>OZ020539.1:13396868-13996868 GCA_963971435.1 Lasius platythorax
CATTTGTCGGTGAGATTAATTGCGAAAGTTATGCGAGAATATATTATAATTTAGTGATACGAACATATAAATTATTAGTAGTTTCTCTGATAATTTATTCAAAATATCAAAATTGGAAGAGAATAAGTAGTGAAGTGTTCTTTTACACAATAAAGAATATATTTTTTATTTTTAGAATTGTCGAATAATTTTTATTATAAATATATGCCAGAATTATATCGGTTGCTTTCTCAAATTTTGATGAATTTAAAGCATACTATTTTATTTTTGCGAAAATTTTGTGAAATTTGCAATTTTTGTTAAAATGTTTTTAAAAAATAAGGTTTTCTTATTCCTTTATACTCTCGATATTTAATTCAAAAAAAACTTAAACTCTAATTTTCAAGATTGAGATTTAAGAAGACAAAAACCATTTCCCACTTTGTAGTATTTGCGGTCAATAGGATACATCCGGTGATTCTCAGACGCTACGTGAGAGTAAAAATAGAGATTTAAATAGGTCTTAATTATGGACCGAGTTTATCTAATGAGAATAAAACCGGATAAAAATTTGCCAGAACGCATCTGTACTATAAACATCATCTTAAACAGCGATTTTGTGAGTCGCACGCATAAGGAGAATATTATTTCGACGATAGAATATTACTTTGCTACGAGACGATGTAGGTTTTTCATTTCCTTCACAGGCCTTTTAACCCCTTCGCTCATGCAGTCGCGCTATTTAAGGTTCGAATTTTATTTGCGCGAACGTGCCTGGCGGGAGAACATGGTCGGTCGCATGCACTTCGTACTCTGGAGATGTATTATCCAGCCGCGATCTCATTACCATTATGATTTCCTGGTACACGTTATCGTCGTTGTTGATAATACGATGCGAAAGTACAAGGGAATACTGCGATAAAGAAAATTGCGAAAGTGCAGTTTGCAAGAATGGCCTAGCGTGTGAATGATTAGATGAAGGAGTAGTACTTTAAGTATATTAAAGTTTCTTATTATTTGATCATTTGATTTGTGTTATATCCGCTAATGCATCTTATCTTGAACTTTCCTTGGCCAGAGAGATACTCGAAAATTTCAAAACATATTGAAGGATATATGTGTGTGTAACGGAGCATACAGTATTATATATGAGAGAAATGCGTGTGAAAAAAGTGTAACTTTATGATAGAATGATATTTTATGGAATTTGGTATCAATGTTTTCTTACAGCATTATAATATTAATCGCAAGATTTTAATTTTTTCAACCCAATACATGTGTTTTTTTTCTCACTAAAAATGGTAAAGTGATTTAAACATACGTAATTAATAGCAATTTTTTCGGGTTAAATATTTCTCAAGATAAAATTTACTTCACATATAGTTAGCTTTTATATAAATATTATTTCTCGTTTCGTATTTACTAATACAGTACACATGCATACAGGTATAAATAATATATAAAGGATACTTGAAATGTTTCGAATGTTATTTGAAACGCTGGACCACTTTATATTTTATTCAGCTAGGGTACTTTAGATTCATTGATGTTTATAATAGGGATGTACACAGGGTACAATATATACATTTAATCGGTCTCAATTGCAGAGAGACCGTAACGATAAACGCTTTAGTCGTAATCAACATCAAGTAGTATCGTGATTGGTCCTCGCTCATTAATTCCGTGTTTAAATCGCTTTTGAGAGCGTCTCGCTGCAATCACGAATGCTTTGTGAGAGTTTTATTAACAATAAGAGAAACAGAGGTAATTACAATGACTTAAGAAAAATTAGAGATCAATTTTATTCGACAAGACTTATCGAAGATTTCCTTACTGAAGAGAAAGATCCACAAATAAGATTATGTATAATTAAAATTTTATTAAATATATTAGAATACGATAATGCGCTATTAAATTATATCGCATTTGTTTAAAATATAAAATTATCAGTAATATATATAGAATAAATCAATATCTCTTTCATATTTTACAAGAAAATATTGCTCGTCTTAGTAATAATATTCTTATCATAAATAAAGATTAATTAATTTTATATTACCTAATACTCGATTAAATTTTGACACATAGAATGAATAATTCAAAATTGTTTTTGTTCGCTAAATCGACTTTGATATATTAATTGCACTCTATTTTGCGCAGAATTATACATTTGAATTATACGTTTGTTTGATAAAAAAAATCTCGATCGATGAAATCACAAAGAGACGCGTATGCTTATCGACCCGACTTTTTCGCGCCCATGCATTTTTTATGGTCCTTCATCCCCTTCATCTCGATACGAGAGACAACACTCGCGCGCGGCTGGCACACTGTTGTGGATAAGACATCTCTCTAGAAGGTTTCAACGCTTTAATCAGCGAGGTTGCTCATAGCTCGGACGTTTTAAATCGCTTCGTAAAAAAGCTTTTTTTTTTGCCAGCAACGCTAACGAGAAAGCCGCGTCGTGAAAAGAGAAAAGAATCGAGTCACGACTGGGAGCCTTCTATTCTAAACATACGGACGACCTATATCTTCCTCAAATAGCGTTCTCGTTCGTTCCACGTGATAGTGAAAGGAATCGGAAGAGGAAGAAACGGAAAGACGAAAGAACTTGTGCGAACGTATGTTTCTTTTCCTTCGCGTGAGTTTATACACATACGAGCTTGTTCATGAAAAATGAAGCGTGAATCACGGCTGTATCTTTGGATTGTCTGAAAGTCGAAACGAAAGTCACGAAACTTTAAATTCTTCTCTCTCTCTCTCTCTCTCTCTCTCTCTCTCTCTCTCTCTCTCTCCCTTGCTCTCTTGTTTGCTTTCTCTTTGCATGAATAATTGTGACTGTTTTAAATATTGATTAGAGAAACTTTTGGTTTTAAATAGTACGTCGTCACACACAAATCAATGTTTTAAATCTGTATTTACTCGGCTGTATCACATCAATAAAAAATATACGATACGGAATCGAGAAATAATCGTAAATAAATCACTATTTAATTTTAAACAAGTTTCATATTACCAAACGATAATTCGGAGAGATACATTGTTATAATTATAAAACAACCGATTTCTCATTTATTATATAAACATCATCTGATTCTGCGGTGTCGAATTTATATGGATTCATATTCATAGGGATCCAACAGAGGAAATCTTATCGTTGTTTTATGTCGCGGTGGTCGCGGTTTTGTTTTACGTTTCGTTTCATTTTTTTTTTTTTTTTTTTAACCTCGCATGTCTATGAATTGTGCACGGCCTATTAGCCCGTGGTCAAAGGAAAAGTGGTGAATGTGCAAATTGCTCGCATGAAAAGCCGTCCCTATGTTTGTAAGAGAAAAACGAATCTCGCAACAGGAACCTTTTGAGCCACGCTATCGTCGTGTATCAACCTTTCCCGACAACCGTTACATAAGCTTCGTTATAATCGAATACCTTTTGTGCACGAGGATTAACGTAACGAGTAAATAAATGAATTACAAAAACTCTTTTAATGAAAATAAAAAATATCTTTTGTCCGTCCACGGTTTAGAGATACGTACTTAAGACTTTCGCTTCATTTGTGTAAATTACTCCGATTAATCTGCCTCGCGCCGACGAAATGCTGGATCGAAGGCAAGGGTTGCGTTCGCCGAAATACGTCGAAATAACTGAAAATTCCTCAGGAAATCATAACATAGGTTTAAATACACATGTATAAGCTAAAGAAACTGCAATTTAGGGAGTTGGTCATCTTGAATAAGTATTTAACATTGTGAATAAACTGTAACATCGCGGGAAATTATTATAATGTGCGATAATTATTTTTATCAATCACTAGTCGATTGCTGTTGAATGACTCGATAACAAAAACTGAAAAAAAATATTTTTTTTTTTAAATATCTCAAAGTTATTATTTGTTCTCAAGAGCGGGAAGGAGAGGAGTCTCTCTCTCTCTCTCTCTCTCTCTCTGTCTCTCCCTCGTTCATTTTGTAACTTACGAAAAAAATTGGTAAATCTCACACTGTGCTATAACGAGCCGCTTACACGCGACTATTCGTTTATCTGCGAGCGTGAGCAACGCTCGTAGACAACAGGGAAAACACGAAGGGAGAACACGCGGTCGTCGTCGCGACGGCTGCAGTTGAGGCGTCGGGTTAGACATGCGATCTGTATACATTCCGGAGACGATTGAACGCATGCAAAGCAGTCAAAAGTAATCTCTGTTTTATCCTTCTCTTTCTCTCTCTCTTTTTTTCTTTCACCCTCACGTTTTCCTTTTTACTCGCGTTTTCGCTTCCACTCATCGTAGTCGCGCCGAGGGGTTTTGTCGGCGAGGAGACGAGAACGAGAGCAAAAGAAATACATGATGCAATGTCGTGATGGTAGAGAACGTATACAAGACGACGTAAATATTCATCCGTTTAGATCGCATCGTATTTAGATACTTATAAAAATAAAAAATCTGTTCTCGCGATAAAGAAATGAGTAATCGATCTGAAATATAAAGCTAGGCAATGATAAGTGTAAGGGATGTTTTCTATCGAATAAATCAGTAAAAAAAAAGGAAAAGAGAATAAAATATTATACTTTTGCAAATTTTTGAATCTCGAATTTGAATCTCGTAGAGCTCTGAGAGAGAGAAAGAGGACTCATATTATCCAGATGCATAGTATTAAGACACATTCCTTTGGAAAGTGCTCGTCTAATAACGTAGAGAAAGAATATTATGACGCTCAATGTACGGACTAGGGACGAGGGAAATAACGATAGCGCGCCGTCCGTCGTCGAGCGGTAGCAAGGGAGGACGCACCACGCGTTATCGACCGCTCGAGAGGCTGCGGGGGTGAGCGCGAACGTCGCGTTCGTAGGCACCACGTGACGCGGTGGAAGCAAACGGGAAAGCCGCGCGGGAAATATACGAAGGGACGAAGCCGACAGCAACCCCTGCGCGCTTTACCCTTATTCGCGCGCGCGGGGCCGACCTTCTCTCCTTCCGCCCTTCAGAGTTAAAGTACCTCGTCGCGATAACGTACGCGTTCCACTATACCCACCTACGGACCCTTCTCTCGCCTTACGCCTGTTCTATCCGCGTCCTCTCCGTCCTCCCTCACCCTTTCACCCTTTATGAGTGGCCGTAACCCGTAACGGAGCATCCCGCGTGATACGAGAAATCGCCCGACCTCCTCCCCCTCGAGATATCGAACTGCGCGGACGCGCGAGGGGGGTTGAATGTTCGGGGAAAGGGTCGGTCGACTTAATGCAGTTTCAAGAAACGGGACTGGTGGATGGGGATGGAGGAGGGTAAATTGGAAGGTTTAGACTCCCGCGCGCGATTCTGCTCTCGCTCGAATTATGACACCCGGTCGACGGGAGAAGCTGCGTCAGCGAATTTTATCAATGATGTATAAAATTGGAATTGTATTCTAAAATATCAAGATTTCTATTCCAAAAAAATATTTTATCCAATAATGTTAGATGGTTATAAAAATTCTAGTATAGCGGAAGAAAAATATAATATTCTGGTATTTCTCTTTTTCTCGATACGTCGACAAATATAGTGGAGTATATAATATATACATACATGTATATAAACTAGTAAGAGATTTTTTACAAATTAATGAGATGCAAAGATCGTTAGCCTGCTAATGGTTAAAATAGTGAGAGAATAAAAGCAAAGAGATTCGAGGAGATAAATTAGAATCAAAGGTGCGGAAAAAAAGTTCTCCATTGAAGTGTGTTGCCGTTAATAATGTACATTATTCACAAAAAAAATGTAGAGACTATTCAAATATATTTTATCTTAATTACGTGCGATGTATTTCTTCTTTTATATATACTTTCTTCTCTAAAAGAAATATACTAATCATTTCTCTAGTACGAAAATCACATGTAATATGAAACAGGAATTTGGATTTAATGCTAAATGTCGGAGGAAACTGTATGTATATCGACACGAGTTGTGTTTTATGTGCGGAATTAATTTGCATACGCGATATGGAAATTAATGTAATTACCATGCGATATTATTTGTGAAACACGATTAACATAATATAATATACATACCTTGTATTGATATATTTTTTGCCTAATTGCGCTTTCCACATATGCAGCTCTTATTCTTATTATTCTTATTACTTCTCGAGTGATATTATTGGTATATTGCTTGAATCGTTGATATAACTCCGACTGTTCACGGCTTATTACTACGTAGTCTCCGGAGAAATATGCTTTTAGTGTATCTTGTTCATTGGTATTATTGAGCGAGACCACATTAGCTTTCCTACAGCACGATATTTAATTATTCATACTAGTTATGTTTAACACAATATAAAATATATTATTAATTATAAATTTATTATTAAAACATTATATTAATTATTCACCTAGTTATATTAAACAATAAATAAAATACCATATATAAGATATAATTTGATGGCACAAATAAAAAATATTGTAACTGGATCTTTCAACAATATTATTTTTTGACGATCTTTCCGAAGCCGATCAAATCGCACATGTAAAAATTATTACGTTTCAAAGAAAAGAACAAAACAATAAAATTTTATGTCTATATATTAATTTAACTTAATCCTCACAATTCTACTTTAAAAAAAAAAGAAAACTATATCTATATTGTACGCTTAAATAAATCGGTTGAGAAATTGCAGTTTTGCGATCACAATTTTTTTTCATTATTATCGTCGAATTACGATTCGCAGATTAATCTTCGTGTTTTTCAGACCAGGCTGACTCGAAGGTATCGGATAAAAGCAGGCGTACCGACGTTGATCTTGCTGGAGGGGTCCAACGGTTCCGTAGTGACAAGAGGAGGCGTCGAGCGAACCGTCGCTGATCCCACCGGTCTAGAATTCCCTTGGAGACCTCCGCATCCAAAAGCTGCCCTTGAGGATGGACCTCTTCTGCCATGCGGTGCCCGCGATAGCAATGAACCTATGTTGCATGAGGAACTCCGCTACTGTTACAAGGGGGTTTACTTCAGCGCACATTGGGTAAGGAGCGATACCAAAATTATGTAAATGTTAGGATCATGCACAATCGTATCACGATGTTTCACTGCTTTCTATGACAATTTTAGTTATTAAACAAATAAATTTTAAGAAAAATACCAATTAATTTGTACAAAGCGAACTGCAGATCTACGATCAATGACTTTTATAAAATCAAATTATTGATTGGCTGTTTTGATTGATTATATTGTAACGATATAGAAGAGATAAGAGAATATATAATAATAGATATTTCTTGGATTGCATCTAAAAAGAGCTATAGAAAACTCGTTTCGTTCTCTTTTTTTCATTTAATCTTATATTTGGATCTCTATACATATATCAGAAAGAAAAATAGATAATAATATCTTCTTTATCTAATTTAAAATATACATTTTAACAGAATATTAATTTGATGATAAGTTATTAAAACATTTAAAGTTAAATATTCATTAGAAAAAATATTGAATCAAAGTTTTTCAAAGAAGAGATCGATTTCGTACTCTAGTTAAGTCGTAACATATCTCGGACGATACATTAATCTATGTATTTCTGACATTGCGAATATTAATTACACATTGTAATCATCTTAGAAATATATTGTATGTTTTTCATTTAGTGTCCACCTTGTAAAGCATTTACTCCGCAACTCGTGGACACGTATCAACGAATTCGGGAGAGAGGTGGCAATTTCGAAGTAATTTTCGTAAGTTCGGACAGGTGAGTTTATTTGTGACATTGATTATGTGTTACACTTTCGTAATTCTCCGTCGTGATAGATTTCTATTTTTAAAATGTCACATTTTATTCCAACATATTTCTCTGTCTTATTCGACGGCTGATCTTTGTATATTTATTATTATATACATAGTCCTTTTGTTTTCTTCGCGTACCTTTTGTAAAAGATTTCAATTGTGCCTTTTTATTCTAGGAGCGAGGACTCGTATAATGCGTACACGGAAACAATGCCTTGGCTAAGGATACCTTTCAGTCAAGAAGAAAGACGTCGAAAATTGGCAAGGGCTTTCGATGTTCAAGCAATACCGACTCTAGTCGTTCTGGATTCTCGCGACAATATAATCACTCTAGATGGGCGCGCCGAATTGATCGAAGATCCAGAAGGACTGGTAATTTTACAAACAAAATTTTCAAATAACTATTATATTAAAAATTTATTATGAATGACTTTTTTCTTTTGAAAAAAATTAAGACACTATTTTATTTATTAAAATTTGTCAAAAATAACAACGTTTAGAAAATAGCGTCTTGTTCCTTTGAAATTTTCACAATTATTAACTTTATAAATTTTCAGAATTTTCCCTGGACAAGTAGACTGGTGAATATTTTAACAGAAAAGTATGCTACGTCGTTACACGATGCTCCAGCCATTATTTTATTTGTCGGTAAGGATAAAAATATATATATATATATATATATATATTCGCGTGCTCTATTTGAAAACAATAGTCTGCTGAAAAAATTAGATTGTGTGTGTGTTGCCTAATCTTCTCCTGTATATTTTACAGAAGGAGAAGACTGTGAGATTCAATTTGGAGAAAGTGTACTACTACCAGCTGCACAAGCGTATCGAAGGGATCAGCCTGATTATGATTCAAATTATGATGAACCTGAGGATGATACGTTGCAGTTCTATATAGCTTTAGATGTAAGTATATGCATGAGAGATATGTAAATATAATTTGTCTCAATGTTCATAAGGATGCAAAAATCAAGTTTTATAATTAATGTGATTGTATGATATAAAATTACAAATTGTAAATATAAAATATTTATAAACCAAGTACATTTAACGTTTTTTTTTGCGCAGTGTGAAACGTCCGACATTCTTCGTGAATTCATTGGTTTGGACGATGCGGTACCTCTTTTGACCGCTATAGATATTCCGCGAGGAATATATGTGGTGATGGAAGATGGTGCTGAGATTACTGTAGACTCTGTGCAACAGTTTGTTGATAGATTTCTCAACAACAAATTGCCGATAAGTAAAATAACGGCAGTGCATAAAGTATCAAAAACAAATGAACATATGCCAGCCTAAAGGCATGTGTAATATTAGTTAAGCGCAAAATTTGTACTTGTTAAATGTTAGGAGAAGGAGTTGTTCGAATGTCAGAAGAAATCCTTCTATCTTTCTGTCTCTTTCTTTTTTTACTCCTATCTCTGTGATACCGTCTTTACGTAGAGAAAAAAAGATTCGCATAAAAAAATGTACTTGTACTTGCAGAATTCTTTGCAAAAGTAACCAAAAAATATGTATCATACCATAGCCGTAAATAAATCGATCAAATTGTATTTTTAAGTGTACGTACACGAATACGTTAATAAATTATATATTACTTAATGCCGAGTGAGCGTATTATAGAAGTTTTTTTATTAGGATATAGCTTATTCATTACTGCAGCTTTTAATACCACAGTCGCACATTATATTTGTTATACAGATATTTGAAGATTTAATACAATATCTATATGACACTACACATTTTTTTATTCTATAAATTTACTTTGCAGATGGTGATGTTAAGCATTATATCAATTGTCTGATATAGCAAACGTGATTTTATTTGTATCTTTTTTTTTATTCACACATTTTCTCACCGAGTTTTTTTTTACAAAATATTTTCATTATGTCTCTTAAATTACTAGTGAAAATGTTACTGGAATAGAGAATGATTTTTTTATGCTTTTTTAACATACTTGTTGTATCCTAGCATTTTTTATACAACACACACGAAGTCATTAATTATTACATTCATACAAAGTCATTGATTTCACACACATATCAATCCTAATTTATATATTAAATATTTTACAATTATAAAGCTACTACCGTCGCTGGTTAAAAAATGTACAATAAGAGTTTGCGTTTTTAAGAAAAGGCACTATAACGTCATGAATAATAAAGTGCATTGAATTATTTTAATAGTCGTGTTAGTTAAAAATTTGATTATAATGTTATTGCCATAATGTTTGTCTCTAATGATTATACAATTATGAGAATTATCATGCAAGGAGCGCTGCCAGAGCATCAAGAAACTTGGGTCTTTCTTCGATTTTCAGTCTTATTACTGCAAAGAGGATAAATGTTAAATATGACAAATTCTGTGCCAACTCGTAGATCACAAATTCTATTTCATACTTACTTGTACTATCAAAGTAGTCTGCTTCAATGTAACAATTTTTATTTTTTGCAGCTTGCTCGAATGCTTTTCCAAATAAACTGTAAAAAATACATAGTTAAACATACATATCATATTGTGTTCAGATATATAAATATTACCTCCTGGGTTGATCCTCGCAAACTGGTGGTATACCAACAAGAAGACATGATCCTTCCTCTGCACTAAATATTGCAGAGGCCACAAGGGGCCATTCAGAGGCACGCCTGTTTCTCGAAGAATTTACATACGCCTTGAGAGCAAATTGAGCTAGCATAATCAAAGGATGAGAATGTGCAAATAAATAAGTGTCTATATTCCCATCCGGCACATTGAGATACAAAAAGGAACCAAAATTCTTTACTTGCTTAGCTTCCAGTATACTCTGTGCAGTTTTAAAGATATTGAGAAGCATAAGCTTTGCTTTTTCTATGCCGCTTTCTAAAATATCTTTTTTTGTACGCGATAAACAGTCTAGCGCGTCTAAGAAGCAACGCTGTGGTTGTCTGTCCTTTGTCTGTAAATATATAGTAACATATATATTAGACAAATATTAATATACTATGATTTATTCAATGATTGCTTACTCACTGTAGAATCCAGTAAAGCCAACATAGCATATACCATGTCTGAAGCGCAATATTTAAAACGATAACCATATTGGAGAGTAAAACTAGTGCCAATAATGCTATTGACATTATATTTGCCAGCTAATTTTTCAACCATTTGCCTAAATTCTTGTCTAAAAGTAAGATCCATTGCACGAAACAATTGTCTGGATTGCACTAGAGGTAAACCCATTTCTGCTAAAACTTCCCTCAAACGTTGTTCCCCTCTAATAGACCAAAGACGTAACGACACTGCAGTTGACATTGAATACTTGAAGCTAGCTTCAACAGTCCAATGACGATATAATGCTAGTTGCAGACTATTCACTATCATTAAGGAATTAACACATTTGCCAGATTTGTATATTAAATTAAGAAGTATTTATCATTTAAAGGATACTCTTTGTCGTAAGTAACTTTAACAATACTCTGTTGCTGTTGTTGCTTATCAATATCAACACCTTGTCTATGTGTTAACCTGGAAACATGGGCTTGAAGAGAACCTTCTTCGAGAACGGCTATTCGTGATTCTACCTTACTAAGTATGGACTGTTCTGTTGAACCAACTATGGCACACCATGCCATATCTAAATTATCTTTTGACATATTCCAAGCCATCTCAAATACCACTATCGCACTCTGTAATAAAAAGTGGTGTGTACATTAAGTTTTAAAAAATACCTCATTATTGAAATCATTACTTATATTACATACTGATTTGCCATAATAACTGTATTGTAAATAATTAAAAAGAATTGTCGTCCTATTCTCAACCCATTTCCTTCGTTCGCTTCGTCTCAAAATATCCTCTTCATTCAATCTTCGTCTTTTACTTTGCCTACTTTCATTTTCATTGTCTGATTCTTCATTCACATCCTCCTCGTCTGACTATATATAATTAATCAGAATTATGAAAGAAATAGTTGAACATTTGTGTGACATTTTTATATCAAATATTACATACGCTATCATCTCGGAATATATCATTATATTCTGGAATTTCATCGTCTTCATCAGGTTTACCAAGAATACATATTTGACTTTCTGAATATATATTGCATAAATCGTAAGGCCTATGACTGTCGAGAATAAAAAATACTATGGATTCATCTGGTCGAAGTAATTCCACTAAATCTAGAGTACCACCACAGTTTATCATTACAACATTCTTTATCTGAAAGAAGAAATTTTTTTCTTAAAATGACAATTATCAATCAATGAAACATATAATAATAAATACTTTAGAGACTGTTATTACCTCTTCGCAATTTTCATCAAAGGCATTTATCATATCCTGAATGCCTCGGACAGGTACAAGAGTATATATTATGTGATCATTTTTAAAAAGTTGTTGTAATATTCTACAGGCACAGATTGCATCAATGTCGAAATTCACCAGAAGTAAACATCTCTAAATAATACGGAGGAATAATTAGATTAATAGACACTTGTGTGTGCAACATAAAATTATTTAATCGAATAACATTCAAGCCATATTTTTAAAAGTATGTATAACTGAATATAACAAACACACAGATAAAAAAATTATTAGTTATAAAAGTATATCTGACAGTTCAATAAATTATTGCTCTGCTCGTCACATCATCGCACATTCTAATTAATATTTTGCTTTTTATCCTGAGGTAAAAAAAAGAAATACCATGCACGCGATCCGACACTTTAGTCGCTCGAAAAGAGAGACGCCACAAAGTTATACGTAACAAAATAATCTAATATAGGAATACAAGACGATCGTGAAAAAAAACCTCGATAAGCCACGTTATTGTAAAAAAAAAAAAACTGAAAAATATCGAGAGAATTTGAGAGACGAGCGTGTAGGAACATCGTAACCTATATGAGGGACGCGGAATACGCTATCGCGGAACAAGACGAAGCCAGGGACTCACGCTTTTTTGTATCACACCGTAGAAATCCTTCTCTAGGTTCGTCACGAACATGTTGCGATCGTCTACGACGCGCGAAACATTGCAGGTTTTGCGACACTTTCTCACGACGGTCTTGGCACGGATGATTTAGCGCGAAAATCCAAACCGGAGTCGGGGTCACAAGGTGTTCCGTCAGTGCGCGCGACGACAGAACAACCGTTAACATCGCGTCGACGGTAGGTTATTTCCATAACTCGAGATCCCGAGATATCCGCGAGCGAGGCTAAAAAATTGATATCCTCGATCGAGATCGACGTGCGTTAACGCGCGCGTCCTCGCGTATCCGCGCTGACTTTATAAACGCCCGAAACAATGGTTAGTCGGTTAGTTTTTCATAACAATTTGTAAACAGTGGATACTGTAATCGATACTGTAATCGACTCTCAACAGCGAGTTCGAGATTAATCGAATCGTGTCCGGCGAGTTCGATGCACTCGGGCGATATAGAGCATTCCATTTGTCGAAGTCGAACAGAAACAGCTGATGCTCAGGAGCGTTGCGATGCGTCAAGTGGAACGTCAAAGAAGTTTATCTCTTCGACGTGCGCGCGCGAAGTTTATGACACTTTGTTGCGTCGCGATGTTAGTGGACCAACATTATCTTTATTATCGACGCAGATGATATGTATTTTTTTACAGTAATGATACACGCCACGAGGATCATTGTACATTTTTGCCAAGAGATTCCGGAGAACGTGTAAATGTCAAAATTTATTCAAAAAATATCGCGATAAATTTGCCCTCGCAATCACAATTCTGTATCTCCTTTCACATTTTTCGAGAAAAAAAGAAACTTTACATGCAACATACGATCTTAAATGCGTGAGATTTATCACACTTCATTTGAGATACGCGACGAAACATCTCGGCATTCTTCATGGCGACGTTACTGATTTCGGTGTATGTCACTGTGTGCAACCGACAAAACGTCGAGAATCAACGCGTATCACGTTAATAGGATTGATTAAATTAAATCGTAATTAAAACACAAAATGGAATTAATCAGAGGCGTATGGAGAAAGTCTACGTTCATGTACAAGAGCGGTGTGCAGTGCGTATCTTTGAGACACAGGTATGCATTTAAATCCCCTCGTAACCTCAAAATACGTCGCGCGGCATGAATTATATATTACGTTTAATTAAATAACAAACAGACGTAACGCATCGCTTGTTACGCGATAAAAATATTATATTAAAATTATGTATGATTGTCAATTTACTCGACGATGACATCGTTTGCAGCGGCACCACAACGTCAAACGTGGCCGAGGTAGCCGTATTTTCGCGAGACGGTGATTCCGGACTGACAATCACAGATGCCGGAGACACGAAGCCGAAGGACGATATGATTTTCAACGCTCTCGGAGCGACCGACGAGCTGTCCTCTTACATAGGACTGGCGAGAGAATTCGCCTGCGACGGGAAGGTTGAACATCCGTACGTCGATAAGCTTAAGAGAGTGCAAATGATTTTGTTCGATCTAAGCCACGCCATATCGAAGTCGGTGCCTGGGAAAACCAGATCCTTTGAAAGCAAACATACCAAAGACCTTGAGGAATGGATTCTCGAATATGCGAATCAGCTCCCTCCTCCGGAGGATTACATCATTCCAGTAATTACTTAGATATTACAAAATTGTTTTGCATTAGTTTTTGTTCCGTTAACTCTAGTATCTGATACTTTTATATTAGGGCGGTGGAAAAGCATGCGCTTCCCTACACGTTGCACGAACAGTATGTAGACGGGCGGAGAGAAGTATTATAACATTAGTGCGAGACGGTGCTCTGGATAAAGAAGCACAAACGTATTTGAATAGACTATCGGACTTCCTATTAACGGTATCACGCATCGCGGCCAAATGTGATCAACGTACGGAGAATATTTATATTCCACGAGCGGAAGTGACGGAGGAGAAATAAAAGGACTGAGATTTAGAAATTTTTGTAGGATTTACAATGATTTTTTTTTGCACTGACATAGATATATAAATAGTCAACAGTTGCATATGGAAATTAAAATATAACTATAGAGAATGAGCATTTTAATTCTGTAATTAATTACCTATATTTGTTTTCGAATCTTTGTCTACATGGCTTGCTGCCTATCAAATAGTATATATTTTGCAAAGATTGGATATATATCACAGTACATATATCTTAAATTGACTTTCAAACAGAATATAAATAGTTATAAATAAGAAAAGTGTATTGTGATTCTTATAGTTGCAATTTTAATAAAAAAATATTTATTGCAGGTTTATCAATAAGAATAGTATCATGATAAAGATATTAGCTGAATGACACATATGTATGTAGATATAATTTGCTTAAATAAGACTTGTAAATACAAATGCAAAGTAACTTTATTAACTACATTGTTATTAACAAAGAGTTGTATTAACACATATTAAATTATACTTAATAAATATGAATCTTTATAGACAACAGTATGATTAAAAAAAAGTAAATCTATTTACTATTTATGTTAAGAGTTCTTCTCCTTCAATTACTTCGTTCAAATTTATTAATTCCAATAAAGCAGTACCCTTTGTTTCTGATCGTAACAATTCATCTATACCTCGATATTGACCTGGATCAATTAAGCAAATCATTGTTAATGATCTGTCCCACTCCTCTTTTTCCATTTTAGTTATAAATTTAACGATTTTGTCTTTCAATTTCCTTGCTTCTTTTTCTGGGATAACAATCCTGAGCCTCATTTGGGCACGTTCCAATGGCATCACCTCTTTCAATTGCGAGATGACATCTAGTGCCTGTTGTTTGGCATTTCGATTAGGTTTAACGGAAAAGTGTATTTCCTCTCTCATGGCATTTTCGATCATAGAAACCGGATATGGGCGTTTAGTTTCTGGATTGATACACTTGCTGGCGACTGTCGTGGCAATGTCTTTGAACATGGAGTCTAATGCTGAATGCCTTTCTTTATCGGAAACTTGGAGCTCACCTTTTGCAAGAATCTCTTTGCATATTTCAGTCTGATCATCAATGCCAAAAGCTTTTACAAGATCTTCCTTCTTTGCCACCTGACCCTTTGACACATTGGTGAATATTGTATGCGTTTGCAGTACTTCATCAATGTCTTTCTCCCTAAAATGTATTTCAGAAAGAAATAATAAACAATGCATATCCATCACATTTCCCAGGTAGCAAAAGCAGTCATTTTGTTGTAATTTGATCAAAATAATGTCAAAATAACTATTTTTGCTACCTGGATTAGTTCTGTGGTACATGGCTGATAAAAGAGATACTCTGAAAAGCAGCAGGTGAGGGATAAATAATGTGCTATGACTTATTTGAATTGTAAATAATACAATCTTGAATTGTACACTCAATCGACATTAATAGAAAGATATCGAGAATGTAAACTAATGTGATAGATAAAAAAAACAGAAAAGAAAATGAAATAATATAGTCTCATAGATGAAAATGTTAAGATTACAAGTAACACGTAATAATATAAATCTTATAAGGACAATGTATTTTTTTGTGAACATCGGAGAGAGAAATTATATAGACGAGATTATATATATATATATAGATAGGCAGAAATATCTTTATCAGCCGCAATCTATTTATCGTCGACGCACAAAAACTTACAATTTATTTCTCCAGGAAATCACCTTATTCTTGTAACAGGCAATTTCGAATCGCTTGCCACTTTTTTTCATGCGAACGACAGCAACATTTGTCAGCCTTATTTGATTAGTCGGAGTAAATATTTTCGACATTTTTGCAGTGAACTCTAAAAAATCGACCTGGTGCGGTCAACGTATCGGCTATTTCGAAATATCTAATTGATAATGACTCTTGTCTATTTCTATTTACACTTTGAGAGACCTTGTAAACACTTGCATCAAGTTACGACTAATAATAAAACACACGATACATCGCACTAAAAAAACAGCTGATCTAAAACGAAGGATTAAGAGTAAGGAAGTTTCACTGCAGATGTCGCGTCGATGCAAGCAAGACTGGCAAGACTAGACTTCTATATTTATCGAAAATCGTAAGATGTCGCTACTTTGATAGATTTGAAATCGCAGTCAGTTACGGAAGCGGCGAATCGCAGAATCGTATTCAAGTTGCTCCGTGTATTTTTTTGCGATTATCCGCAAGTAAATCTCGCGAACGTGAAAATTGTGTTTCGTAAAGCGCGCATTTGTAGTAACGTAAAATCCGTATCGTTATTATACGCCAATCGAGTCGACGATTCCTTTTTGTGTGCCCGAAATAAATCGAAATCCTCTTTTCGTATATTCAACCTTACTTTTTCGCCAAATTACATCGAAAGTGCGAATGATGCGCTTTAACAGGTATATATGTGTCATATCATTCTAGTTGACTTTGCACATCGATATTATGATTGATATTATCTATTCTTATTACTAAGAAACGATATTTTCGAATCGTTATTGAATATGTGCGTAGTTATATATGTTATGCTTAATAAGCAATGTGCAAAAAAAAATACATTTTTATATTTTTATTATTAATCAATGAAACTATTACTTTTACATTTCCATATTTAGATATCTAAATATCGTCTGAAAAATCGCATAATATATACACTATTTTATTAATTTCTTATGTATTTTTTTTTTATATGACTAAACTTGAACCGACGCATATTTCTTTTCGTGATGTTACCAACCGTCGGTATATTTTACATTAAACTCGGCGACAAATTCAGTCGACTATCAACGGCCATTAAGTACGCATGCGTTGAATCATCGCGCGCGTCGGATGATAAATATCTTCCTTCTACCGGCGAATGGAGGAAAAAGGGACGCATAAGGGAAAAAACCGCTTCTTGTGTATATAATATACGAAAAGAGGAGTTCGCGACATCATCGCAAACACGCGATAAAAAAAACGGCATGTGTTCCCGCGCGTCGAACGGCGAACGGCGCGCGGCGCTTCGCGATGCGACAAGATGGCGGGGGGGCGAGAGGGAGAAGAACTCGGACTCGCGGCGCGAGCATGCGCGTTACGGCTGTCGATTGTATCAAACATGGCCGCCGCGAGCGTGATACCGTCAAAGGTGCGCGAAAAATGACGGCTTTTCCGTGCTCGTGAC
This sequence comes from Lasius platythorax, assembly GCA_963971435.1. NCBI lineage: Eukaryota > Metazoa > Arthropoda > Insecta > Hymenoptera > Formicidae > Lasius > Lasius platythorax. Next base: position 13,414,659 of record OZ020539.1, read on the forward strand.
GGCGCGATCGTACGTGCGCGCGCGAAAACAGTGTCGAGCGAGGCGTTTGTCGTGCATCGTGACGCACGGGACGACGCGACGACGATTGTCCAACCAAGCATCCCCAAGCATGGCGTTGGTCACAGTGCAACGTTCTCCGAGCGTGTCCAGTTCCCCGCAGAGCTCGGTGAGTTTTTTTTTTTGTATATTTCCTCCTTCCGATGCGCGTGTGTGTGTACATACCGACTCCCGCGCTTATTTTCGACTCGCGCGGAGACGAACGCGTCGCGCTATCGGCGAGTTTCGCGAGAGAATGAAACGCGATTGTTACATTGCCGCCCTCGCTCGCCCTCGCGACTCTCGATTCTCCAGCTCGCGAGGGTCTCGCGGCTGGAGCCCGACCGGCTGCTCTACCTTATTTGGCGGTGCTCTGACAGCCGAGCGGGAATGGGAATAGGGAGAATTCCAAGTTCCCCTCTGTACGTACTTTGTATGTACGCACGTAGGTCTCTCGCGTGTTCGCGAGGCGAGAGAGCACAAGAGAGAGAGACACGCGATAGCCTCACCGGCGCGGAAAGCGCGCCGAAACAAAGAGACTCGTAGCGTAAACAAACGTAACGTAGGTAGAGAGGTTCGCTCGGAATTTCGAGGCTCTCCTCGCGATGCGATAGCGTCGGTCCCGGGAAAGATTGTATTGTACTATTTTTTTTGTTGCTTCCCGCTTATATTGCTTTCGCTTTCCGTTCACACGATCGTCATTGATGAGTTCTCTCACGTAGTCGAAGACGATTTTGCGTTCAATTGTCTCTCGGCGATCCCGTATTTATAGATGCTCGCAAAGATACTTTCACGATATCGAAGACGTGTGCGACGAGATGAAAGTTGGAAGGCGCGTTTTTTTTTCTTGTCATGACGCGCGCGCGCGCGCGAGTGGCTGATGAGTGATTATGCGCTTCCGTAGCGCTGATAATAGTGTATGCGAATGATAATTTCGTGGTTTCGTTTCCTGAAATGGTAGAATTGTGCAATAGATGACAGACAAATGCGAAATTATTTTTTTTTTTTTTTCATCAATGTCAATTGATGAAAAAAGAAAAAATAATTTTGCGAGTGTTGGATTTGTTATCGGATATCATTATCGATTGTTGAATCATATCGCATAGCTGCAAAGTCTAATTGTAATATATAATCACACCAATTAAATATCACTATTAATTTTAGATTTTTTAATGTAAAAATGCTAATGCTCAAATATAATAATATTAATGTAATAGGAATAATAATCGGATATATGGTATATAATTATTTAATATGATATAATAATTTATTTTATGGACAAAGCATGCACATACAGACACAGTTGAGTGTCCTTTTATTCGACTATATATTTTTCTGTAAATAGTTTCTTTTTATTTTTTATTTAGCATTTTTAAATATATTTTAATAATTAAGCAAAAATTATATTTTTATAAATTTACAAATGTGACTGAATTTCAATAATTAGTTTTAAATTTTTGGTAGAATGTTATTTCATATAAAATTGTTTTCGGTTTTATATTTAATTGCCAATATGCTAAGTTATGATAAATAACAATAATTAATTGTTTTGGGACTCGATAGAAACGATTATTCTAATTTCTAAAAAAAAAAATAAAAAAAAAAAAGTGATGAGCAAGTTGCATTCGAATTACGAAAATGAGCGAGTTTCGGGGCAGAGTTAAAATTTTCTCAATCTTTCAAAAGTTTCCACATATCGATCGTTTTACAAAGCTTTATTTACAACTTTATTTTTACTGCTTCATTACATCATTAAGTCGTCAGTTATCGCAGATGATTAAATGATAAATTTATCGCAAAAAGATTGTACTCGCGTCACTTGATTTTCATACATGACTTTCTTTTGCACTCTTTAACGTATTCCGTAAGCGCGTGCCCTTCGGCTTCGGGCTGCCTACCTACGGCTTGACCTTTCGTTCGCGTCATCGCGACGACCTCCGCGCTCCGAGGGGTGACAATCAACGCTGCGGAGGCGCTGCCGATCCGATCTAAAGCGCCACACCGACACGCTCGCGCGTAAGCCAGCGAGATGGTGTTGGTGACGCTCTCTTCTCAGCCCTCCTCGGCGTAACTACGACGACCGACTCAGTTGGTCCGCCGCCACTCGACGGGTAGCTCTTCATCGAGCGAATAAATATACGATCGCGTTTGCGTCGCTATACTCTTTCGAAACTTCTTGTACAAGCAGAATTTTTGCGTACCGTTTTCGGTCTCGATTATACCACTTTTTACGCTGAAATCACGCGATTATCGAAAGGTGATTGCGATACGTGAGGCAAATCACGCATTCGGTTGAAACATAATTGTCGAGCATAATTATAGAATACAGCTGTTCGAGAGATAATTAAGTCGGATTTAATGGAATTTATTTGTAACTGATATAATCTCTGCAAACGATCGGTTTGTGACATCGATTTTTCTCTTTTATTTTTATTTTTGTTTGACCGCGTTACCGATGAGAGTACTATTCTAGTTTCAAGTTAAGATAGCTTCTCGATTAATAATATTACAATTATTGTTGCACATTCCTCGTGCGAATTATATCGAAGAGTAATAGATCGGGAGCGAAGACAGTTGCAAATTGATACACACAAACTATACATATTTTTACAACAGGAATGCAATACGCTATTATTTGATTTGATATAAATATTCGCGTTTGTAACTCTCTTCTAAAAACTTCTGGAGCGAAATCGATCGCACTAATGTGACACTGCGATTCGTAGCCACACTATATTTGACGAATTTTTTTAAATCTTACGTGAGGAAAATTTCTGTCTATGGTGCGCGGAAGCGCGTTATCACATTTGCGTGTCGTGAGGGAAGGCTTTTGTTGATACACCGCGAAGCATGATTGTGCTGAAGCAGAAAGCTTCTCTACATTACGGTCTGCCGCCGCCACCGGCGCCCCAGCCACCCTCGCCCTGGTCCAGCATACTCTGGGGCGACGATCCGCGACCTCACGGACGAAGAGTCGCGTGTGGCGTACGCGTCACGCAACTGCGGAACAAAGTCACTGCAAAAGTAAGCTTTCGTGCCAGCAGAGCTCAATGATTTTTCTGATTGTTCAACTAGCTCAATCACGCTACATAGTGCGCTTTGTGCGCTACTCGTAACACTATTGTAGTAAATAGAAATCGAGTCAGAAATATTTTACCTTTTCAGGAAAACTATACATAGATGAACAGAATTATTACTACATTATACAAAATGTATTATAGCACATGTGGAATTCATTTTATGAATGGATTCTTTGACGAATTTGAAGTTGATCTTTCTTTAGCAAATGTCTCTAGATTACCTATTGGACTCCGTTTTATAACTTCTTATTTCTTAATTTTAAATATCTTGAAAACTAAGTCTTAATTAAAAATCTATGAAAATCCACTTGAAAATTGAATAAGGAATAAAAGTATTGATTGTGAGGAATAAAAGTATGCATATTAATATCTTTATCTAAAGATGATTGCTATCTATATTTATCTCTGAAGTTTAACTTGCGAGGAGCTATAATTTGTAAATGATCGATACATCGTTATTTTCATGAAGAAAAAATTTATTTTAAATTTATCAAAGAATTTATTTTTAAAATAGCTTCTACATCATAATATGATACATTCTGCACATTGTAAAAATAAATAAACAGAATTTTTTTGTTGTTTGTTAGATTTGGTCGAAATAATTGAAATAAAAATTTCGTATTCGTGTCGGAGTATTATATTCATATTGTTTTTAGAAAGAAAAATGTCTATATTAAACTTCTATACATTTAATTTATTTTTTTTTTTTTAATATTGGGCGATTTTTTTTGTTATGATGGAAATTTATCACAGCCACAAATATTCGTGACAAAGGTAAATTAGGTTTCGATGAGAAAAAAAAACGAATCGTGTAGATAAGTACAATTTCTGTGAGATAATTAAAATGAACAACGACCGTTACCCGAATTAATCACATACTTTTCTTCGAGGATAATCAAGATAACGGCATGCTAAGCAACACGCAAATTATATCGAGTAGGGAAAGTCACTTTAACGACCGTATGACATTATGGACACGCGCATATTTTGTGTATATTAGCACGCAAAGGCAACTCGCCACACAAGGTATTAATTACGAGGTGATACTTAAGATTGGATCGTGCAAAATTATGTTTTCTATCATTTTGCATGATATACTCTGCGTGATTTTCGTATATTCGAGTTGAATGGTAACTATTTTTTTCGGTAGCAATTTGCATTCAGTTCATTTGGTTAGCACAATAGACTTTATCTTCATTATAAATGTGATTATACATTTGTGTCAAAGTTTCTTTATATAAAAAAGGATTAATAAGTTTTAAAGTAATTAATGATAATAAGTTTAAAATAGAAAAGATAATAAAATAGTTTCTTTTTTCTAAAATACAAATGTTTATTTTTCTACAATTATAGCTTTATTTTATAATTATAGCTTTATGCTATTTAATGCATTTGTATATGAAGATTTTCATTTAAAATTATTTTGTGAAAGCATAGAAAATTAATAAAGTTTTTGAAACATATTTTTTACAATTGAGATTATGTATTTATAATTAAAAAACTATACGAAAGAAAGAGTGTTATATTGATCTATCTAATTAGATGTATTTATCACCTCAATTTTGTACAAATTCTCATGCGCGTTGTTTGTAACGTACAAGCCATGCTTGTTTTTTTTTTAGTCTTCTTAATTGAGCAACGGTGTAATTAAGCATTAAGATGGATCGACACGTAACCATTGTAACACTAATTTATGTGCAATCCAGTTACATTGTTTGAAAGCACATTACAGGATCCGAAAGTGTATTCTCTGTTTCCTTAGATAGTATCTCTGTATTATATTCTTTGTTACGTATTTTGGATACGCGCAATTATGACGAACGATACATCATAAACTTTGCTGGAAAGTGAAAGTTCCTTTTTTTTAAATTTATTATTAGTATTACTTGTTATTATTTTGATTTATGATATATATCACATGTTAAATTTTCAATTATTGTACTAAAGTAAATTTTATTAAATCTTTTGCTTTAAAATCTCACTTTTTAAAGTAAATAGCACATATTTAAATATGCTCGAATATTTGAATTTGACCATTTTCTACTAGGAAAAGCAACATATCTATATATGTCTATAACACTGATTTTTTTACATATTCAGTTAATCTGTTTTGAGCCATGTTTTCTTAATATAATGGCAGTGCCATTGAAATTTTTTTAGTCAATTGGCATAACTGTGCACGGACAACAGATAGAACACGTTTTTCTAGCTTGACTGCAGAGTCAATTTTATCAAGCTAAAGATGATATGTTGAGCGTGCAATACGAAAGAAACGACAGATAGGATTATCAAGATTTATGTGCTGATGCGTGCATAAATTATCTTGAATATGCAAGAGAAGTCGATATTATTCAAATCACACATGTGAAATTTTCTTTGAATTTTAGAATTTATATCTGCTGATGCATTTTTATTAAGCTTTTGTTTTATGATATATGCACAGCTATATGTTGTTTTGTTATCTATAAAATGTTATTTACTTTACCTTACAATATATATATATATATATATATATATATATATATATATACATATAAATTCAGATTACACTTAAAAGAAGGCAGTAGTTAAAATAATTTTTATTCTATTTTTGTGAGCTTTTATTTTTATTCTTGATTTAATACGATTGATATGAAACGCGTACTTAAATATGAAAGTGTATTTAATTAAAAATTTTCACAATATGTAATAATAATTGTAATAACACAATTTTATTAAATGTAATAACAATTTTTAGTACTAGCGTGCGGTTACATAACGAATGATTGTTGCGAAAGAGAACTTGATACATAAATTCAGACACTTTTTAGTTTATTGAGCAAGTGTGTTGAAACGCGTGATTACGCGTGTGAAATTATTCGCGAAATTATTTTAAGAAAGCGAATGATTGATTACTACCGCAGACTATCTCGTCAATGTTAATTATTTCATTTTGATTAGGTTATCACATTTCATTGCGAGGCGCCTCTGCCATACAGATAACTGTCAAATAAATTATATTCGCTAATAATATTAAACTACCGTGTTTTTAATTCTCATCTGCGTTTAATAACTATTGTGTTATATAGAAAATGATACAAGCAAAAGTAACGATCGAAATATGTGCGAAATATATGTTGCTATTATCTTTTCTTTTGATAGAAAATGTAACATTAGTGACCGATTACTCTGTCTATGTTATTACAAATGTTACAATTATATAAATTTTAGAATTTTACAATTATATAAATTATAGTAAATAATTATATTTTTCATAAAATCTGTAAGGTAAAATAAGATATTACATTTTACTTTATCTCAAAATAAATTTATTCGATATTAATCAACTCTGATAATTTTATCTAATATCTATCAATACGGTTTATTTGTGGAGATCGTATCGATGCCTAGGAAAAGTTATCGGGGAATTTCTCATGAATACATCGTGAGAAAGCGAAATCAACTGCACACACATGTGGCAGTATATTTCAGTTAAGGAACGTGTATCGAGAGCTAATACATACATACAAACATTGAGAGAAATGCGAGGTAATTCATGTGGGACCATTTGAACAACATTGTCGTATGCGATCGCGAATCTCATATCCGCGTTTCGCCAGTTGTTAGTTCCGAGTGCAATTATAATCTGAAATTCGCGTCATGTGTTTCAGATACGTATATAACTTTAGACTGTTACATCTCTCTGTTTGGATATTTGCCTTTGTGCGCTTGAGAAAAGTATCGGTTTCGATTTCAACATGTGCGTTTTTATTCCATCTTCATGAATTAGAGTGCAACAACAGGATTACATAAATTAGTTGCGTATAGTTGTCACATCGAAAATCTATGAATTTCTTATCCGGGATATCGCGGGATTGCTGATTTTAATAGTTACACATGTATATCTTCTTCATTGGAGAAAGCTTTAAAAGTAGCATGAACCTTGCTATTTTCGAAGCACCCTGTATATGCAGTAGCTTGAATGTATCTAGAACTGTGCCCCTTGTTTATTGTGAGTAAAAGTGAAGATGAGTGGGAAGTGTGCTTGGAAAGGTCATGTGTCGTAATGCAACGCTCAGACTTACTTCTTGAAACAGTACTTTAAATCATTTTACTTAAACATTATATTACTCACATAGCTTTCATTAAACATCTTAAAAAATTTTTAATGCGATGTGCAAATGTCAAAATTGTGTATTTAGTTCTCTTTTTCTAGTTTCTCTTTTAGAAATCTAAAAATATTGCAAAAAATGTTGGTTATTTTGAGGCTTAGGGTGATATTGACAATGAGTTATTCTTACTCTCACATTAGACATAATTCGATTGAAATTGACGGATATTTCTCTCTGCTGAACTTTAAAATAGAGGCTCGGATATTAAAGTTAGAAACGCTCATAGTAGCGGCGGCGAATTCACTTTGTATCGCACGATGCTGTGCATTCGCCTTGAAAGCCGCAATTAAAAAAAGCTGCAGGGCCTCCGCTGCTTGCTCCTTTTCGCCTTGTCTTTCTCTCTTGCCTCGGTCAGACGCAATCTTCTTTTCAGCAAATGAAAGGTTCTATTTTAAGCCGCGCTAAGGCAAGATTGGAAAATTGTACTGCGCTTCTAATAGAGAGAGCGCGCGCGTTGTTTTATGCGCTCGCACGATCAATTTTCTTAACCGCGACGGTAATACATTGTAAAGTATCTTCGCCGAAGATAATTGCAGGATGCTGTGTTTTGCATATTCCACTTTCGCAGAAAGAAACTATATAGTACTGCTGGATATTCTTGAAATTTTAATATCTGAATTTATTCTGAAAATATATGTCTAGCTTGATAACATCGCATAATATCTAACTGTTCTTATATTTATTGTGATAGTAATTTGTAACCGTGTCCGAGATATACATTTTAATCGATCTTAAACACATTTTTATGCAAGTTCCGTATTTTCAATCTTTAATTTAATTTTTTTTTGTTACTATTATAAAATGTATTAATGCTTCTATGAAGATAAAATTTTTTCTATCCTCCGAAAATACAAAAAAATCCTATATCCATATAGGATATCTTTTGTTAATTTTTAACAGTCTAAATTCTTTTGATAATTCTTTCTAATCACAAATTGTTTGCTGTTTATTCAAGCACAATTTTGATATATTTTATTTTACCTACTATATGTCTTAATGCGCCAAAATATTTTTCGCAAAAGAAGACGAAATTGTATCAGCATTTCATAAAGATTACATTTTTGAGATACATGAAGAGTAATGTATTATTATTTAAGATAATTATGTATGTATGTAATCGTAAATTAAATATATATGTATATTTACATATATATACATTTAACAATACGATTTTTCTTTGTTGTCGCGCAGATTATAAAAATGATTGCACTGCAATTTTTCTAGTATATTGTATTCACGCATGCCAAAAAACGCTCTCGAGAACAATTCATTTTGCTCGCTGTCGAGCATTCTTGGTTTTAAGGGACTAGAAAGGGGTTGCCCTATCGTGCACTTTGCATACAGAGAAGTGCACTTAATACGAAGGGGCTAGTTGCAGTTTTTTAACGTTGCGAGATAGGGGTAGCCTTGGGCTGCTGGTCGTCTATTGATTTTGAGGGTTCGTTTTCTGCGTGACTGTGCGCCACGGCGCAGGATTCGAGCTCTTCGTATCCTCTTTTGGTATTTACGATGTACTTTATTAATAAAAGAGCCACCGCACCGTGACACCGGCGCGCGAAGCCTACATGCAGCCAAATGACGCGTGGAAATGTCTCGATACGCTATATGCGAGAAGCGATATAAAGCAAGACTATAAATTTCACTGTAATATATTAACTTGTATCGATAAAAACGAGATTATTTTTTACATGATCATTGATGTATAAATATGTATAAAACATTTCAGATATAAAGTACATTTATTAATGCATATTATTAGTTATATTAATTAAATTATTAAAATAACTTTAAAAAAGTTTCAAGGATTATAGTGATTACTAGCGCGATCTCTTTAAAACTTTCTATATATAATTGCATTTTATTTTATCAGATTGTAAAATTTCTCTTTTATTCTTTATTACATTGTAAAAAGTTAGCGAATTATTTTCATAATTTCTATATACTTAAATCGAATCTGACTGTCTAAAGTTCTAAAAAGTTAGATGTGTTTCTCAAAAAGAATTCTGATGATTAAGTATAAACAAATGGATCTGAAGATGCGGTTGTCAGCTTTATAACTTTTTTACTTAAATCAAGATTGATTTGAATTTTAATAGAATTTTTATAGAATGCTATTCAGAATTCTCAAGAAATACCAGATTTTCAAAGAAAAATTGTTTACTCGCTGAAATAAAAAATTTTAATTTGCGAAGTGAGAAATTGCAAAAATTTTTTTATATCGAGTTTTATTATTTCTAAACGAGATGGTTTATTCAAACTTTATACAACTTTACTTGAATTGTAATTTGAAGGATTAAATTTGCGAAAGCAATGCTAGTCTCTCTTTATTCTCTTTCTATCGTTGCTTCTTTTGACGGCGGGTTTGTTTGCATTGCCAACAACGTTTCGTCAGACGAGTATAATAAACTTTCGAATTGAGCGTTTGCGCAGTTTTTTTTTCGGTAGCTTGAAGTATTGTCTTCAGACATACAACTGTTTGCCAACGTTCTGTACCGTTCACCATGGTTGTCACGATGCCTCAATTATCTTCGGGAAGGGAGGGACGAATTGGGAGGGAAAGGCTTGTCCATGTTCCCTTGTCATGAAGTTAGTATTGACGTAATTCCACAGCGACGTTTTCTTTGTTGGCGCTTTCACCGCAAATTATTAACGCTACGTGTTTGTCTTTTTTTTTGTCTGTAGCAGAAATTGGCCAAATGAGAAAAGAGGAAGCAAGCAAAAAGCGAGTTAATTATTATTTCTTAATGGCCTTGTTAATTATTAATTTCTTAGATTATAATATTAAATGATCAGCAGTAAAATCGTCATCTATATAATTTTGGAATTTTAATCTTTGAAGAATAATGCTAAGATTAGAGTTCTTTTTATTACAAAATATTTCTGCTTGTTATTGTACATACTCATCTTTTATTATATGTTTATAACATATAGGAATTATTGTATTTTTTTAGGATTCGGGAGCAGGAGCACCGGCTGACGATGAGGATACTACGAGAAGTTGTAAAAGGTAAATTTATACAAATGGTTATGAATATTTTTTACACAAAAATATACTTTTTCGATTAGAGAAGGCATAATAGACCATAATAGATATTTTGATAAAACAGAATAATATAAAGTCATTAATCTTCCGCACGAGAAATATCATACATATTACGAAAATAATACAATAAATGAGAGGTATTTAAAAATATCGTTTCTTTACTGAAATGCGCAAATTGTACGTTTTAAATTATACATTATTGTTGCAACATCACACTATCAACGCTAAGCAATCTTGCTCTAACCTTACGATATCTCGGCGAGCTCAAGACACCCTATATAAGCGAATACGTATACGTACCCAGTTTCAGTTATGATAAGATCGAATTACACACGAGACCGTACCTTTAAGTGTGTGTGAAGAGATCCGTGGAGACTCCGGGCTCTCATCTCGCACACGGAATGTTCTCGCGGCCGGTCTTCTCGCTTGTCACCGGATAACAACTCCGGCTACCGAGTTCGAAAAGCGCGAAATTAAGCAGAATTTAACACGCGCACAGGCTAATAAGTCGTGATAAGGAACGAACGATGGCTATCTGGACTGGTAGTAGTCCTCTCTACTTAGCGAGTAATTTGCTCTCGCTTTATCGGCCATTGAAAGTACGATACGACGTTCGGTCGGCTTCCCAAGGATAACCGTCTCGATCTGATAAAACTCTCCTTACGCAGTTTCTGCGTAGATGGTATGGAATCGTTCGAATTTTTTTTCTTCGATGCTATCTTTGTCAGTTTTTTCGCGAAGACGATCTCTCGCAGGAACGGCAGAGTGAGTTTTACCACTGGATATCCGAGACGCATCTAGCACTTTTATTGGTTTAGCTGAGCACAGTGCCGTGTCTTATTCTGTTTATATTCTTGGAGACAGGTATCGGTGTACTATAACGATAAACACAGGTCTTATCGCTATCCGAATGGATACCTAATCTGAAATTAGTTTATTTTATGCATGTTTTCGAGATTTTATCTTGAGGATGTTTTCTTTGAGCCCATGCGGCTCATTATTTCTGCATTATTAATTATTTTGCGATGCAAGAAAAGCAATTAGACACTTTGCAATTAGACACAAAAGTATATGGACAATACAGATATTTAAAAAATAAATAATACATTATTTATTTTTTAAAAATATATATATTACCCATATACTTTTGTGTCTAATCATTCCGTTTTTGTGAATTGTAGTCTTAAAAATATGGCTAATTATTCTCCAGAATATCTTCCTGTTTTATTGAAGATATAGGGGAGATAAAATATTCTACATAAAAATATGCAAATATATACTTGACTATATTATAATATATGAATATCTTTCTTGATTCTCTCTAATCAAGTAACATGATGCTTTATGGTATAAATGAAATGTGGATGGCAAAGTCGTAAAATGAAGATGATAAGTATGTTTTTATTCTTTACGGACCAGCTTTATGGCGTCTCTCTTCCGGGCGAAAAAAAAAGATACTATTGACGCGAAAATATTGCAATTCAAATTCGCGATTGTCGCCATCGGTCGTGCTCCCGGAACCGTGTCGATTATTAAGCAGGAAATAACGCGAGAGAACGCGGCGTAGCGTTATTTAATCAACGATGAAACGAGTTCTTCCTCGTGGAAGCGCGTCTTCACTTCCTCCTTCGAGACGTCGGCGTCGTCGTTATAATTCGCTTAACTCGACTTGAATCTTCCCCGAGGAAAGCGGTGCGTGCTCGCGCGTGCGAATTTCCTGCCTATCGTCTCGGATGCGGACAGCATGATGCATCTCCAATCTGCGTCGCACTTGTGCGTATCTTGTGCGAACGTGTACGTGCCAGGAAATCCCCACGAAGAACCGATTCACTCTCCTGCTACGGGCCGCCGCGGAGAAGGCTTCGCTCTTAATCGTCTGACTTTCTACCGTGTGTTTGCGTAACATCTCGCCTCGCGCGCGGATCGTAACGTTACGTTACGCGGGAAACGTAATCGAAGTCTTCGTTGTTGGAAAGAAGAAAAAAATCTCTCGTCGCGACCGGATATTAAAGTACTCTGTCTCTAACGAGGGGTTGCGATCGTTATGAGAATTTTAATCGCGGATATTGATGCGGATAAGGGGTAGAGAAATCACTCAGATTTTTTCACATGACTAAATGATTAAATAAATGGAAAACATATATCTATTCTAGAATAAACGGGTCATAAATTGTAATATATTTTTTTAAATAATAGATTATAATAGATTTTTTTAATGATTATAAAGATGAAACTCTTTTCTTAACAAAGATATTGGTGCATTTCATAACTTTAATGTTGATAGATTAAAAATAAGAAGCTTTTCGTGAAATTTTGCTGAAATAAAGAAATTCATATTCTTCAAATAAATTTTAAATTTCAAGAAAAAATTTAGCTTGAAGCTTGATTATAATATTGAAATATGGAGATCTATGATAAACAATGAATTTGCTTAATAATTTTGCAAAAAATCGATTTTAAAGTCATAAAAAATCTGTTATTAATTCGCAATTTTATCGCTATTAAAATGGTATTTCCGTTTATATTTCGTGATTTATTCTGCGGTATCACGGATTCCCGATTGCTTTCAATTTTAGATAAAACGCTGTTGGTTATGGCAATATATCACGAATTGTTATGTGCTTTCCCGCTTATTTCATCTCGGTATAGAAAAGTCGATTTGTAGGCAATCAACCTCGTAATACAATACCCCCGATTCAGTCTACTCCTGGCAGCACCGATGCCCGCTTGCTATTTTTGGCTAGATTGTTCGGAAGGCACATTTCAGCAGGGCACGTATCCGATACATGACCTTTTAGCTCAGCTAAAGTTCAGACCAACATGCCAATATAAAGTCTTACGAGGCTGTTCTGCTAGGGAGAGATGTTGACTTTGCAATGTAACTATTAAGACAATTCGTAATGAGAATTTAGATACCTGTTGCCTAATTAATCATATGGTTCTATTTATGCCCGCATTTGTTTCCCAAAGCATGTTTAAATTGAAAGTCGTATATATACATATATTGTATATGTAACTTCGTGAGATATATACATATATATTTAACGTATGATACATATACATTCAACATATATTTGACACATACATTTGACATATAAAATGTCATGGAATTACTTAAATTATTTTTTTTATGTATCACGATTTACAAATGATATGTATGATTAGTTATATAGACGAAAAATGTCCTATTAAATATGCAAAACACATTTATTGATAGCTCTTAGATATGTTTGATGATTTTGCCGACGGTAATATATCAACTACTGATCGAAATTGCTTACAATCTTAATATCTTGCCGTTTGATTGGATCCGTATTTCGTTAATTTATTACCTTCGACAAACAAAATGCGCAAAGTATCAATTACAGAACGTAAACAGTGCCAAAGTAATTAAACTGATATCGCGGTGCTGATCTAGATTTATAATTGCAATTAAATTCAGCCCTCGTCGCCTTAAGGGGCAGAAGTGCTTAGTAGGTACCGTATAGCTAATAGTGCAATTATCGTTAATTGCGATCTGCAATCGCGGACGACGCTTATTTCACAACTGCAGTACGATGACTCGAATCGCGTGGGTGGAACTAATGCCACTCATTTGTTTGTACAACTTTTAGGATTTATTGGCCGCGTCGCGGAGGGAAAGTAATCGATATCACGATGCAATAAGTGCAATAAATTTATATTATATTATATACTATTATTATATATTATATATTTATATTTCATAAAATTTATATATATATATATATAAACTTTATGAAATATATATTTGATAAATAATTAACACATATTCTGCATAAATTGCGCGTTCTCAATTTTCCCATAAACTTGGACAGCCGTAATAATACGTTTTTACCTAAATACCGTTTCGCCTCGACAACAGTAACAACAACAACATGTCTAGCGATGCGCTTTCCTTTCACGTTCCGTATGACCTGTCATAAATTTAGAGCCCGACCGCAAACTTATTAGTGTCCGTCATGGAGTAGACGCGTTGCCCTAACTTCTCGTTCGGCGTCTCCATAATTTTCTGCACGCCTCGTCGCCTTCGCCACGAAGAAAACTTCAATCGCTTGTCATAAGAAAAAGAAAGGGACATCCGGTGTTTAGCGTTAGGCTACGATCTCGTGCGTGATTGATGCCGTCCTAATTTTCTGTGTCACATCTGGCATACTACCAGTCGAACGGACAATTGTAGGCCTATTTTACAGTCGTAGAGATTGCGATACTTCGCCTTTAAGGCGTTATCTCCAATTACATAGTGTTTGCGGTTTCAATATGTCTCGCAGTTACAACTCAAACGTATGTATCGAGTTCCAGGCTTGTTAACACGCCTGTTAACGATCGAGTTGCTAAAAAGCGAGTTAGCGCTTTTGTCGACCATCGCATTTTAAAAGACGCATGATTGTACCTTAAATATCACACCGCGAGTGGAGAGAAGCTGAGGCTCGTAAGAACTTCTGACGACCCGCTTCTCTCGGATGCCCGAAGCCGACCGAGGCGGTCTACCTTGAACGGGATTCCTGGTCGTTCGTAAATTTCACTAACAAAGAGTCACGAGACTCGTGAGGATAATAGCCGGATATACACGTATTTTCTCTCGCTCTAACGTGTATAATGCCGCATACACGCCGCTCATTATAGTCTCGCAGATTCCGATAGTTTTTCATACGGGAGAGAGAAGTAAATACAGAAAATGATATATATTATTTCTCGTTTATTTGTTATCTTACTTTTAACTATGTACTTTCTCTTCAATGTTATAATAACTTACGGATCGCGAATTTATAGTTGCGATAGGCACAATACACTACGCGATAAACTTTTCCTTTACAGTTTAATGACACGTTATATCGCAATTTATTTTTTATATCCCTGAGTTTTATTTTCTTCTAATTCGAAAGATAACAAAAAATTTAATTATCCTAAAGCGCAATCTATTTACAAATTTTAGATAACTGAGGGAGATTAAGGAATATATAAAATTATTAACGTCTATCTTTCAGTGATTTTTAGATGGCTGAAAATAATATTTTAAAGAGACTAGCCTGGAGCCGAGAAATTGGCTTCTCGATTTCTAAGAATTAAAAATTTTAATGCTAATAATTATATTATTAATATTATCAATAGAAAAATATTGCGCTGATCTATTTATTTATGATGGATTTAATTATTTCATCTAATTTTATATACTTTTTGAATATCACTTTAATTAGTTCTGATTATTTTTAAATTACATGTATATTATTAATGATATCAAATTGTAATTACTGTAATACATACGTATATATATTTGCTTTAGACGCCATTCTTTATATATTTGCCGAATTATCGAGGTTTTCGAGAGTTTCGCACGAGATACGTAACCCTGAACTATATTTCAGCCGAGCATTTCGGACGAACGCAAACAATGAGCGATCTTACACAATTTGAGATTGGATCGTGCTTCGAAACTTGGTAATTGGTTTCCGTCTTGCGACATGCATTGGTCGATTGTTGTTGACCGAGGTTCGTGAAAATAGTCTTACGACAAAAATTTTTTCGGCAAGACATGAAATAATATGTAAGAATTTTTGACGAAGCGAGAATATTTTTTTGAAAATTCCAGTAAACTTGTTCAATAATAATATTTATGACTATGAGAGAACCGATATTTAAATCGATATTTAATGAAGAGTTCAGTAAGTCCTATCTCAAAATATTTAATTTTGTGCTTAAAATTTTTTGGTATTGGATTATAAATTGACGTTAATAAATACTTAATTCTTTTGCGCACGTAGTATGTTTATGACAACATTGACCTATAAAGTATGAAATATTCAAAGCGTATCACGAAGGGGTCTCTGTTTTTTAACTGTTCTTTCTCACAATATATCCATACTTTTGCGTTTATTTTCTCGTCGTCTACGAAAGGCCGTGCACTGATTATATGCCAATCTTTCAGATAGGCTCTCTTTTTTTCTCGGCGGAGTACGTCGGCAACAGATAAAACTAGCTGCGGGTTCATTAGACTTATCTGTCATTCTTCCCTGAGAGAACGTAAATGATTCTAATGAGAATGTAAAAAGTAATATGACATGTATCGTGGAGTAGATTTTCACATCGCGTGTCTTAATGCAATATATGCACGTACTATTAGCTCTTCTCGCACTCGTCATCGAATACGGATGCTAGTATAAAATCTTAAAATGCATAAATCCGCTGAGTAAAGCAATCTCTGCGTATCCAGAAAAACCGGTTTGCAACGACGATCAATTCTCTTCTTTATAATTGTTGTTTTAAATTATCGAATAATACAATGCAACAGTCCGTTTATTTGTATTATTTATTCATATATTGGATATTATTTTACATAAAATTTTTAATTATATATAAAAGTATTTAGGACTTATATGTTTATTGATGCATATAAATTAACGTTTTTTAATCATTTTTAATATTAATAGTTATCGAATGTGTGTAGATATAGATATTTTTGCAAATGTGTGATTTTCGTATTATATTTTTTTAAAAAAAGTAGCAGCGGAAATGAAGCTATTTGAGATTTATCAGTGTCGTGTGAATGCAAATAATTTCACCGGAAGGTAAATTCCAGCGAGTAAACCGTGCAAATTTGTTGTTTTGATCGGGAATCAATGATACCTCTATCAGAGAGAGATTCGTGAATAGATGTTGTTTATCAAGCGAGACACACATGCATTCCAGGCCGTCCGCCTCTCGGCTTCTTCACGAATGTATTAGCGTTTGTACGGTCTTCGCTCGCGTTTTGCATGGATGAGCTGGCAAACTGGAGCGAATATATGTACGTACGTACGACAATTGCACAACGAAGGTCAATGCACTCAATGATGCCTCAGTTGGCATGTGTATGAATAACGTGATATCGGCATGTGTATGTATAAATCGATCACGCCGTATTATGATTCGCATTAGTGCTGTTATTGTTCGAATATTTCGAATATATTACCTACATATTCGATCTCATATTCTTAAATATCTGTATAAAATCGCGGTATTCGATTCGTTTTTAAATAGCTGTATAAACACTCACTGATACTGGGATGTCTTCTTTGAGATTTCTTGCTGCATCGCGCGCGAACAGCTGATAAAGAATCTAGTTTCCAAGAAGATTAGAATGAAACTTATCGAAGTCTTATCGCGAGTCAATTCGCAATTAATTTATGCATAGCCGATTCTCTTCTACGAAGTCGAATATAGTTGTCGATATGTCTCAATGATTAAATAATGAATATTCAATAGTGCGACGTGCGACCGTCGATGATTTCCAGCCTTTCGTTCGCCGAGAATCGATCTGATAGTTCGGCTGTTAACTATTCCGAGAGGAATTATCGAGAGAGAACGGGAGAATTTCTCCTTAGTTTTTACGTCATTGATATGCGTGACGTAAGGAGTACGACGCACCAAGAATATTGATTCCTTGCATCGAGACCATTAAGCTTTTCATCGTGCATCAGTAATTTTTCTTTGCATTTGCTCGTAAATTATATGCGAATATTTTCACGCGTGAGGAACAGACCGATAACTATTGTACCGCATATCTGACATATTCGACTACAAATGAAAACATTAATAACATCGAAATACATTGCAAAGTCATTCGACTACCTTGTAATCTTAGATACAACACGACCTAGTTTCGCTTACCCTACGGGCATGTCTCGTGATTTCAATCGTACGAGAGACTGGACCGGTTGACGCGGATGATTAATGCGTCGCATGCTCGTCTCCCCTTGGCAGAGAAAAAAAAATTGAGAAACGATTCGTATAACGAGATTTCGAAGAAAAGGAGTCTACC
Organism: Lasius platythorax; assembly: GCA_963971435.1. NCBI lineage: Eukaryota > Metazoa > Arthropoda > Insecta > Hymenoptera > Formicidae > Lasius > Lasius platythorax. Next base: position 13,432,785 of record OZ020539.1, read on the forward strand.
AGCGTGTAGGACGGTGCGATGAGTCATTGTTTGCAAGCCATGCAATTAAGTAGGGACATGAGCACGGGCATGCTTGACAAAAAAAAATCAATATTTTAATGATCAATCTCGTGCAAAAATATGGATCTGCAATATATAATATATTATCGTTTAAAAATGTCTATTATTTTTAGTTGATTTTCTATAGCGAAAACTTTGCGATAATCGATTATAATCTTTAAACAATTATTTAATCGATTAATTCTTAGTTTTTTATGGTTGCACAAGCTACAATTATTTTTAATAATATTTATTATTTATTGATTGACGTTTCAGACGTTTTATCATTCGTTTTCGTTATGCAATTTCTATATATTTACAAGCTATTTTACTGTATAAATTGTAGAACATATTCATGAGTAGAGCAGTAATAGTAACTAGTACACTGGATCGGTGATGACAGTTGTCCGTTATAAAAAAAAATTAAAGCAATTTGTAGTAAACTCTTAGAAATAATATTCTTGTAAAAATATTCTGTGTATAGAATTTTATATATATTTTTATACTGACTTTTTTATGTTCTCCGGATGGAAATTGAACGAAAATATTGATTAGTTTTTATTTGACGATTGCGCATGAATAATAATTTTAGACAGAGATAAGAACATTCAACATATCCACATTAATCGATTGAATATTATTTCTAGTAAGTATTTTTTACCGTTTGATGGAATGAAAGTGTGCAGTATGTGGAGTTTCAAGCAAATTGATTGGAAATTCTTGACGAACTTTGCTATTGATTGACGAAAGTTTGGCAAATAGACAGATCGTCTTTGCAATAATATAGACATGTCGTTGTTTTGGAATCTTTCTATTTCTTGCAAATGGAAAGCTTTTTGACTTGTTTATACGATCGGCTATCATGCCCTCGGGACTGCACAATTGTCTGTCTCTCTCTCTCTCTCTCTAGTTATAGACAATTGGTATAATATGTGCATGTCGTGTAACACGCAATAGATCTCTAAATATACTCGATGGTGTAATGTAATATATGCCTCGAGGCGAATTTACGAGATTGCTCACTGATTAAAGAGTATTTGGCGCCATTAAGCCTGATTTGTACGATGTTCTTTTGCTAACAGTTAGTCTGTTTTAATATACGAGTGTGATAAAAAGATTCGGTGCGGAAAAAGATTGGGAAAGAGACAACGTTGATTAATGTTGACGCCACGGCCGGATTACATAATTTGGATGGCATTCATTGCCTTCGTCTAGCAATTATCGCATATTTTTTCATGTGTCGGACAGCATACATAACCGACTCCAGTAATTGAGGTTTATTCAGCGAAATATAGTTTTTTTGTATGTACAAGGTCTTCCACAAAATCTATATATGTATATATGTAGTAAAATAATGTTTTGATAAGAATTTTGATACTTTTTTTGACAAAATAGAAACAAGATTTAATTAAGAAATTATTTGATAATTAAAATTAAAGTACTCCGATAAATTCAGCTTAAGATATAAACAAACTAAGCAGAGAGAGAGAGAGAAGAGAATAGAAAACTGTATTTAATTTCAAGAAAATTTTATATTAACAAAACTTTAATTCATGAAACACATTTAGCTATTAATATATTTGATATTAAAATTTTTTGATGGCATTTCTAGTTTAATCTTCTTGTTAAAAAAAGATTTCTGAGTTCGTTGGACAATTAGTACATGAAAAAGGTCATGATCCTCCTATATAATTATTTTTCTTTTAATTATACTACAGTAGTTATATATAGTAAATACGCATATATTTGAAGTGTTCAGGCCGATGATTTCGTGAGGGTGAAACGCATGACGGCGAGTCTTCAAGGTCTTGCATTCTGTGTGATTGTTTCGATGATATAGATACTTTTTTTTGCTGTAAAATATTTACTACATTTTACAAGTTGAAAGAAAAATTATATGGATAAGAAACAAGACGCTGTTTGGCAATTGTTGCAATTAATATCAATATACAATGACATGGGATTGTAAGAATTCATATATTTTGTCATATGTTCAATTAAAAAATTTTATTTAGGACATCATGTATGTACATATACATACGTCAATAAATGTACGCGATGAAAACGTGTTAAGGTGCCGTGATGCAGGAAAACGTGTCTTTTTTTTTTGTCTCCCTTCGATACACGACGCGCGCCTTCATCTCGATCGACCGAGAAGCTGCTGTTCCCAAGTGTAAGCGAGGTTGAATCTGCGTGTCGACCGCGGAACGGATGGTGGGGCGCGACCGAGTAAGGTAGGAGAGGGGTGAGTGAGTAAGGTAGGAGAGGGGCGAGACTCTTGCGCGCCTGCTCGAGGGAGCCTTTAGCCTTTAGTTCAGTTTCAGTTGTCTAGCGACGTCGCGTACGTGAGTGTCGATCGCGCGACGCTTCGGCGTCGCCTCTCGTGTTCGGTCGCGTGAATTTAGCGTCAAGTCGAGTGGCCGCCATTCGAAATTATCATCGTCGCGTCGCGACGCCGGCTCTCCGAAAAAAAGAGAGACGATGTTTCGGAGATACGCGTTTTCGGAAAAACCGTCTGGCGAGCGTATCGCGCTCGTCCATCGCGCGCTTTAAATGTTGTGCTCGTGTGAGACAAGTGCAGCGCAGCGAGAAAAAGGATTGATGGAGAGGCAAAGCGGTTGTTAGGTTACACGGCCCTCATCGAGCGCGCGGTGTGTCTCGTTAACTGACTTCGATGGTCTTCGAAAACATCGAGATGAGGAACCCCGCGGGGTTCCTGCTCGAAGACGCCAGACACGGATACATCCAGTACATCAGGTATTTTACGTTTGCTTTTAATCGCCGCGTTTATGTATCGACAGTTAATCGTGTAGCGTCGATACGCGTGAATCTGAATTAATTCCGAGTTAACGAAAAAATATTTGAAAACGCTCGCGTGAAATGTTGTAAAAAGAGATAGAGAATCGGTGTATTTGACGCTTCCCCAGCCAACTGTGACGTTCGCGAGATTGAGATTGTTTACGTTGTAGTAACGACTGTGATTTAGAAAGGGACATTGAATCATTGATCCGAGATTGGGTAAACTAAACGGTCGATGAGCAACTTGATCTAAATTATAGAAAAAAAAACATGTCCCGAATATGCGAGAATGTGTCTGAAAACTGTGTTGTAACGTTCGTGTCACAACGTTCATTGTTCAAACGCGTCAATATTTTTCGTTTTTTTTTTTATCGTATCGAATACTTGATAATTGATTCAAGCAGAAACATTAAATATTTAACAACGCACATCGCGATTTACGTTGCAACGTCTGTTTTTCCATCATTCCTCGGTCTTAACCTTAATGTTTATTTGTCATTTTTAAACATACAACTGTTGATACAAGCGATTATAAATACAATGCGATGATGAAAGTGTACAGAATGCAACGATTTTACATTTACATGACATTCGCGGTTATTAATAATTAATAATTTCTGATTAAATAAGTTTTAAAAATATGTCTTGTTTCACAAAATAATAATCTTTTGAAAGATGATAGCTACGTTGGCCATGTGCTTTAAATTTTATTTTGGACATTAGAATTAACTGTAAATTTGAATCAACCTTGTCTCAAAAAATCTCTTACTCTCTTTAGAACTCTTAGAATAAAACAAGTGAAGTTAGAAATATTTACAAATATCTTTATTAACATTAATTGCTATTTATGAAAGAAAGTATCGCTACGGATTCTATATTATAAATATGAAAGTATCTAAATCACCTTAAATATGACTTGAAGAGATCAATTCGGGTAGTGAATAGTGCATAGTTTGAAAATTAAACAAAGAGACCACACAACGCGTCGTATAGCAATAATACGAACACTTTTATGCGTGCTTTTGTATACATAACTACGGCGTTGTAAAACGGCATCGTGAATCAAGTGTCATTTTCGTGGTATAGTAAAGCAGATATCGAATGGGCATTGTTCGCACGATGAGAGTTCGCGTCAACAATCTAATCCGCGCAGTAGAAACGATCGATAATATTCCTTAATCCTACGAGCGCAACGAAGTCGTCGGTCGTTTTGCAGCCTAACAATAAGCTTAAGAGATTATAGCGGATTAGAACGGAAAATACTCGTGCGGGCAGATTCATCGAATGTTAGAAGTAATTGCGTACGTTGCTTACATTGAAGTGAAATCAGTTTAAATTATCTTGTAAAAGAACACTATTCAACAAAAACGAGTTGAAGTTGAAGTCTCGTTAAAATATAAATATGGGATAAAATAAAAATTTGAACATCTTGCTAATTGAAAGTCTCAAATTAAATATTTGTATAAATATTTAAGCTCTAAGTAATATATAGAATTGTATGTCACCTTAAATGTAAGAGTTTAAAGCAAGTAAAGTTTTAGAGCATAATTTTGCTCCAATTTTCTCTATTTCGCTTCGAATTTTATTTCGTTTTATCATTCTTGCTAATGCAATCTTGATTGCATTTGCTTTTTTTTATGCGATTACTTCGTTTCAGTAGATACGCATGAGGCACGTCTTGGCAAAAACGTGATATCAGAACACGCACCTGATATAACTGTAGATCGAGAGATCGTTTGTAACGTCTTTTTAATTGCATCCCTCGTGATGAACTTTCCGGTTGACCGACAATTTCTTCGTTTACTGTTAGGAAATTACGATTTATAGAAGAAAATAAATATCGCTCTTTTTATCGATACGTATTTCATAGCAATCTCCTCTGAAATATTCACAAATATTGCGTCATGCAATTAATCTTTTATTGTAGAACAAGATAGAGCAGACCGCAATAGTGTACCTGTTTGATTTTTCAGACTTTAAACGATAGATGTTATATAAAAATTATATAAAAGGACTATCTCTCTTTATAAAAGATGTAAATTTAAAAGGTTTAAAGTAATAAACAATTGGTAGTATATTTATTAATGATACATTATTTTGTTATATATATTGATAACCGCATATCATGTTTTGAAACCTACACTAATAACAACGGCATGTTTCTGAGCACGTCAATCATATCTTTATTAATTATCATTAATTTTAATATTTCAAAAATAATTCCACGTCTTGTATAACGTAATTCTTAGTTACAATAAATAACATCTATTGTTAAAACAGAGAATGCGGTCTCGAAACTATCTTGTATAATGTGTGTGATATTTTCTGAGATTTTTTTTTAAATTATTTAGTCAAACTGCTTTCTTTTTCCGCTTTTTACTATTTTCTGCGATATCAGCCACTGTCCGTGATTAATTTTCCTCTCGCACGAAATATTTTTTATGAAAAAGGATTCTGCAGCGAGAATTAATTGAAAGATCAGAAATTATGCATGAGATAGGTGCTCCATCGTACCGTTAGCGATGGTCCAGTTTAAGATGGCAGCATACTTGGCAACGCTGCTTCACCGGCATACGAATATTGTATTCTTTGTTCTTTTTTCGAACTGCAAGGATCCCTAACCGATTCTCTGTCTATAATAGACTCCTGCTCGCTATAGCATGCCAGTCTCGATGAAGTATTTGGTCTGAGGAATTATAACAGGATGGCGGGTACATTTATAGAGAGAGGGAAAGACGATATTTTATGTAAATCGCAGTTGAATAGTCTACGTAAATTGTAATATGCAAAAGCCAGATAAATCGACGAGGTTTATAGTAAGAATAAAACGCGCGAGGGGTAATAAATATGTAGATGTTTTAGCATTTTATTTTTTATATAATTTCAAATAATAATTTCAAATAATAAATTTCGAGAATAGCGCTAATAATATTTAAGCGATGATTAAATTGCTCGCAAATAGATTTAAGCAATTAAAGATTTTTAGATCTTATTACATCTAAAAAGTATACATACGTAATGATAAAAATAAAATGCTTTTTTTTTATTTAGCATTTTTCACGGACTTTCTTTTGGAAAAAGCCTTTTTTCGAAAGAATTTAGTTGACATTTACATTTCTACTAATTTCATATTTGCATGCACAAAGTGCATCCATAATAATGCGTTTCTATTCATTTTCGCATCATCGTCGAGCATAGTTCATAAATTAACGGCCTCCCGGGATGAAGTGTATGTACGGTAATATATCATCGCCAATGATTAATATTAAATTCGAATTACATTACGCGTTAGGATGGCCGAGGTCGAAAGTTTTGTTAAAAATAAATTTATGTCATGCATAAATAAATATGTAAAAATATGTGAAATTTATTTCTAATCAAGGAAAAGTGCTTAAGTTGTTTTCTCAAAATACTTCACGATGGTATTAATCAAGAATTTATAGAAAAATACATCGATCGATAAATGACGGATTTGGTTATTCTAATAGTAGTAGTAGTAGTAGTGATAGGAGTAGTGAGAAAGTTTAATCGCAATTTAAAAAATTCGCCATTGAAAATATTCCCGTAAGCAAATTATTAATAAGCGTCGTATTGACAAATTAAAAAGCTTTTAAATTTTGTCCGAAAACATATGTAGCACGATATGCCGAATGCTGACGTGCCGGGTGTTCATAAATACCGTATGTATGTATGTATGTATATGGAAGCAGCGCGCTCCTTTGTCAGCGTCAGCTGATTCGGAGCATCAGCTGCGCTCTTTTGTATGAACGAGGTGTAAAAGGGCACCTTGAGTATTTGTTGAGAAAGGTTGCCTGGGAAAAGTTGTCTCCTGTAGGGCCTATAAATATGTTGAGAGACGTTCGTTACAGCGTTACAGCACGAATGTCTCAGAAATATCAAAAAAGTTTATTTAGTAATATTTTTGTATTAAAGTAAGAGTAATTACTGTGCAGAATGTATTTCACGTTTTCATCTATTATTTTAATATATTAATTTATTTTTTGATATTATCGTATATCCTGTTTATATTTTTCTCAGATAAAGTATTTTCGTCAGAATTAAGGATGTTTTATATTCGCTTTAGCGCATTACATATTTTATTTTATTATTAACATAAACATAATATTTCTGTTTGGTTAATAATATAAGTATATTAATATATACTTATTTATGTAGAATTAAACATATGTCTACAAATGTAGTTTTTTTAAATAATATCGTTGTCTCGAAAAAAAAATTTACTTTGTACGAAAGAGTAATATTTGCCGATAATAGGCTAATGCAAAACAACTGTCAGTTCGCACCAGAATTACTTCGTTAAATGGATGAATCATGAACGTTGTTACAAATGCATCTCGAGGATGCGAGCACGGACTATCGATATTCGTACTCCTAAGTAGCGGTGATTATAAATTCGCGATTGGACACGCGGTATCTCTATCAGTAACCGTTAGAAAAAGGCAGCCCAGCTCCCGTATTTGCCGCAGCTGTCTTCCATAACATTCCCTGCTCGGCTCTATAACGGTTCTCATTGCGAGATATAAATTGTAGCGACGATATTATTGCCGAGTAATCGTCGAATCGAACACAGTCGGTTTGTTATCTTCTTCTCCCGTGCACACGCCGCCGATCGTAAATCAATAACGTTGCGTGTATTAAAGTGTCGGTGCGCCCGCGACCGTACGTAGGCCTCGAGACCGATATTTATAGTTACGGGCAGGCCACGCGATTATCTTAAGATCGTTAACTTCGCATTATGTAATTCCTGGACGAAACTCCAATTAAGTCCGAGATTAATACCATTGATACGCGCAGCGGCTGATGTGATCGTGAAAGAGAAAAAAAATTCGTGTACGCCAACTTGGAGAAACTCGTCGACGCGTTTCCCCTTAGGTATTTAATAGCAAAAAGTACCGCAACGCGAAACTGACGATTAATTTTCCTTACGTCGTCTATGCGAGGAGTGTATACGATCCGGTAATAAAGTTGCACAAGCGATTATATACGACGTACTCAAAATGAGATTACCGTTTATTGAAAATAGATTCTCTCTTGCTGATTCTACACGAACGTAGCGCGGCGATTATTCGTCTGTATTGTTTCTCGTCACAGTTTTTTGAATAATTTTGTTCTTTTGAATACGCTCTTTCGTATGTAAATTGCAATTTTGCCGCATGAAAGATTACCAGATGCTGCTACAAGTGAGATGCATATAAATAATGTCTAGCTATGGCAACTTTCTTTATTGTCGACGAGAGTAATGAAATTGAAGAATGATTGACAATTATTACGTTGTTGAACATAGTCATAATAGTTTATTTGTTATAAGTTAAAAACAAGGAGATTTTATATACGAAGATTAGAAATTCTACGTAAATCGAAATGCATACATGAATTGCCAGTAGATGAGAATTAACTATGTAATTATAACATTATTAATGTAAATATCGATCGCGGAATTTTATTATTGCACTTTGTATATATTACGCTAATTATGCAAAAGTTGTCTTGCAAAAGCTTATAATTATCGTAGCGTATTTATGAGCTTGAGAAAATTACAGTCGTTAAATCAAATTAGATTCGATTCTCCTAAATTGACATAATCCATCGTGATCTGACAATTAATAGCTAATTAAATATGACAGTAACAGAAAAGTTGCTGCTGAAAATCACTTGCAAATCTCTTCAATTTAGTAGAATAGCGATTCGTATTAATTAAGTTTCGCGATAAATGTTCAGTTTTATTTGTGCAATTAAATGTAGATTTTTGTGAGAAATGCAAAAATGTGATCTGACCACCGCGCAAATCGGTCATTAACATCACGTAACGAATTTTAGATTAACTTTGGGATAATAATTGTGTGACCCGAAAGTAGAAAAAGATTACGCTATTCTATTATTTCGTAAGTTCATGAATTTTGTCTTGTTCTCACATATTAAACGATTGATTTTATAAAGAGATAAAGCAGCACACATAAAAGGCAATACAGTCGATTGCACAATAATATAGATCGCCCTCGAGTCACACAATTATTATCCCAAAGTGATTATCCGTGTTAACCTTGCAGATACTTATCGCATATTTGCATAATCCACTTTTACTGTTCCTTGTCTCCTCAGAGATCGTTATTGTTTTTTTGCCTTCAAATTGCTTAGCAATTTGAGTCAATCGAAGCGCATTGCTCACCCTAGTTACCTTCGGGCTACTTTCCATCAATTTTCTGGACAGGTACACACGATGACATGCTTCATTCGTTTGTAGGTTCGACTTTTGTCCGGCAAATAAATATAGGTTTCGTTTCATAAAATCTGTTTTCGTTGCCGCTTGGTTATCAGACTCGTAAGAACTTTCGCCTCGATGCGCAGAATTGAAATAAATTTTTTTTTCCTTTAAGACTGACCTACGCAACCTTCTCATTTCGCACATAACATCGGCAATAAAATTATTCGATCGTTTAATAAATCAGTATTGCTTACGACTACGTTGTTAAAGTTTTTTTATTTATTTAGATTTTTTCTTCTACAGAGTTTATATGATATAATAGTTATCGCGTTGTTAAGAGTTAAGTCTCGTTAAGTCAACGACCTTTCAGAGTCATTGTCGCGTTTGATGCGCATTCGATTATCGCTTTCGCAGAAATGTACAGCAATGCGGTGTTGCTTAGAAACGAGGCTCACAACACGGAAGCTAGTATATATAGCAGACTATTGGGGGAGGGAGAGGAGTAATCGAAGATTGCGATCCTGATCTTTATCAGATAGTGGAACAAGGACGACGCGGACAGTTGCAATCAAGTTTATCGTAAAATGTATTCGTCTGATAAATCTTATAAAATGATTATCGGCGCGTATCATGGTTGAAAACAGCTGTCGGCATCCTTGTTTAGAAATGTATCGCGCATTAACATCCTCTATCGAATGTAGAAACAATTATATATCTCTTAATTATTTTATTGAGACATATATTTATTTTTCATCAATTGGAAATTTCTGCTAATATAATATAAAGATCATCATTCTAAATAATTAGTTTCAAGCTTCTGTTTTTTTATGTCGGTTCCTTTTTATCGATTTTCAGAAATGAACAATAAAAGTTTGCTTCTCGGTTAATGTCTCGACTCTATTTTAGCAGAAATTTTACTTGAGACTTGCCAGAAAATTTTATATTAAAAGGCGCAAAATATTACGCGATAAAAATAATTTGTTTTCTTATATCACTATCAAGAAAAGATTTTTCTTCGGAGAATCTATTTCCAAAGTATTTTTTTTCGATAAATTTATACATAAAAATTATATACACATACACAGCATTTTTTCGATTCTTACAATGCATTACGAAATGAAAACTGACATATCGAGAAAATGTGCAAGTACACTCATAAGACGAATCACATGTACTTATATAAAAATTACGTGGATAAACTTTCTTTGAGAGAGTTAATGTAGAACAGCTATCGGTATCTTTGCTCAGAAATGTTCAGTACGCGTGAGTTGACCGAGAACAACGACACGTTGTTCACCTACGACAGCGAAACTACTCTTTACTCGCCGGTCAGCGGCGTTGCGCATTGCTCATCGCGTTTTTTAGTGGAATCGGCGCTTCAGCGCGTCATCTGCTTAGAACGTAGTTTGTCATCCGACGATTGCGCAACGGTTCTCAACGTGAGATATACAATACATGGTCATACTGTATTGAGCCGATGAATAAAATTGGAAATAATGTTTACAAGGTGAAAATAACGGTGGAATCGCGGTCGATGTTGAGTCGTATATCTAATCGTGCATAATCTCCGATTTGCCTTCACGACATCGTATAATTTTAACGTGGTATTAATACGCACTTGTGTGAAAAGATATGTAAACTGTTATCGTGCGTTGTGGATAACAGCGATAATACAGATTTTATTTCTATTTTTAATTTGTAAAATTGCAAAAATATACGATATCATTAAATCGATTACATTACTTTATTTCTTTCGAAATTTTAAAGGCAAATAGCTCTGAAAATTACAATGCATTCCGTATATTTTTTATCGTTTCAAAACTAATATCAAAAATTAAAATAAAAGAATGTAAAATTAAATTTTTAAATCAACATGTATTATTAATTTATTATGTAAAAGAGTATATGTATCTTTATAATTTTTAAACATTTATTAGAACGGGTTGTCTAGAAAATGTTAATGACATTCATTTATTATAATATTTATTATTATATTAGATTATATTAAATGTTTTATTATTATTTTATATTAGATTGAAGAGATTAATTTATTAGAGGGAAAATGATATTCGATCATTCGCGCAATGCAATTCAATTTTTATTTTAAATTCGATTTTACCTTTCAATAATTATTTTGTCGTAATTATTTCCGATCCATTCATCTGCGGTTTCCTTTCATCTTTCACTCGAGTTTTCTTTTTAATAGCGGTACGCGTCCTTAATCGCGGCTTAAATATTTCCATCTATAATTCCATTTCCTGCGAACGCATTCGAACATTTAAACTCGCAATTGCAGAATGTAATTAGCCACTAATTAGCACTAAATTGCGCAATATACCTAAGATTGACTTGTGAGAGGTAGAAGTGCTACCTCGATCGAAGTTCTCGTCACGTGACGTTCTCCTTGGAACGTTCTCATTTCTGAGATTATATTTCTTGTAGCAGTAAAGCAGTTATACGATCAGCACTGTCTTCGTGGTCTAATAAGAACTGTTAGTCTCTTTTTTAAAACTCGCTAATATACGATGCTATTATGGGCGCATTACAAGCGCACATAATTGGCAAATGAGTTATGTGACATTTACGAGTCGAAATAATGCGAGTTATGACAACGTGAATCTAGAATTCTTTTGATGTTTACGACAAACATTCTGAAGGATTCAGAACAAAAGTGGCGAATGTTTACGATAAACGAACCGAAGGATTCAGAGCAAAAGTGGCGAATGCTAATTCAATTACAATAACATTTGTATTTGTGTGTGTGTGTGTGTGTGTATAACTATCAAAATATTTTTTGATACGCGAAAATGCATAAGTATAATCATTTCAAAACAAAAGTATGCGATTCAAATTTTCCTTCCAGAATTATAAACATCATACATATTCAAATACATATGTTAATTCTGCACACGATAAGAAATGCGTTCACTCATATGAAGTAACGTATATCGACACACGACAATGTTTTCATTTCGCATAATAATGCAGCAAAATTGGTCACGTACATACGTAATTTTCATATTTATACTTGCCGCATACTTGACAAGTTGCATTGCGTTGTGCGGAATTACAAAAGGAACGATATAAAAGACATACGCGCTTTTGTTTACAACTGTATTTGATGCAGAATTAGAAGCTCCGAATCGTCGTCGCGTTGGAAAGAGAGTAGACATTTGTTGTTTCGTCAATCTTCCTTTGGACGGCTTCATGCGAAGCGGAGATTAATGTGAAAACCGGTTCGGTTCAGCTGGGTTTCTTAGAGATAAAACTTGCCACTCTCTGAAGCACGTGGTGTTCCCGGAGAGACGATGCGATGTTCTCAGCTCTTTGTTGCTCCGCCGTGTCTGAAATATTTCGCTAACTTTTCTCACATGTTTCTCATACTGATAAGCTTGTGTGAAGTAATTCGTGAAATTCTTCTCATTCAAATATTTATAAATTATATATCGTATAATTATACACTATTATATAATACGATTATATATATCTTATTTTATACACATGTGTTACTATCTATATTATTATGCTACTATATTATTGTCACATTTAAGATAATACGAAAAAATCACTGTTTATCAAATCATAATTAACGATTTTATTAACATATAAATCTGCCGATATCTCGTTTGCTATCTTGTGGTTGCATCACTGAAAACAGACGATGATATTACTCGTCGTTCAAGCGAAAGCGAGAACGCTTTAGCGTCGATCGGCTTCTTTAATAGAAAGTTTAACCAAAATGACGCTATTGAGTCCACGTTCAACTTTATTACCGAAGAAAGCAGGATGCGTGAACGCATGACGCGGTAAGAATAACGCGCGAAACCGGTTACTTTTAGTGATGGAAGTATTCGGAGATTTATGCCGCTTTCTCGCGGACTGTCTATGTGTTATCTAATTGCTAAAAATTTTTATAGACTACATATGTACACATGATAACGACCGTCTGCACCATTCTGCTATTGTTCTGCATCTTATTATCTGCTCTTAATATTTTTGTTCGCTATATTTTTCTGTCTACCAGTTGTGTAAAACCAAGCAATTCTTACGCGATACAGTATGCTAATGAATATAGACTTTAATGAATATATTCATTATAATATAAATATTATAATATAAATATCATAAAAATACTATCAATCGAGAATGAACTTTATGATCATATATACAAGCTATTATAATAGCTTATCACTGAAATATTGTGCAATCAATCGTTCGTGTAGATATATCATAGTATGTATATATGATCATAAAGTTCATTCTCGATTGATAGTATTTTTATGATATTTATATTATAAGATTATATATTAATGTAGAAAAATTGAAATTACGTCGATCTTTTTGCGTTTTCGTTATTAACAATGTCGGCCGCTTAGATATTTTTTTTAGATTTATTTTACCGAACAATTTTATAAATTATTTCTCGATCGGCTTAAGGTTTATTCACGGCACGCGTGTACTCTTATTCTTATCGAGTGATTTATTCTGTCGATTACGCGCTTTACGACAACTTTTTCTGAGGACAAGAGAGGAAGCGAGGATAATCTCTTTCAACAATATTGAGAATTCGCGAAGAAAGAAAGCCCAATGAGAAAAGCGGTACGTTATATCGTAAAGAGATGTGTAGACAAACCTCTTTTTTTAGAAATTAACCGCGTTTATCTTCCATCTTATGCATGACGCGAACCGCGATGATTCCACGGATTTCAGAGGTGATTTCACTGATTTCGTACGATCGATTATCCTGAAAGCTGGAACTGATGGAAATTCTGATTCATCTCGTAAATGATTTCCGTAAAAAATACACAAAATTAATAACAATATGTATTGCACCGGAGAATGAGTGATTATTTTTAAAGAAAACTAAAAATAAAGAAGAGAGTAAACTTAAGATTACATTGTAACGAGCAATATGGAATGAACAAATTTATAACTTACATGCTTTTTTAATGTCATTTTTTGGGAATATTGTTTACAAAATCGAAACATAATTATGATTATAAATATAGGAAGAGATATGGGTATATAATCTACGAAAATCTTAACAATACATATATCTATAAGAATATAATAATAGTATACAATGATATATAAATAATAGATAAATAATATATAAATAATATATAAATAAAATAATATATAATAATATATATAATAATGACGAATTTAACGTACGCATGAAATTATAAGTATGAGAAGCAAAAGATGGATAATAAAACTATTATAACTGTGCGGTTCGATATTTCATAAAACCTGCGCATTGTGCGCAAATCGCGTGTTACACTTACGTAATGCGCGTAATGCATAAGATGCGTCGCGCGTGCATATCCTGATCAGCCGGAAAGCGCGAGAACCGGTCCGATCAATAAATTCGCCGATCATCCGTGGTAATCGCCGCGTAATCCTGGCATCCACGCGTTATTCCGTGTCGTCGTTCACAATCGGCCGAGTTAAACGTCCGCGTGCGCGCTCGCGATAATCGTCTCGGCCGATTGTTCCGAACGAGTGCGACAAAGGTGGAACAACTGTGAGAATCGCGAGCGAGCGTGAGAAATCTTCATTATGCTGCTCTCGTAATTACGAGCGATTCTTCTGTGAAAACTCGTACTGATGCCACTAGGAGAGGAGACATTTCCTCAGATAACGTTCGCAACATGTTATGCCGTTTGTTCGCGATTCTATACGTGAGTGACCGTTACAGAAGAGAAAGAAAGAGAGAAAGACACACAATGAAATATATAAATTAAAAACCTCCATCCCACGATTAATGAGATATGTGTATTTTATTTTGCGTGGTTTACTTTTGTGCGATTAAAAGTCTCGAATGAACGGAAATCAATAAATATCATACGATATTTTTAATACTTTAATACATATTTTTTGCTGCTATTTTATTTTTATATTCGGTCTATCACTGTCTCTTGGGCTTTATTATTGATCACGACATCAACTTAGGCAGTTTTATTACTTATATAAATACGTAAAAAGTGAGTAAAATGAGTAAAATTCTTAAGACTTTATACATGGAAGAGCGAATTAATGCTTGCAATAAATTCACAGTAAATGTGCCTTATATGATAAGAGCCTAATTTGCATAACAACATGCACGGGTTAACGCCTTCTTGATTACTGATATATTACTGCGTATCGTAAGATTTATGCGTTGGCGGCCATTTACGTATTACGTATACGTCATATAAAATCTATACATATATTGCCAGCTATTGACGTATTACTACGTAAGCGTATATTATTGATTATTACGTCATCTACAAGTATAAAGTGTGATATTTATTTATAGCGTACTATACTGTACATTTATTTCCGTTGTAATAAATTGGCCATGAATGATTTCTTACGCAAACATCCAACAGATACGATTTTCAACCATAAAATGTAGCGATAATACAAGTTTTAGTTTTTATTGTTAGAGAGATGTATAATAAGCGAAGTATTATTGTTAATTTTATAGAATTCAACAACAAATAATTTAAATATTTAAAAACAATTTAAATATTTCATAGATTTGATATTTCGATAATGAATTTTTATTAACGCTTATATATACATATATATAAGTTAATAAAAATTAATGTTTGGAATAAAACTTTTAAATTTCTTTATTGACAAATTAATATTTAAATATTAAATCTATAAAATATTTAAATTGTTTCAGAATTCTATAAAATTATAACAATAACATGTATATAAATATGTGTTACATATATACATATAAATACATATATAAGTATACATGAATTAACACACTGATAGCATATTAATTTGAATCGAAAACGTTAGTATATTGAAATCGTGTCGGCGATGCGCGTCGTGCGAAAAGAGAACATGTCGGATGCGTTCAAGGTGATTCGCGCATTTTATCGTTAAACCGTGGCCAGACACCGTGAAAGATGCGCAGAAAGTGCTATTCTCGCCCTTTCTTGACGACGTCGGTAAAGATCCGCGCGTGTACACATAGTTTCAAAGTTTCTTCATCATCGTAGTAACGCGATATTACCATGCTCTTATGAAACATGCGACATTGTCCTATATTTGTACGTACTGTATTATACGCGCGATAAATAGATATTTTTCGTTAAAGATATAACATTAAAGCAGATAGACGCTTTGTGATGCAGTTCGTAATGTAATAAAATATGTACGCATAAAGATACATATAGCAAATTATATTTTTACAATTTATATTTATATATTGATACAATTAAATTATATTGATACAAACTTAGGGATGCGAATTAAATATCTATCGATACAAAGTATATGGGATATATATAATGAAGTTTTATACTCTTAAAGACTTTTTTAGTTTTTTTTTATGATAGAAATTCTCGTATAAGAGTATGAATAGCATATTAATATTTAAAATGGCATTGTTTACATTTAAAAAAAATTTCAATATACATAAAAGAGAGAATAATTCTTTCCAAGATATTATTTAATGACAATATTATTAACATGGCAATTTTTATTGAAAATTATATAGATAAAAAATAAATCTTTTTTTGGGAGACATATATGTATAAAAAGATTTAGTATATAATTCGCACACACACACATCAATATTATGCATCGATGCTCAAATATATAAGAGAAAATATCGAAGAAAATAAATATAATATCTTTATGAAAATAATTCGCATAAATTTGTTTGAAAAATTGTCATCACTGTTCGTTGCTCCGTTATGCCGGTTGCGATTTTATCATTAGATGCTCTAGATGCCACATTGCACTTTTATTCCGGAACAAGTTTTCTTCCCGTTTCGTGTCGTGCGCAGGTGAACACTTTGTTAATGCGAACGTGCGCGTCATCTTGTACGCGTGCTTAGATCAGTTAATTAGAAAATCGTGACGAAGCGAGTCCACCGTTTATTGGAGAACTTTGTTGTCATCCGAGGCCTTATCTCAGATTAATAAATTCGAAAATAAATAATATACGAATAATAAATAATCAACGAATAATATACAGTCTTATTCCTTTACTTAGTATTATTTATTAGTATTATTTTGCTTAATATTTCAGGAAATTAATCTTAAAAAATTAATCTAATAAATTTCTCTGTAGGTATGTCTCTAAGACGTATATGCTTCTATTGATCTTTCCTCTTTTTATAATATTGTGGTCAGAAAGATCTCTATATTTATTCTCCATAAATCAGATTTTTAATTATTTTAGAATTATGATTTACTTGTAATGTTTAAATTAAATTATTAGTTAACTCGTTACACACTTTTTTTGCACACTTTTTATTTTTTCAAGTACACGCCTCAGTGACATTATAAGCAATTACCTATAGAAGAAAAAGATTAACATTTTCTAAAGGTAAAATATAACAAACATCGGAATAATTGTTGAAAAATTGTTTCGCGAATAACTTGATAAAGTAACATTGAACTTTTTATAGAGTTTGAAAATGAAAAATATATTCGTTAATAACGTGAAATTGTAGACTTATAAAAAGGAAGAAATACGAAAGACTTTATTGTTACAAGAAAAAAAATGTTATTTTATCTAAGGTATCTAAGAATATATATTTGCGTGCACATAAATTCACGGATCATAAATTCGCAACTATGCATAAACACAAATTATTAGGTTATTATAATATGTGTTATATTCCCTAGGATGTGTAAGACGTAGTCTATTATATTGTATGTGTTACTATATTCAACCTCTTCAATTGCATTGAATAATATATGTTGCTGATTAAAATACAGGTTACATGATCTGTGTCTACAATATAAAACGTATACGTTTATGTTGCATTGTGTCAAACAATGTAGCTTGAGAACAGAACTTGTAAATTCGATCTTAGATAGTACCAACGCGAATGTTATGGTTTTTCTCCGTTCTTATAATATGAATCATATTTTCATGACGCACGATGCGAACGTGACTTCAGGAGATCATTGACCGTCTTGCAATCGAGTACGTGCGTCAATCAGGTGCGATAGAATCACGTTTGAACGCCGAAAAAAGAAGTAAACTGACGTTTAACGGTGCAACAATTCTTTCATGCGATTTTCAGTTACAGTTAATAAGGTTAATTAGGACGTAGGTATGTGATTAATCATGACGTAGCAAATTGTCAACTGTATGGTTCAAATGGTTGTCTCGTTTTAATATATTTTCACTAAAAGAGCCAATAAATATCTAAACTGCATGCGAAAAATGCACTGTAGATTTTTCAATAATTATTTCGTAATGGAATATTAATTAATTCTAAACATAACTATGTGTTTTACTTTAGATAATGATACTAAGTTAAGTTTATTTAAATGAAATAATAATTTTAATAATAGTGCAAAACTTTCTTTATTGAAAGAATATAGAATATTAGTGGACTCTAGTGTCAGAGATATTGAAGAAACAAAAAGATTTATGAAACCAATATACATATAACGAGTATTATAACAAGTCCTTAATAAGAGCTTTAATGCTCTATTAAAATCCGAACGGTATTATATATCCGTCTCTCCGTTTCTATTTTTGTTTCGCACGATTTTCAAAGGAATACCGTTGACGTTCTTGAAAGTGCCTGCGACGGCTTTGAGTCACCAAGGTTAATTTGAGAGGAAGATTATTCTATATTTCACGAGATGCGACTACCTTTGGAGAGATGAGAGGGAACTCTACTTGTGGAATGTACTAATTTTAGTAACGTGCTGTCCGCTATGCATTAACGACCGAAATATCAAGGTACAAAGAAAACCGTTGTTCGAGATATCCGTGTAAGAACATAAAGGACGGTGCATGCTATTTTTAAGGATAAATTCGAATGTGCACAAATTCGACGGTGCATGCTATTCGGATAAATTTGAATCGAACAGCACAGAGGATAATGGAATGTAGTATGTTGGAATGGATTTGAGCAAGTCAGAACAAGAAGGACTATATAATAGGGTGGAGAAATAACAAGACGAAAAATGTTGGGAGGGCAAATGACGAGCAAGACGAAATAATAGGGTAGAATGCTGGAATAAATGTTAAGACTGAGAAAGGATCGGCTCGATTAGCTGAAGGATATAATATAATTATTTAAATAACGCGACAGAAGAGTTAAGTTTACAAGTTAAGAGTTTATACCGAACATTTCATTAGATACGTGTGTGTGTGTATGAAATAAGATAAATACAATTTATATTAAATACGGAGAATTAAGCTCGCTTTAGACGATCTATAATTCGCGACAAAATTCAAGAAAAGTATCCATTTATAATTTTACGCATCACATATCTTAATATGTACATATGTATGTATCCAGACTTATATACATACACATATATTGTTTCTTTAAATTTTTTATATTACACGACACATACAATTACAAATAAAATTGTTCTTATTTTAGAATTTATAATAGCGAATTATAAATCCTTTAAAGTAGACTAAGATCGACAATTTTCAAAATGTATTCTTTCTTTCTTCTATTTTCTGTTATTTATGAAATTTTTCTTCTGAGGAGGGGTATCGATGTATTGAGAAATCGATGAAAGCGTTGCAATGCTGTACGCTATGAAATGGAACGAGGTTTTATATTACGCGAGAAGAGAATATAAATACGGAAAAGGTCCGATCACATACAGGGTTCTTACTCTATCGTTCTGCTGCTCAGTCTTGCGCAGCGTGAAATCAACACAGCGAAATCGTGTTCACTGGCACTTTCCTTTGTATTTATGACTTCATCTTTCCTCTTTTGCATGCGAATATACTCTCGGATATTATATACTTTCCCTCTCTCTCCACCGTTATCTTTAGCCTACAGAGTGTACGAATGTTGTCCACCATAAAAAAATTAAAACTTAGTAGTACATTCACATTTTACAGTTTTAATTAATCGATGATCAAGAGTTGCGTTTTTTTTTTTATAATTTCGGCTTTTAAATCAGTTAAATTTTGAAATTTTTAATATTGAGTTTACTATACGATAAAATTTTTGAGAACCTTCTTTTATGTTTGAATCAATATCATTTTTGTGTCATCGTTGTATTACAATATATTGAGTCTGAGGGAAAAATAATGTTGCATTTTAATTGTTTGAGAAAACAAAACATGTGGAGTTTAGAGTAGATTGCAAGAAAAATAATTAATAAAAAATTTCTTAAGGTGAAGACAAACATGAAGAAAAAAAAAACATGAATTTTATATTTTGTCAGAAACATGAAAGAAAAGAAATAAATTTTAGATTTTAATTAGTAAATTTATTTAAAATGTTAAAAGCATTTATTTATTGTTGCTTTGTATAAAATGCTAAACAGAAATTTACATTCTCTCTCTTAGATTGATATCCTATTGAGGCGACTTATATTATGTCTAAAAGAAGATTTCTTTGCGTGATATGTACAAGTAATCTTATCATAAGTATACATAAGTTACTACATACACATTTCCTTAAAATAAGTCTGTGAAATATCGTCCGCTTATCAATGTTTCACATGCTTTAGTGATCTGCAGAAATATATTTCAGTCAGATAAACTGTAGCATATAATATCATATAGTATCTTCCATGTTGATCATAATTTGAACTCGTGTGAGTAATGCGATTTCGATACGAAGACGACCAAGAAATAGGGCAATCTTTTCTTTTCCCTTCGCTTCTCTCCACATACTTCATCCATTTATGTACTCGCGAATATACAGGGTGTTCTAGAAGTCGCGCGTTCTTTATCGATTATAAATTTCATAAAGTCAAGCTAAATTCAAAGTTTACCTATTTTTATAGTTGTCTATTTTTATAAAAATCTAGTAGATTATCTTTTTCATTGTTCCGAAACGAGGAGCTTCGTCCAAAAATAAATCTAGCAATTTTGTTGAGAAATAGATACCCATATGTGTAATGTGAAAAAATATCGAGTAATCTAAAAGATTGATACCACGGATTATTCGCTGGTCCGTCGCGAATTTGGAGGTGCGTCGTGTAATCATCGTGTGCCGACTGCGATTTTTTCGGCCTCCGCGCTTTGTAACGGGCGGTATCGGTACGTGACACACTTTGCCGACTTGTGCGAATCGCATCCGGCCCGTAAGATCTCTTTGGAATACGCGAGAATGACAATCGCAGATGCAATCTGCGATTGCACACGGAGCCGTGTTCTGCGACGATGGATTCAGTTTCGCTGAAAGTATCGCCTGAAGAGATTTTACGGGGTACATGTACCGTTTTGTTGCAGCTCTGAAATATAGCGAAATTATCTTTGTGTTTTTTAGTTAGTGATGTAAGATTTTTCGTATTAACCCAGTAAGATTTTTTTAAGATTTGTCCAAGGTCTGCAAGATATTTTTTACGATTTTTGATGCTTTTTTTTTTACCAGACGAATATTGTTAGCGTGAGTTGTCAAATAATTATTCTTAACTTTAAATTATTATTCGAGATATATGTGTAATCTATAAAATATTTATGAATTGTGTGTAGTTAAATATGGATGGTAACTTAGGAGATTCAAATAACTAACTACATTTTAACCCCCAAATTATTCTTAGATTTAAAGTATTCTTGTATATTTCGCAATATGTTTATATTACACCTATATACTTCGTAATATCTTTATGATATTGAGCTGCCAAATATGGGTAGTAATCCAGGCTTAAAAGTAGCTTTGCGAAATTCGCGGTTATAAAATCAACCCGGATTATATGGCAAGTATCAGTATAACACTTGTAATATATCTGTAATACATTTAGACAAGGTACAGTAATAATGTAACGTACTTGGAAATCTAATACTTACATTGAAGGATAGACGCGTTGACTAAAAATATACATTAATTCTCCATGAGATATCTAAAAATTAAATAGGAATTTTTATTATTAATTACAGGAATATTCTATTTAATTATTTATAAGTTTCTTAAAATTAAAAAATTTAAAAGAATTTTACACAAATATTTAATTATTAATAAAACTTTTTAAAATTTGAGAGAATTAAAAAAAGCTATTCTACAAATATATCATCGATCAAAAACTAGATGTAAATCGTGTATCAAATATTAATACACTAATTCAATTACTATTTTGAATTGATATTTTATTGAAGCAACTTTTATTAACATGACTTTGCATAAAATTCTCGCGACTTTTATTTAACGTCTTATGATTGAAAACTAATAAAATACCAATCGTGTTATTTTCTTTAATTCTTTCGTAAGGAGTAATCAGTTTTCGGCACACCCCGTACATGCGTTCGCATACCAAGGATAGATACGTGACATACACGACGAGCGTACTTTACATCGTAATGACGTCACCGCTCCATTCGTATTCTTTCGCGAGATGATGCGCGCAGATTTTGACTGCCGGTCACGTTTCCGCAGATTTTATGGACTTTTAACGGTGCTGGCACTCGCAGCCCGGGTCATTCTTATCTGCATTGCCCCATTGCATTATTCTCATAAAGATCGAGCGTTCGGCGCCAGTCCAATTTGCGAGACGCGCGCTCTAGATTACGATCACGCTTTCGATCTGGCTCTCTACATCTCTGTTTTTCTTTTTCTCTCTCGTTCATAACTGAATAATCGAGATCATTATACATATCTGTGGATCTACACATCGCATTATGTCAAATTACTATAAACTTTAAACATTCAAAAAAATCAAGTAAATTTTTAGCTACAATCTTCAAACAGATATTTTTCTTTCTACGATTTCGTGTGCTAATATTCGAAGATGTATTTTCTCATGCTTATATTTCTTGATATAACTCTTTATTAATTAAAGTTTAATTTAAATTTAAAAAAAACATTAATTTTAATTTCTCATGTTTTTGTTTTATGAATCTGTAATAATGTCAAATATTTGCCGAGTAGAATTATTAATTAATTGCAACTATATATGAATTTAAATCTATTTTTGGAAATTTGAAGAGAAACTAATCTAAATCTTATATTTTTCAATTTAAAGAGAAAAGAGAGAAAGAAAAGGAGAGAGAAGGGGGAGGGGGAGAAATTAATTGCCTTCTCTCGCAAGTCTCTCGAAAAAATGAAATAAAATAAGAAGGGTTTAATAAAAACTATTGTTACGTTAAATCTTTGAATAGTTTATTTTAGTATCTCATTCGCTCAGCTTTCTCCTGGCTATTATCGATTCGTATATTGCCATTAGTGCAAATTATCGACAAGCGCCGTTTAGATCAGTATAATCGAGCGAATACTCTTAATTATACCCATATTACGATGCTGTGATCGTTAAAACGTTTCTGATCTTTTATGTTTTTACCGCTCCGAATATTCTTTACTCCTTTTAGAACGCATTTGTTTCGCTTATCTACGAACCGGATATAATATTTTACGAGCATTGCCGCGCGACTCCGTTGTTCGTTGTAAATGTTACGTTGTGCAAAAGTTGCATTAACGAATCGCCGAAGGAAGTTAATTATAGGTACCTATTAACGGTTGCGAGATATAATTGTAACATTTTCTACTTTGTTTCGTATTTCGTGCAATTAATTGAGAAACTATTTTTTACAAGTCTTTCCAAATTCCACTTTGTTCTTTGTTGAGTAATATTGATGTTTTTGGCAAGCTAAAAAATATTTTTTTTTAAGCATACAAAATTACTTGTCTTTACTTAATAACATTGACGCGAATGTATTATAATGTTTTTGTTGTTACGTTTAAGTATAAACCTTTACTTTGATATCTTAACTTTCTTAAATTTTATATTTAATATACAGAAATATTGTGATATATTTAATCAAAATGCATTACAATATTCTCACTACAATAAAACTATTTTTTGTTTTAGTTTTATACATGCAAAATGCAAAAGTGGAAACAAAAATTGGAAGAATTTTATCAGATTATAAAAGTAATTTACACACACACACATACATGTTTTTTTCTTAAAAAATATTATCTTAAAATATTATTATTTGAATTATACACACAATTATTTCATACACACATTATTTTCACTCCATTATTCTTAATGATCATTATACATATAATTTACCTATTTCATGCTTGCTCTTTAAAGTGGAAAAATTAATTCATTCTTTCTATCAGTCTTGTGCTCGCAATTTTTTTCATGTCGAGTAGCAATAGGATCAAATTATCGGTAAATTATCTACGCACGTCGATTCTGATCCGGTCATTCTGACCGCAGCAACGCGGTTATGTCATCGTTTTCACGATGAACAGCGCACATGCAATAATGCCGACTCCGGCAGTACGTTCTATGTTGCATATACCACGAACTCGGTGTAATATACGAACCGCACTTTGATAAGCGCACTGTGCTTAGTATAGGCATACGGGTCGATCATTTATTGATCTCGTAAAGAAGCCGGCCTCTCTCGATTTATGCCGCGGCGTTCGTTGCGTTGCACATAGCCTGATGTATTCAAAGTTCTTCAGGAATATTGCCACACGTGCCCCGCTATTAATATAAACGCTATTTACCTTTCGAAATACACGGTATCGCGTATCATCATTTCGCGATTTTTTGATGAATCTCGTGAATCGTCAGTATGATTTTATCTAGCGAATGGCACATGCAATCGGCAAAAAAATACACTATAAAACTAGATAACATTAATTTGTATTAATTTTTATTTTGTATAAACTATAATAAATTTTGTTATTGATCTAAACCTGAAAGATTTTTTTTTGCGGCATTGAAAATTTACGAGATAATCTGCGCGTGTACTTGACACGTGCGGTCGATAAGATTACGTTCAATTAGAGGATTAATATTGAATGGTATTAATATTGACAGTAACTGATGCGCGCGGTGATTGGACTATATTTTCTTATATTCCAAATTAAAATATATGTATATAAGATTTGTGAAATTGTTGCGAATACGTGCGATGAACATTGGACAGAGAGAAAGAGACAGAGGGAGAGAGAGAGAAAGAAAAAAAACGACACGTGCTCTATGGGTGCGTATCTTGCTCGACACCGCGATTTCCACGAATTTCTCTCGTGTCAGCCCGATGCAAATACGTATGTATAATATAAGGAGGGATATATGGTCTTTCTCTCTTTTTGCGCGAGCTAATAATACAGTCAGCCGATATATGTATAACCAGCGAGCGAGCGAGTGAGTGTTTTGCTCGGCGTGTGCAGAGATCCGCCCACGTATTGCCGTTTCGTTCTATCTTAAATCTCGAGATGATTTTAGTATCCCGCCGGTTTTGCGCCTAATCGTACGCGCGCGAAGCACATTAGCATCTCTCTCGGTGAAGACGCGAGCGATTGCCGGATCTCTATTATCGGCAAAAGAGAATTATTTCAAGAGAGTAAAACAGAACGCGCGATCGTGATTGTTAGATATTACTCGGTAAACGTTCGGAATCATCGTTATATCTCGACGACGATTTCGCGACGATTTCGCGACGATTTTTTTGCTACGGTTGTAGAGAATCCATTTAGAAGGAAGAGTCATTTATTTTTAAGGAAAAATTGTTATCGTTTTGTTAAATATATCTCTCGTGTGACTTTATAAATATTAAAAGCACACGGCGGTATTTAGTGAGAACTTGCAGTCGATTGATTTCCGTAGTTAGCGTCATCTCGCGAGTGTGCCATTACGGAGAATTCTGAGGGGAAAGCCCCTGCAGCATCCAACGCAGGGGTACCGGCCATTTACCTGAACGACGGCTACGTCGACAGGTAAAGATCGTTTTGTAAGGAGGAAAGATGGGTCCCCGCCTCGATTAATTCTTTTCACAATCCTGCTGTCGGCTACCTCTCCGCGTGCGGATGTTCTGAAAAGATTTCATCCCGATTTATCGTGGCTGCGTCAGCTGCTGTGCGCTGCTTTGTAGATTGAGGCATAGAGATACTCAATGTGTTGTCAGTCAAAATCTGCCTTGGCGCCGGATGTAGAGACATCTTTTCTCGTCGAAACGAGTACAAATGTCATAAACCTTTTGAATTTGATGTATTTCAGCGAGAAACGTGAGATAGAGTGATTACGCGTATTAGAAAGAGAGGGGAAAATACGATGAAAAGATAGATGATAAAGAAAGATATGCAATCTAATTATTACTTAGAGATTATTAACTGGATAAATTACATTATTCTTCGTCGAATTCTCTTAGGTAAACATTAATATTTCAACGTTCGTACAATCTTATTTTAATTTATATAGTTTTTATGATATATTAAATAACAGCAATATTAAGAAAAAGAAAATTTTGAAATATGAATATTTGTGTCACGGATTGAAATATTATATAATAAGTATATAATTCTGAATATTCCGTAATATTTAAAATTCACCTGGGATATGTATATTTATCAATGATTCTAATATTCGTTATATCTATCTCCACCGAATATTTTCTACCTATCTCCCTCATGGATATCTTCGTGCCATATAGGATACCATAACGAAGAGCGCTTTCGTGCCGGCAACGATTTAAATATTCTCGTGGTACCCGCGCGTTGGTTTCCCCTTGTTATTTCCCGACTATTATGATAACTACAACTATATTTTTTTCTCTCAGTGTTATTTCCCGACTCGGGATCAGACACGCCGGCGTTATTCGAATGGGCCGCCGCTCGCAATTTATTCGGCCGATCATTCTCGTTAATTATGCAGTTATGCGCCGCACGACGGTCGAACGAGCCGGCGCGGTCTATCGTTAAAGCGCCGAACGAGAGATTCGCAGCCTTGAAAACCTTCAACTGTGACCGAGCGAAACTCTACTAGCTAGCTAGCAAGTCGGTAAAAGAAAAAAAAAAGAAAAAACCGCTGGGGTGCTGTTGTAAAATATATTGTAAACTACGTTTACGACGCAGCCGTGTCTCTTCGCGCGTCTCGCTCGCTGCATTTAACGTTCTGCGAATTGCTCGCCCGCTTACTTATGCATGTACACAAACGCGGTGCGGAGTGCACAAGATGATCGTGTGTCGCCAACTTGGCTCTCGAGGCTTCTTCTTTCGCAATTAAGGTCGATCGGAGTAATTGACCGACAATGGAATAGACCCGTGAGACCGCGATAATTTTTAAAGCGATAAAATTGATAACTATTATAAGAGCATCAGATGATAAGTGCTATTTATTTAATTATCATTATAATATCATTAGAAAGTCATACGACCTTTTATCGCGATTGTTTATTGCTAAAAGTGGAGGGTCATATTTATCGCGGTTGACTTTCCTCCTGAAGATGTTAAAGAACAGGAAAACAGTAATTCTCTCGAATTCTGGCATAATCCAACTCGACTATAATTAGATCTGCGAAGGTCGAATTGTCCGCGGAGAGAGGGACTAGACCATTCAATATACTAAATTTTTTATATAATACGACAAACATAAACGTATGATTTCCTAAAACAAAGTTACATAATGAAAACGTAAATGAAAAATTTAAGTAATTTTTTTATTTATTTGATAAAGTAATAAACAAAAACAATAATAAGCGGTATTTATTCGTTTAACGTTTTTTTTCCTCAGATCGCCTTCAATTATGCGACATTCATGTATGATAATTTAATTTGTATATAAAGTGTGCGAGACTTATATCGGTTTGATTAATGACCAGAAGGCCAAACTTGATCGCTTTATAGTGAATATTAAGAGAATGTCGAGTGAGATTGGCTCTCTTGGCCCAATTTGTTAATAAGCTTGCGCGTGTAATTGAGCCGCGTCACGGTAAGGTGATCCAGTCGTGTGAAAGTTATCGTTGTGGCTCTCGATAATGCAATTAGAGAGAGGCATCGAGGATCAATATGTCGATTTTGACGATGATAGATTTTCACTTTGGTTTCCCGGCGCGAATTTGCTCGTTCGTCATCGTCGTTTTCATCATGATCAGCATCGATGTAGTACATTTACGATTTCAATCTGATGTGAGACGTGGTCGTGATAACTTCATTGCCTAGATTGCTTTCCATTTCAATCTAATTTAAATCAAGTAATACTTATCGGTAAAGCAAACTCCTGGAAAGTTTTAATGTACAAAATCGAGAATTATTAGTGGAACTTAGTGAATATAATATTTGAATGAGATTATACTTAATCAGTTTTAATTATAGACATTTTTAATTAACGATTTTTTTATACCTCGTAATTAACATCAGCAGTGGTAAATTCAATAGAATCGGTTACAAAATGTAAACATTCTAATGTAACACGTTACGTGTGACGATGAAGAGAATTATTCGCATGTCGTATAGTAAATATCTGCCGTATAAGTGATATAAATACGTTTGTGTGTATTCTTATTCCGTGGTAAAGTCTCACAATCAGCAAAGAAACTTCCTATTGTAGACGTGCGATAGCGGAAGTTTACGCATATTGCATATGGCATGTGTGTGTGTGTGTGTGTGTGTGTGTGTGTGTGTGCGCGCGCGCGTGTTCGCTCGCGCGCGCATGTTGTCTCTGGTCAGCTGGTCATTATCATATGAGAATGTGACGGTTTACTTACCATGAGAAAATGGCATCGCTGGCGTAATCGCGACTGGCATACGCGATTCAGACGCGCGGTTATCGTCGTCGAAACTATGCGTGCGTGCGTAGAAAGACGCTTCGTTTGATTTCACGAAGACATCGAGAGAGCGATCGCTCGACGATAATGATGAAGCGCGGAATAAAATATAATGGGAACGTGTCGATGTAGGTGAAGCGTGAATAGCGTTGCAAATGCATTTTTCCGCAGACGATTCGCATAAATAATTCTATTTAATTGTATTATAAATAAGCACACTGTAATTAAGATAAGAATTGACAATGATGTCGGTCAATGTTCATAACTGTTACAGATATGATACAAAAAAGGTCAAAGTGGCTATATTGTTCAGTATACACGAAGCTTTTTAAACATACCTTATCTTTAACGATACATTCTTTGACTTACTTTGGCGATAATTTTACTTAAAATGTGTTTCGAGGCACGAACTGTTTTTGATCGTGAAACGATTAAAAATAAAAGGTTGTAATCAAACATTTTATGCTTTATTTAAGTTCGAGTGAATGTTTCGATGATACATTTGTCGTTCACAGTTTTGTACTGTTGTATTAGTAGCAGCGTTAATTAATGAACTCGATAGTCTATCGCGAGTTGCTGATCGCAACGACCGTGAAACCAGCTGAGCACCGGTAAATCGATTAGTGTTTCAATTATCTTGATGTCAAAGATTAAAATCGACAGCTGTCTGAAACTATCAAACTGCATCAAAACTCTCGTTTACTCTTTGTCTAATCGACGCGTATCTGTTTTTGTTCCTTAAACTGAACTTTAGTATTTCTCGCCAAGGATAAAGGAAACACACTACGTTCTTATCGCGTCAAGATAAAAGCGCGATGATTCATTAAAAAATCTTAAGATTTACTTGCACGGATTGAACACTGGTGTACTACTAAATATAGATTTTTGAAACTACTAAATATATTTTAAATCCTGTTAAATGTATTGGGATTAAATACTTTAGTCTGATTTATGCTGATTCACACATAGTAAGTTAGAAAAAAGTTTTATGTATACGGCACGTTGTGTGCAAACATTTTAATAAATGCTTTGAAAACCGGTTAAACAATGAATTCACTAACAGACTTTAAATATTTTAATACCGTTATGTATGTGTATGTATCTGTTCAACATCTGGCACTTTCTGCGTATCGATGTACATACGTTAAAGTCAAACATTATTTTTTTAGTCTTATCAATATGTATTTTTTTATGACAGTTAATAAAAGTCGATTGACTTATTGATATATAAGCGAAGAATTATACTCGAAACATACAGTACGTGTTTCGATTATAATTTTTAATTTATTGCAATTTAAAAATTTTTTGACATATTTCAATCATTTCTCGATTACGTGATAAATGTAGTCTTACAACAGTTACAATTATTGACTGTTATAGACAATTATAGACTTTGATTGCGGTTGAATCACCAGAATAACTAGATTATTAAAGCATTATTTTTTTGTTATTTTTGCAGTCTGAGCGAATGTTACTTTGCGGGCAAAGGCGCTGCCCTGGTTTTACCGCCGAACGAAAGGGCTCGCCCTTCGAGGCGAGTCTCGGCGGCAGGATGCGATATCCAGCAGCACCTACAGTCCATGTTTTACCTGTTGAGGCCTGAGGAGACTTTGAAGATGGTAAGTACAAAAAAGACTTTTGTACTTAATAAGAAACAAAGAAGGATCTTTTTATTTAAGGGAGCTCTGTGCATAATTTTTCGCGGTAAAAATTTTATACCATAAAATCCTTTTATTTCGTTTCGCAATTACACAGCAATCGACTTGTCTTAATACGGCGCCGGACATTATCGATCTTATATGTATCTTTTGTGTAACATCGAAGATTTCTACGTCAAGGAGAGCCGTACGCGTGACTTAAAGCACGAGTCTACTTACGCGGACACTAAAAATATTTTTGTTTCCGCGAATTGGCAATTGTAAATTGGCAACGATTTCGATGATTGCGTAGCAAGGCGATATCTCGTCACGGAGTTTCCGCCGTTCGAACCAGCTCGATTGCGCGATTCGCGGGTCGAATTGCGGGCGAATCTCGCGCGGAGTCACGTTTCGGCGCGGTTTCTTTGCGGACGGAGACCGTGCGGTCCTAATTTGCGCGTTGTTCGAGAAATTGGCAGCTCGTTGCCTTCGCGCGCCTGACTCGACTCCGAGAATACTCGAATTATAGCGGCTTTACTATTCTGTTCGGCCGAGGAACTCGTCGGAAAATCGTGTAAACACACAGCAAGCAAGTATATTCTACCTGCCGTCGCGCAGTCTTGACGAGGAAGTTGGCAGTCGCTTATCTCGAGAAAAACGTGCTCCGACGTACAATTCGTGATTCCGCAAGCCGACTCTTTATAACATTATCGTGAACAAACATACATTGTCACGCATAACAATTGAGATGCCGAGAACAAAAAATAAGTAAAACCCTAGCTTGGTGACGATTGAATTCTGCTTATAATTTTATGTGCCATATCCTAATCTCTGTATGTATCCCCTGATATGCTAATATTTTACTCTTTAAATATTTTCTATATTATATGATAAAAAATTATAAATAGAATTTTATTCCGAATTCTGTCGCGAACTATAGATCTCATCTAAAATAAACTTAAGAATATTTTATAAGCATTTCAATTAATAATAATAATAGTATAAAATTAAATATCTTAAGAGATATATAACTGAGATTAAGCTCTCTAGTTTCTTTATTTTCAGAAAATATTTTTGTCTCGCACTATTTTTTATTCTCAGCATTTTTACTAAAGAAGTTTCTTAACAATTCGTTCAGTTTTAAAATCGCATACAGAAAGTATGATTTTATATTGTGAACGATGACTTATATCGATTTAAAAAATATAAATTATTTCGGATTTTAAAAACTCGGCGTGAATTTTAATAGCCAGAAGCCGTCAATTTTTAAAAAGAACAATGTATAGTATATGATATTTTTATCTTCGTTGAACATACGTTGTCTATGACGTGTGTGCTACGTAATTAATGACCGCAGGATTAATTAATGCACTTTACCTTTTCTTCTCGCGTCTGGCAATTAACAAGTCGCGGAACTTCTTTTCCCAAGACAGAGACTTTAATTTCCTTTACGGACTGCACGGAAGCGATTCCGCCGTTATTCTTCTTCATATAAGGAAGTTCCGCACAGCCTATAATATTTCCATCGTAGTAAGTTCCTTAAGTAATATATTCTTAAGTAATATATCTTCAACAGCGGGTCTTCACAATGCGTTCTCACGTAAGGTACGAGACATTCGTGCAAGTCTTCCTCGATTTAAAAAAAACTTCGAGATTTAAATAGTTCGCGATATATTTGATTTTAAATATTAAACAATTATAATAAATAGCCCCCTTCTTTCTCGATATTTTTTTACAAATACAAATTGACTCTAGATTAGTTAAAAGGTTTGTCTGTGACGGATCAAGGTATTTTAAATGATAATCTAATTTAAAATAAATTCAAGCAATAATTGAACAATTTAGACACTTGCTGCTATTGCTCTATCATATTAATGTTGTAAATCTATTCTTTTTATGATCCGTATTTTTATTTTGTTTGAAAGTTAATTATATAATTAGCTAATATGATATATTATTTAATTCGGGAGGACGTTTGAATCTAGAATCTTGTATGCGCGCACACGTTGCGTATCCTACGACTGTTCGCCGTATCAGTGATGACGGAACGTGTTATATGTGATCGGATTTGAAATCGTAGGGTCGATAAGAGATAAGAGACGCGGCTGCGAGAGATCTTCGAAGGTGCTCCGTTCTGTCTGCCGCGTGATCGCGCGCTGGAATTTTCCACGTGTGGGACCGATGTTTCGACGCGATGTCGCGTTGTCAGGACTGTCGCGAAGTGGGCTAAGCGCGACCCACATGCACGGGTCGTCGCCGTCAGAGCGAAGGCGACGCATTTGAGGTCGCGGCCGATGAGCAACGAGCGCTTCCGGTCGGCGCGCGAATAAAGAAAGGCGGCGGTAGCCGCGGGTTTTGCCGTTGCGAATACAAGCGAGTCGATAATCGCAGGAGGGACACGAGAGCGTAGACTTTCCGATAAACAAATTAGAAAAGTTATAATTTTTTTTTTCCATGTCAAGTTGGTCATTCCAGATAAATTCTTCGAGAGAACTGAATGTCAGATAAAAATATGATTTTTTTTAGATACGTTATTATATAGATTGTTCAATGCCTTTATATTGATTATAGCGAGACGCGTATACTTAAAAATGAAATAAACGAATTAAATAAATGAAATAAATAAATTTAAAAAATATATTATTTTGATTATATGATAAATATGAAAAACTTTTCATATAAAAATTTTTTTACGCTCGAAAATTATAATTGTCTATACTATATCTCTATGTATTAACTTAATTTCTCGCATAATCTATACATGTCAAACTTCTATATCCATACATACAAAACGAGACCTTCTTTCGAACACTCTCACCAGACACTCGGTATATAACATGATTCATCTCGGATGATCATTCAATTTGGGCGAAAGTAGAGAACAACTGTACTTCTTTTATCGTACACCTGAATGCTCATGCTTTTTGCTTGGAACATTGTTTACGCGATTTTCTTTCACTCTTTGCACGATGCATTCGAGACGATCGACCGTCAAAAGTGAACGGCATAAAATTCGCCTTTACCTTTGACACGAGCTCCGGAGCGTTCTGGATTGGGGGCAAGTCTAACTCTAGAAAAAGTAAGCCGTGTTAGAAGAGAACCCTGACCCGGTTCAGAACGACTTGAGCTCGCTCTCCTTTAGCGCGAGGAGAGAAGGGGAGAGAGGCACGAGAGGCACGTTATCACTTCGCGATGTCTTCTTCGATGGATTTTGACGAGGTCAGGGGCGAGATAAAGTTCGTTTTCCTGTTGATCGATCTTGACGGCGGAAGTTCGAAGATAGGTCGAATTGAATTCTCCTTATTGGAATTGATTAGCAGTGAAAGAAATCGCATCGCAGGTGGGAGCGACCGAAGGTAGTCGGCATTCTCTGCATTTTAATCATGCGATTCATAATTTCGATTAGACGTATCAGGTGTCGAGTCGAGAAAGTTTCTGCTCGATTCTAAACTAGTGGCGCGATTTTTGTGAAACAAACGATTTTATCTCGGCTGTTTTTTTCGAATATTAAGAAAGAAAAGTATAATATATAGGATCTTTAATATTTAACGAGTGTTTTCGATAAATAATATACAGCGTGTCGCTTTGAGCGCTTATACATTCTTTTACTAGATTTTTTGCTAAATTAGAAAAATTATTCGGAAAAAAATATTAGCTACCATAGCTAAATTTTATCTCTATATAACACCTGAAATTTAGTTACCATGTCTAAATTTTAGCTATAGTAACTAATATTTTTAACTTTAATTTAACGAGGAATTCCCCGTTAAACTATAACTTAAAAATATTAATTATCATAGCTAAAATTTAGGCATGGCAACTTTCAGGTTTTAGGTGTAATTAATAAGGACACCTAAAATTTAGCTATAGTAGCTAATCTTTTTTTTCTGTGTATGTTCGGCAATATAATTTTGGAGAGTGATATAAAAGTTCAAACACAGCTTTATTTAACTCATATAAGTACCATATAATGCTGTACGCGATAGAGTGCGCATAGAAATGTAACTTTGTTGCGATATGTGCAGAGACGCATCGGTGTAACTTTGCGTGGTCTTCTAAAAGTAGCTATGATACACGCGGTGCACATCCGTTTTCCTTGGCGATAAAGAAGTAATTACGGAGAGCAGCTAGTCACTTGGTCGCAATCGTGCGCGAGCGGAGGAGGCGGATAAAAGCAATAAAATCGCAAGCTCATGATTCTGACCTTTACGACGACGGTATAAATCGCATTATAAGATAGGAGCGCAACGCAGAGGGAATATGTGTGAAGACTTAGCAAAGGCAAGAAACTCGCATTGTGATCTCGTCGGTAGTTGAGCAATTCGCTGTGTTCATCCTCCTTTGATCAAGCGAAGAAAATCGAGGAAACACGCTGTTGGTGCGCCAATTCCACGAGTGTGACATAATGTATCGCTCTCGTCGCGCTTTCTCTCGTTCTCTCTGTCTCGTTCGTTTCTCGATCATCGTCAATCTCGAGCAATGTCCGACGTCCGAATAGCACACAATCCGTAAGAATGCGCGATCGCGTAAAACTGAAGGAATAGGTATCGATGGGAAGAGCACTAAGAAAAGGTAAATAAATGTCATATTATCGCTAGATTTGAGGCATCAGTTCTAACTTTCATATTAGAATATGTTGACATTTTTAGGATGTATTGATCATATTGACTTTTTAATATAATTCTAAAATTATTCTAATATTGATATATCCTTTTTTATAGACGGAAATTTTCGAAGATTATTAGAGATAGTCGTTGTGTTGAGTACAATTGACAATCTTGTTAAATACAATATTCGTTTCCAACTGAATTTGTACACACACATACAGACACATACACGTGTATATATATATATATATATATATATATATATATATATATATATAATGTTTGCATTTGTTACATATTTTGTTACATTCGCCTGCTTTTAATTGATGGTTTTTAATTTAACAAAAATATATTTGCGCCAGCATCGGATACACACTTGTCGATTATTACGCAGTAATTTGTATTTCCTCTACCGTGATAAAAAATATTGCCGTAATGAAAAATCATCTCGTTTATTATGTCGTTAACATAACTTTAAATCGTTAAGAATACGCGAGCATCGTGCCATTCCGCCGTCTCGAAAAATCGAATCACGCGATGTAAAACGAACGTCCGATGAATAAGAAAGGAGCCACGATTGGCTGTACGTTTGCGTAACCGGTTCAACGCTTTTCTCCCGTCGGGATGTAAATCTCATAGTTAATAATCTAACCGATCGCAGCATTCTCGTGATCTCGAATGTCGCTGTTTGACGTTTGAAGAGAGTACGAAGAAGCGGTCAATAAGATGTGAAATATACGGGACAACGTGTTAATCACGTTTTATGTGGGAATCGTGGAATGTACTGACAATTCCGAATACGACACTTAAGGATATTATTATGGACAGCTGCACTCTGTTACACATTTCACGAATAATATTAAAATATCTTTTATGAATCGTATCTTTCCGTTTATTTCTTTGACTAAGACAATTTTGTTATTTATGTATTTCAATTATTTGTTAAATTATTTTATATTCCTTCTTTTCAATACAACTAATTAAATGTTTTGAGTTTCAATTTATGTTAGAGAAAGAGTTGTTAGAATTTTTAGAATGTTATATAAATAATCGTTCTTTTTTTTATCTCAGTAAACAGCAATTTGTGCGTGAATTGTAAGAATATATTTTATCATAATGCGATTATCTCTCGCTCATGAATCTCACAATGTAAAACGTCGTCGGTCGTCGTGTTAAAAGCCCGTGGCAAAAAATTTTACGCCGAATAAAATTCCCCGTTGCGGTCATCCGTTGCGAGAAAGATAAATGAATCCCGTCGGCATAATGCGAGTCTCGTAGGATTAATGACAAACTAGCAGCTGCAGCCGCTAAGCAACGCTGTTGCGCGTACGTTGAGCTCGTAAATATCACGTCGGCGCGATTCCTCTGGTCTAGTGAGAAGATGGCTGGCGTGAAACGCTGGACACGTGGGCGCTTTTATGGATCACACATTGTTACCATCATGACCATCGACCTCGTAAATCGATTGCGCGGGTATTGTAACTGCCACTCGATTACCATGGAAATGAGGTTGCCATCGAGGAAAGAACACTTCTGTATGTAGACAAGTAGCTGACTCGTACTGACTCACTAAGATTCTAAGCATTTTTCTATGTGTAATCGGCAATTAAATTTATGATTTTATTTTTCTCTTTACTTTTATCAACATCACACTTGTCAATATTATTGGTAATATATCTCAATGATAATGCATACGCAAATTTATTATTATATTAAAAATTTATTATTATTATATTTTTTTCTGAGAACAAATTAAGCGATTACTCATTTTTACTTATTGCGCTAAATGGTTTCAAGATGATTGCTGTTGAGATATAAGCCACAAGTGCAACAGTATTAATAGCCTGATAATAAGAAGCACGGGAAATAGGAATATATTCTAGCATATAATAGACTTGAATAATTTGTGCCGTTAGTCGCGATGATATGGTGTTTCTAGGTTAAATAAAATAGTAATTAGCGCAGAGTTATGGTTACGTAGTTAATTCCTGCTTTACGATGTTTCCCATCTCAAAATTTCACTCGCGGGAATTTTCATTATGTTCGGTCACGTAATGACAATTTATTTCGTTTGTGCTCAATTGTAGATTATTATCCATGTACGGAGAAGCTATATTCTTCAATTGTTAGACGGTTTTCACGGAGATTGGTTAAACAAAGATACATAGGGTATGTATTTCGTAATATTCCGAAGAGCCAATTAATTAGTCTTAATTAGAAACGAATATTGATCCGCGCGAGAAATATGTAGCATATGAAATATCCAATCGTGTTCCATGGTCGAGGGTTCCACATCGATTGTTCCATGGTTGACGATCCAATTTCCGGTGAATATTCGCACATGAATGGCCGAAGTATACGATCCGTCGCGGAAATGCTTACGGACTGTCGCCGTTCGTTTCGTTTCGTTTCGTTTCGTGCTTCTTTATATCAGTTATATTTGAAAGGGCGCGGAGAAATTGTCGGAGATTCGTTGGCGCGCGCTACGGATGGGACCGGCAAGAAACTGGTCCCTACAAGGACAACGAGGTAAGGGGGTCGCGCGATTCGCTACAGGTCGTTTCGTCGACTTCTTTTCGGCGGGACCCCGTTACTTTTTACGCCCGTACTTAAACTTACTTGCGTGTACTTGTCCGCCGCGCGGGCCCCGGGACCTTTTATGCGGAAGGTGTCAGTGACCCGAACGACCATTAACCCGCAATTCAGTTGCCCGCTTCCGGCGCTTTATTCTCGCGCTTCCAAGTTCTTTTTTTTCTCTTTTTCTTTTTTTTGCCAGATACGATCGCATCGATAACGTTACGCGGTAACACTTCGCGAAAGGCGAAAAGATCCATAGTGAATCCACCGGATCGCGGTACACGAACTGTGTTCGAAGAATACTGGTAGATTATATTGCGCGTGGAGTAAATTACTTCCTACATTACGGAAAATTACGACATCTTTGTTCCAGAGATAATGGTTTTTACGGAGATTTCATCTTTGCGCGCGCATATATACGGATTATCTAATCCTCTTCTACCAATTTACGTTTCCGAGAATCACGTCTCAACAAACTGAACTATCGCGATAAATTATCGTCACCCACGCGACCGCGGCTTTTCCGGGGTTTCGTAAGGTCACGCTTCGCGATAAAGTTGCGCAAATGTCGATACGCCGGACGATCGGACGTCTGGACTCCGAACGATAATATCGTTAAAATGTAATTTACGATTGAACCAAGCATTAGTATAATCGAGCATGAAGATATCTATCACTAGTGCTTTGAAACAAAGCAGTGCTTCTCTTTTCATATAATAATTGATAAAGTAATGTCATTATGATAATTTTTTTAAATTGTGTTATAAGAAAGCAGCAAAATTCGTCGTGTAAATGCCGCATTTTTTGCATTCTTCAAATTTAGCGAAAGATCGCGTTATTTATCATATTTCTTGACATATTAATTAATATTAAGAATACGACTATTGCGAAGTAAAACACATATTTTCAAAATGCGCGTGTGTATGAGAAGTCTCTAATAAATGAACTGATAATATTTTAATCCGCGAAATATTATCTGAAGATATTGACAATATATAATCTATTGTGAGAGGTTTGATATAATCACGTCTTAATATCTATAAAAGAGATATACATTTTTGCAATCTCAAAAATCTGCATTTTATGAACCACATTGGTATCTTTGGTAATCATCGGATAATATTTTAAGGGGAATATTGGAGCACGTAATCTAAATATATTACTATAATTGCCCTA
Source organism: Lasius platythorax (assembly GCA_963971435.1). NCBI lineage: Eukaryota > Metazoa > Arthropoda > Insecta > Hymenoptera > Formicidae > Lasius > Lasius platythorax. Next base: position 13,471,299 of record OZ020539.1, read on the forward strand.
TCCTAGGGGAAAGGCTTGAAGGAGGTTAATCTACTGGAACTCGAAAGTTTAATTAGATTACAGACTTGACATACTGTTACCGCGATACTCGCGAAAGCAGTAAGTGTTTCCGAGTGTTGGAGAATTCTGATTTTTTTTTCCCAGGATGAGTAGTTTTGTACGGCTCTCGTGATTTATTTGGCGTTCCACGCCGCTGCTTGCGCCGTGGCCGTCGCAGGTCGGCGCACAGTATGTGGTTTTCTCAGAGCGAGTTATGCCGCCGACCATTCTTTTCGGCGGCAATCTTCCTCTTCCCCGACCATAGCGTGTCGGATCGCCGCGAAATTTACCGCGTGGCTAGGTCCTACCGCGAAGGACGATTCAATCGCAGAACGATTCGTCTTGGAAATCCGTCGCGGGATCTCAGGGTGAAAAAATGTCACGATATCTACACGAAATTAATAAATTAGTAATACGTTTCTCTTTCCCCTCTTTTGCACTTACGAAATTATTACCAATAATTTACTGCGAAGAATTAAATTATTTTCCACATGTTCGACATTTTCTACATTTACTAAATGTAGAGGAGCTCGATTATAATTTAAAGTTTCAAGTTATATCTTTGAAAAGTAAGATTTATCGGTAACTATAATGAGATCGATTGTGAGCGGGATGTAAATAAATACTGCATGGCTACTTCCGGGATTATCTCATGAGTAGCACAGCAATTTATCATGGCATGAATGGTCGCGTCAAATGTATTTTACATTTCATTCATAAATTGTTATAGGTAGTTATCACTGCGATGATCGAGTACTTTTCTAGCCGATACTTTTCAGTATCTGAGAAAAAATATTCAATCATATTGTGACAAAAATAGTACAATCTTATTTTTTATATTAAATAGATATTGCGCAAAATAGTATGACAGAAAATTAAACAGAATAGTAAAATATCGATTTATTTGTATCGAATGGAGTATTAACGAAGCAGAGAACTACAATATTTTCATCGAATGATAAGCAAACCTATCGACAATTTGCAACTAATTTGGGCGCAACGTCGGAAAAATCTCTTCGCTCTCGGGTTATTGAGACGAATTACGTATCTCGAGGCTATTTCCTGGTCGAGAAAGTTAAAAAAGACGGCATGAGAGAACACGTAAATCGCGTCGCTCGTTGCTTATCGCGCGTGTGTTTCATAAGTGTCACAATTGTCTTGAGTAGCTCATTTTGCGCGACTGGTCACGACACACTTTCATCACGGCCGAGACACGTGATGGCCGCGACAGCGCAACGAGACGTCTGTCGGTCGTCGCACGTGACAGGTACAGCGGAGAGGAGCAAGATGAAGATTTCACGTGGTGGATTTCCGGCACTCTGTGCGAAATTACTCCGTTTCGTCATTACGCCGCATAATAGATTTCGCGAATCGCCGCGCGTTCGTTGCTGCGCCGCCGCGGGATTATGCAACGCCTCGCGCGATTATCGAATCACCCCGTTATTAGAAAGTGCCTCTTAATGTTTTCGCTGCGTACGCGCCGCGACTAATTTCGCACCGCTATTCTCTAATGCGAAAATTTATATCGATACCGGATAGGGCAAGATATGAGAGAAAATATCGGTAAATCTCTGAGAGAGGCATGTACACTCGTGTATATTACGAGCGAAAGTATCGATCTTACATAGTCTCGATAGTTTCAGCGTAAAAGTTTGTAAATGGAGCAATTAAAAGTGAGTGAATGCAGGCGCATTCCATTTCAATGCTACTGAAGAAATCGACAACGCTTCTCGCTTTCCTTGAATCTGCTGGAATGCAATTTTGCTTTTGACGCTTGAATTAATTCGATTAAGTTTCTACAGCTCTCCTTTCACAAGTAGCGAGATAATATTATATTTTTCACATAAAGCAAGATTTTGATCTAAACGCTTAAAACTTGATTCAATGTTGGAAATTATCGAAGCATTTCAGCAATAATTTCTAAACTATTTTCTAAATTAAAGATTCAATGCATTTAACGTGCGATGCTAAATACAGCTGTTTGGGTTTTACTTTTACAGTTCAGCGTTTAAAGTAATATGAGGGGATAGAATTGCGAGAGACGTTATGTAGGATCGATTTAACGCAGCTAATTGTGCTCATTAATTTACACAACAGAATTACGTAAACGTCGCGTCACACAACGTATCAATCACTTCGACAACGAAAGAAAAGCTTATGCCATGTGAAGCTTATCGAGCTCCGTTTTTTGCTGACAAAAACTACGAATATTTCAACTGCATTATGACGGCTTGCATAATACGTAAGTCGTGTCAAAACATATGCGCGGTGCGCATTATTTTTGTTGTGACAATCGTGATGTAAAAAACGGTTGGGATTACGCGAACGAATTGTTAGCTCGACAAAAAAATTTCAGAAGGTAAATAGTATAATGAATTACATGGAAGAGAGATAGAGAGAGAAGATCTGTGTAGTAATTTCCTGGAGATTAATTCGCGTCGGAATATGGAATCCGTAAGATAATTAAACATGAGATGTTTCGTGAAAGATGTAATGATTATTTGATTACTGTTGAAATAAATACACTCGACAAATTTAGGTTACGCGCATATTTTGTAAAATATAAATATTAGAATTTTAATTCTTTCCAGACTTTCTAACACATTAAAGCACGTACATGTGCACATATTATCTTTGTTGTACTTGAATAAGGACGGAATTTCGTTACTATGTTACATTACTGTTTTCTTTACTTGATCGTTCGAAATGAAAAAAGTAATCTTAATTTCAACGAATGAGAACGTAATTCAATTTAATTTTAACGAGTGAGGAATAATATGAAAGCAGCATTGTATATGTATAAACTTCGTCTCGTGAAAGCGACGTTTTAGTCTGAAAGTAAGAATTGCAACTGTCGGTAGTTTTAATTTATTCGTTGACATTGTCAATTTATGTTTGCATACATTCCTTACCGATCTAATCTGCGCGTGAATGCGATCCACTTATCGCGGCACAGGTGTGAAAAATAACGTTAGATCTTGTTCTCAGAAGTACTATGCACACGTAACGGTATTGTGTAACGACCATAGTACATGTTAGCGCGGAGACTATCTGAATGACACAGATATAGCCGCAATAGACTCGGATAAATCGCCGTGACAAATTAATTATGTACGCGCATTTTATTACCAAAGTTGATAGCAGTCAACTTAAATCGTTATTAATTCTCACGTTACGAGTAATAATGATAGGAAGAAAGATTGTCTAAATATTAACATTAATATGTATTTTTAATCGTTTATTTATTTTTTCAAGTTTTGAAAATTCAAGCAAATTCATGCAGCTTCGAAATTTATTTTTGAACTTTTTTGATAGACGATAGAATATTAAAACTATTTTGAGATATCTTAAAACAATGCTGAACCAATCAAAACAGGTGTTTGTGATATCTTCTTTTATTTAGTTCTATTTCGAATTAGTGTGAGTACGTCGCAGAATTAATGAGGAAGAATTACGAAAAGACGTTAATCTCATCTCTTTGTTCGAGATCTCGTTTAGTGGTCTACAAGCTACAATTTGGCAAATTATCGTATCATGGGTCCACCTTGGAAATTTATGAAAACAATATTGATTCCAGGAAAGCGCTTTCACCGAGGCGGTCAACTAAGCCGCTTAACTATCGTTCCACTCTCGCTTTCCAGGTATCAAAGTGACTTGTAGCAAAACAGAATCAGGAACGGATTCATAAAGAGAGCGCGGCAGTAAAAGGCGACGAAACGAAAGGATTGACAATTCATATGATGTTTCTTTTACGATTAAATTCGGAGCGTATCCAATTCGTTTAAGCTGTGAATTTATCAGAGAAATAGAATATAGAATTTGTTTTGATATTTTACGTGAAATCCTCTAATCTACGAAAACAAAGAAAGAAGAAATTTAAATCGTTACGAAAAATCCAATTTTGATACTTTTTTGAAAACGATATTGATATCTTGCTTTTTTATAACGCGACAATAGAAGTTTAATATTAATTATATTTAATGATTTATCAGATTTATCTGAAATTATTTATATAAAACTACAATTAATTTCGATTAAAATATATACATTACAATGATTTAAATTTTTTTTGCTTGTTAGAATTAAAACAAAATATAGCTTAAAAAACAACTAAAAGCTTTCAAGATAATAATTTTACGAAAATTCTCTCGTTATGGAATAATTTCAAAAACTTTCAAAAGCTTACGAATTCTTATAATTAATTTTACGAGGCATTAAAAAGATACACTGTTGATTTGCTCCTAATAACAGCATAAATCAAAATGAGTGGATCGATTCTTACACGACATTCAATAAACTTGTTCAACTTTCGAAAGGGCTAACTGATGGCCTTTAAGAGATACTTTCTTTTTCTCTCTTTAATAATCGCTCGAACGAAACTCGTTTGACTCGATTTCTTTCGAAGCTGCACCATACAAAGTAGAACAATGATTTCTAGCTAGATTTTTTGTTTTCATATTACAACTTCTATTTTATTGATTGAGGATCAATCATAATTTTTAATCGATCTAAAATTTAAGAGTTTAAATCATTAAGTTAGGACAAGCATCTCGCCGTCAAGTAAAAATAATTTTCTTTTTACATAACGATTATATAAATAACATATCGATATGCTTTATTTATAAAATCCTACTTTTATTCTTATTCTGTTCAAACATATAAGTATATTTGAAAGTCTAAATTAATCATGTTTGCGATTTTAAAGCACAGCTCTCTTCCGGGTTGAAAAATAAATTCGCAGATTTCGGACAAATAAACCTGGACTAATCGGAGAATTCTGTTTTTCCTCTCGATCTTTCGTTGTTTGGAAACGTAAGCGGACGCTTGCGGTAAACTAATGACGCAAATTTAAGCTCGTTTGCGGCGTGTAATTGGATCATCGTGAGAAAGTTCAAAGCCTTGCCGAGTTTGGCGATACTCTTTTCTATCTCGATAAATTTTTTGAGACCTTTTCGTTATCGGAAAAATCTTATTCAAGACGATTATTAGAGGATAAACCGATGGAGTGTGAAACGTTACACTCATAGATCAGCACGGCAAACGTCAAGAGGGACAGCGCAAGTGGATAACTGCTACCGGGTGGTCCGAGATAAATTGAATTTCGCGACGGATGGTTGCAAGGCCGATGGGGTCTATTATTGCATTGTTACACGTGTTATTCTAATAGCCGCGCACGTGAAACTGATTATAGTTATATAGATGTGCTTATCTCCTTGAATATCAATGAAGAACACAATACTTTTTCTCATAGTGTTTGTATGTTAATTATATACGTAATATATCGTTTCAAAACAATGTATCTACCAGCAATATTTATTTAACTGGCTTTGTTTAACTCTTTAATTAAAATTGAAGTTTATCGGATGGTCTTAATTAAGTGGCTAATTTGATGGAACAACTATCAACAAAGCTTCTTCATTAAAATAAAGAAAAAAATATGCCATTATGAGAAATGCATTTAAGATAAAGAAATTCTCAATATTATAGTATATTGTTTCATCAAACTTGAAATTTGAGTTTCGTACAATAAAGATTTAACGTTGAATCAACGCACTTCTAAAGAAAAGAAATCGGACGAAGATCACGTGAGCAAGTGGTCAACAACCTTCCACAGTATTCTTTGATCTTTTCATAATTCATTTTTCATACCTGAAAGTCCTTTCGATACCTGTTTCCGTTTCGTCGAATTATAAACCTGTTTAATACCGCTGAACTATTTAAGCAATATAGAAAATGAGAGAGAAAGAGAAATATGCGCTTATACGAGAACAGAGATTTTTCTTCTCGTGCAGAATAGTTTCTTGTTGAACTAATTCGAATCGTTCGATGATACGTTTTTATTATTTTTATCTTGCAATAATAAACTATCTTCAAACACCACATTCAGTCTGACTAGGAAAATCTTAACAGAAATCGACGATTGCTCGCGGTTGAACGACTTGCGAATTAATCACGTTGTTTGTGTCTTTAAACAGTTTATTTACAGCAAAGATCTGGTTTTCGTATTATCTGTAAGAATCCTCTCTTCCCGTTTATTCGTATCAGATAGCGCCGTGTGCTGTTTTTCGTCAAAATAATGTTTCAAAAAAGAAGATAAATTTTTTTTTTTTCGCTTAACATCAGCTTCTATCGATACATTGAACGGAGATTGATGATATAACCTTTGTGTGAGTTTACTTTTTTAATTTTAATGTTACAAAAATAAAATAAATCTTCATTACTGTCAATTTTTAGTATAAACGTGGGATTTATTTTCGTTTATAGCGTCGAAATTTGTCGCTTTCCAAGAAAACGCAATCGATATCTCTTATTCTAAATGGAACCAGCATTGCATTCGCGATATCTTCTGGAAGAGCAATCTGAAACATGCTCGCGTTTCGATAAGCCAGTCAGTGAAACCGGAAACGATCAGAAACTCAAGACATACGTTCGAGGTAATCTCGATCGATGTATATTATTGTGTGTGTGTGTGTATATATATATATATATACACACGTATGCGTGTGTGTGTACTCAAGCGCGCGTAGATAGTGATATTATTTTATCCATGGTGACCTCGCAGAACGGATCAATGTCGCCGATCGGCGTTTGGTCCAGGAACGAGGAAGACCTTATTTGGTTGCCTGGTAGCGACAGCGCGCGCAGTAACTCGTTGAGTCATCATCGCTCGTCATAAACGCCGCCGCTGCATTCGGCTGTGTCTCTTCACAATGTCCCGAAGGGCCGCGACCGATCGATAAAGCTGCGTACAAACACGCATGCACGCACAGAATGGAATGGAACGTCGCACAGACCGCCCACGGTCATCTACGCTAAGCTCACGGAGAATCTCAGCAAGGTCGTTTGGATGTTGAGGAGACTCGTCGTCCCGTCTACTATCAAGAAAATACTCGTTTCTTTGAATGGACAGGTCTAACCCTAAGGAGCGCGACAGAGCGCTGACAGTTTCCAAAAGATCTATGAAGTTTTGTTATTTTTTTCCCTATTTTTTCTAAGTATCATACTTTTAATTTTTTCTTTTTTAATATCAGGAAATAATTTGAAATATAAATTACTTTTTAATAGGATATTTCTGAAAAGTAGAACTTTGTACTTTTTGTGCAAATATTATTTTAAAAATATAGTCCTTTTATTTTATAATAGAATATATATTACATAATAACATGTGAACAAAAGAGAAGCCGCAACTGTGCACAATGTAGTATAGTTATCTGTAGGCGCGTGTGTGTATTTATTCTTCTTATATTTTATTTCTAGTCGCAATACATATCGCGGACAGTGCTTCTTCTATAAACTCCGATAAATGCAGCATTACATATATTTATTTATCTCTTAATCATAAATCTGCCTTCTAGTCTTTTATCTCATTTCAATATTTCATTATGACTTATGGCGCTAAATTATTATCGCTGCGGTTGTAACGAAGAACCCAACGAGAAAACCGCGCGCATCTCTCGCGTCTCTCATTGCGATTCGTTTTCGTTCGTAAATGCACACAGCTGTGCTGCATTTTACGCTGCCTACACGCGAGCGTTCGCGACCGCCGGTACGGTTGATCGGGACACGATCGCGAAACACTTTCACGGTGGTTTGGCCTTTCGCGATGCCTCTCGTGGGATCTCCGTGGCTCGAGAATCAGTCGGATATCGGGGCGAGCAACCTGGTTTTTGACGTTAACGAATGTGCCGGTGCCTTTTGGTATATTGCCCCGACTTGGAACATTGTTGGATTCACTTATCTTCCAGCAATGGCGAGACATAAATCTATAGTAGTTTTGTCGAAAAAAAATAATGTTGCTTTTAACGTATGATTAAGTGAACGATTAGTGAGACGATTGCAATATTTCATAATATCCTAGATATTATGAAATATTTACCTAAAGTCAGAATTTTAAACAAGAACATAGGCAATTTTTGTTTGATGTTCCAACCGAATAAAATGTTTGGACATCAAATTTAAAATTTGTAATCTATAATATATTTCGAGCGAATAATTAACAATTTAAACTTAAAAGTAGCCTGTGTAAAAAGAGACCAACGAAATTTGGCTCAGAAGTCTGGTGAACGCGACCTTGGCTAACTCGCACGTTAATCTCGAGCCGCCCTCTTCAAGGCCGTTTGCGCGAAAAACGACCGAGGATATATTCGTAGGCGCGTCCTCTCTCTCTCTCTCTTTCTCTCTCTCCTTTTCTGCTCCGTATGCTTCTCTTCGGTGCACTGTAGAAGACTGAGTGCAGCAGGAGAAATGACCGTCTGGAGATGCTATCGTACTTTTAACTACGAGTAACACCCCGGGCGTACCTGGACTCTTCCTCTCGTTCGCCACGCGATTCCCCTTGAGAATCCTTTCCAGCTTTCGATAACGATTATCTCGTTTAGGCGTTGTAGCGAGAAACTCCTCTGAGAGATTAAACGGCTGAAAGTGGACCCCCGAGACGATGCACGCAACCACGATGTGGACTGTAATTTCGGTGTCACGTGACCTAAATAAAATCACACGTGCGATGTCGAGATACTCGTTTCTTTGCTCACAAAAGTCAGTGATTCTCAATCACACACACATCTTTAATTACGAGACCAACGACGCACCGCAAATGTTAAATATTTATCGTGACTTCACTTAAATATCTCGTGGTTTTATGCAGTTCTAATTTCGTACAAGAGCGATTCGCCAAAATGAGAACGCTGTTGCATGCTTCACGATAGTCGATATATGTAAATCTAATCGTTGTTCGACTTTCAGTTTCGACTTTCTTTCCATCGCGATTTGACGGATCGAGACACGATTCCTAAGGCGAGTGATCTTAATGACACACATCTCTTTCCTAATCTTATACATCTCGAATTGTATAGGCTGACATAGGCTGTTCGATATATCATCTGCGACTCTTATACAAAGAAAGAGAGGAGAGAGAGAGGAAGGAGATATTCCAGATATACTATCTTCTCTTTCACCTCAGTTTTGCTTCAGTTAAAATTTCACAGCATCGAATCCTAATTTGAATGTTATAAACTAGATTGGAATCGAAGAAATTTTCGACGAATTGAGAAATCTTATTTTTCAATTAATTTTAGATTAATTTTAGCCTTTACCTTAGCATTGTCTTTATTTGACTTTTAATTATTAAAATGCTTAATATTGGAAATTAAAAGTTAAATGGAATAAAATGACGTCTAATTAAAATCTGTCTTATAGGAAGTTCACGTAGGCTAAGAAATTCATAAATGAAAAGAGCGATGTGATATTTGGCATGATTGAAAATGTCGAGAGAAATGCGAAATAACGTACATCGCGGTAAAAGTAACTCACTCTCGTTCCCGATGCTTGAGCGCCTTAATCCTGTTTTTAGACGATGAAAAGTACGATGATTATAGAGAAGATAGATAGATTATCATAGATAGCATGTCAGCGTGTTTATACGGGACGTCGTCAAGGCGTAATTGATTGGCTTTAATTGTCAACCGCGCCGCGAATCTTAATAATTCGCTACGTGTGATGCCGTATTATTTTGCCATTAAGATTTTCTCGACATCATGTCGTTTAAGTTTCATGCTCGCGTTCCGCGAGTTCATTAATTTTAAAGCACTTTTGCATTGAAGATCTTTGCGAGATGCGCGCTTTAATTGAAGTCAGAAAGTTTCAACGTGCCAAGCGTTAGAAAAATTATTCGTTTCACATATAAAAGATAAAAATCTTGCGGTCGCGATTGTTCTTTAACTTGTCTTACTATATTACATTTACTATATCATTGTGATTTGTGAAAAACTGTTCAAGTGTTGCTAATATATTAATACTCTTCCATCGCTCTTATCTTGGGAGAAATATATCTGATTAAAATTTTGTGATATTATTAATTACGTAATATTCACAAAAATATCTGCTGTGATAATGTATAATAATACATTACTAATAAGGTATTTGTGATTATTTTTTAAATTTCTTATAATTAAAAAATTTAGTAGATTCTTTCGTTGATTTTTAAAGATTAACGAAATTAATTTACTAGAAAGATGTAATAATGAAATAACATTTTATTTAAATAATAGTTACTAAATTCGTTTAATATCTTTTATAATGAAATATATATAAGAGAGAAAGAGTGAGTCTGTGTGTGTATGCGATCTATTCTTCAATTTTTATGCGGTGTTTGAAAGATCATAAAGAACCTTTAATTTAACATGTTTGAAAGTTTATAGCTTCAATTGCTTTAGGCAGCAGCTAGGAGTTGAATCAAATTGTGTTAATTGCAGCTTGATTGACTTGATATTCGACCTTTTTGCGCCATCGTGCTATATGTGATTGATAGACGAAACTCGTTGCTCGTTGATTTGACTAATCATTGGGTCGTAATAACCAGAATGGATAAATGCATAGAGAAATGCTAGGCAGACGATTTGAGAAATTATGATGCGGCTTTGAAAGCAAGACTCGTTAAAAATCTTTTTACGTACTTTATTTCGATTAATTATAATTAGTACGTTTATATGAAAAAGATTTTAATTCCTTACTCTTAATTTAGTTTTAAATTTTTAGATTTTATTTGAAGAAATAAACACACACATAACACACGACTCACACACTTGCGTTTTTGTTTATACATAGCACATAGAAAAAATTGAACAATACGTATATGTATTTTGTCTCTGACTTTTAGTCGCTAGAAAATACTGTTTTAATTTTATTCATTCCGTCTCTCGTTACATCATTATCGTAACTGCGGAAGGAAACGTGTGGTCTATGGTATCTTATAAGGAACGTAAATTAGCTAATTATCCATTCATTGAGGTTAACTGCTCGTAATTGCGGACCTGGAAATGCAAGTGTCCACAACATATATCAAGTAATCACATTTCGTCAGCATTTAAAACTTATTCAACGTTGAAAATTGCGGCTTTTTGCAATTTTTATTACGTGTGATTTTGCGCGAAATGGCATAATGGGTGTTTCTCTCGCAAGGAGGGAACGATTGCTTCGCGACCATAATAATAGTAATAATGATGATAATGAAAATGAGACTTTCGCGGACAACGCCGTGTCAGCGAGAAATGTTTTCTAATTATTATTGTTTATAATTAATAGTTATCTGGCTGACTGAAGGCCAACTTTAGTAACAACGACTTTCCGCCTTTCCCTTTTCGTCGTTTCCGTCGAGACTTTCGCCATTTCCTCACTCTCTCTTTCTCAGAGAACCCGGGGGTTTCTCCTTGCGATTTTGTGGCGTGTCGCCTTCCAAAGACACGCTCGTGCACGGATGAACGGATCGTGTAATCGTAGCGTTATTAATCGCGATCGGGAAATCGTTCCGCTCGATGATTAATAACGGAACGGGCGAAACGGTTCAGCGGCAAATCGTGACTGCATTAATCGGCTACTTCCTCCGTTTAGAAACAAGTGGGAAATGTTCAATGTCGCGAGCTGCACGTATTGTAAACGTGCGACCTACAATAATCTGATTCTGAAATTTTTCTTAATCGTAGGATAGATACGTGAAACAACGTAAATGCTTAAGGAGCATTTCTATACTTTATACTTTTTTTATTTTTCTTGATGTTATTGCATTTTATTATATATATATTTATTTGCAATATTATCGCTATATTATCTTATCTTTGTTATTATGTTTGTAATTGTAATGTATTTTTCATATTGCACACCTAGGATTATTATTTTAGTTTAATTCTAATTATTCTTTTGACACTTTATTTCGTATTTATGATGTATTTGATGGTCTGTATAATGCACACAAGATTGTTAAAACATAAAAGCTTAATTATAATTGGCTTTTTAAGAAAGCTTTTCTATTTGTGTTCTTTAGAAATACATTTATTAAAAATTTTATTTAAAACGCGAAAGTAAAACAGCACAAAACATATATATGTATATCATCCTTTTAATTAAATAACGTCTTATATTTTTTCATATTACGTGTTATTGATATTCTCTTGTGAGATATTGGGTACAATTAAAGAATAGTAATACAACGCGGAAAGTATGAAATTACACGGAAATGTAAAATCACAGAAACAATTATCATCATTCATTCTTGATTGGCAAGTAAAAGAATATCTCTTCAAGTATATTTTCTTCTTTCCGCTCCAATTCGTAAAAAAACATATCGGTTATTCTCGTTTCGAGGTATTGAAACTTAATTAGCCCCGGCTATAAACCCTGCACTTATCATCTATTAGCGCCCGCGAATGCGTTTTGCGTTACACGCGAATGCGTCGGTACGCGATTAGCGCGTTTATTGCTTTTTTTTTCCCCTCGAGAAAAATCGCATCCGCCGAGAGCGCGCCGAGATATAATCGCCGACGAAATCCGGTCTGCGTTATCGCGGTCGGGATTCTTCTTGGGGAGTGCGGAAGCGTTAATTGCCGCATTATATGTATATCGTAAAAATGCATGGTCGACGCCTACCGTGGCGGCGGGGCCGCTCCAGTCGTTGCACTTGCAACATATTGCGGAATCGAGTGGCCGCAGTCGATCCGTAAAGTGGACGCACTACTCCCCGGTAATCAGCGCGAACAAGTGCAAAATGTGTGCTCGAAAATCTCGTCCGAGACTTACGAGTCCAAATTGACGTCTCTCATCGTCGTACGAAATACGTGTGATTACGTTCCCGTAATTTGTGTCTTCTTTCTCTTTCGTGGCTATTCCTCGTCAATCTAGCCGCGCTGAATTCGCGATGCGAGATAAGAAACGGATCGGTGAAAGTAATTAAACAGTCCGTTTGGGAGCATCGAATGCATCGTCCGCGGCGAAACTTTTAACCGCTCGTTACGAGAGATCACAGCGAATGATACGTTCGCGTTTAATCGAGCGAGCGAATTATTGCATGAACGGTCCGTCTAATCGTTTAACCCGTACGGAATCCCGTACGGGGATTTCATCCTGGGAATTCTAAGAGTACGTTTACTACTCGAATTAAGTCTTCGCTTAATTTATTTTCGACGTTACGCGTTGATTTTTCATCATTAATCCTTTATTTGCATTTCAAAATAAGTACGTTTAGAAGTATTGGAGATAATCTACAAAAATTATTATTATATTATTATATTTTTGGAACATTTAGATTTATTTTTTGCGATCTAATACTTCGTATACATTACAGAACAAAGATTCTTTTAAAACTTTTGTCTCTCTTTTATTGTGAAGATATTTTCTTTCGCAAAAGCTTTTTTCAAAAAAGAAAAATCTCTACGCAGTAAAGAATTAATTTTAGCTCGTTCTTACTCTGTTATTTTAATAAATACTTTGTCGCAATCATGTTATATTGTAATTCGAATAAGGTATCTGAAATAGGTACCTTGTATATTTTTTGCGATTGACAAGAGATTTAAGCTAAAACATTCTCTGGTTCGCAAACGGTGCTTTAAGCTAAATGCGAATTGTGCTTTAAATAGACGGCTCTGAGTAATCGGAAACTTCCTCGTGTTTTTCTTTCAGGCCGTGAAACTGGAGTCGGTGCATCCAGGAAGGACGCGATATCTCGTCGTCGTCTCCTGCACGGGAAGGCAGGACGCGGAGGAGAGCTGCCTTCTCGGTATCGATTGCCACGCCAGGGCGACCGTCGGTCTCGTGCTTCGAGTCTTGGCCGACACCGCTATCACTCTCGACGGCGACGGGTAAGTCCGCACTCGAGATCCGTTTCTCTCTCTTTTTTTTTTCATCGCTATCTCTACACTCTCATATCGCGAAGAACACGATTTCTCGCTACTTTCTGTAATATTGTGGCGATAATTAGCGCGTCTCAGTGATTAGTGATTATTCGCGCAGACACTTCATTTTTTCCATTTTTATTTATTATATGTAATTATTTACTGTAACGATATTGAATATTAATTAGTTTATACCTTTATAAGGGATGGTTCAGAATTTATTTCAATTTGCTCGGACTCTATACGAAAGGAATGACACTAGTTTTCTGATTATGTAGGACATTATATATGATGATATGGACATTGTTTTTCAATTCATTAAATTTTTTTTTAATCGTTAGTAAAATGTTTGAGATACTTAATTAGATTTTATTATAAGTTTTACGTTTATTTATGATATGGAATTTAAATATCACAAAATAAAACGGCAAAGGGATATTGTATTAAGACAGGATCAAATGTCCATATTATAACTGCGAAATGGATAAACATCGTCATCACTAACGTCATGGATAGTGCGAATATACATATTTGCAAATGCAACAGAACGTAATGTATACTGTATGGTGACTTTGGCATCAGATGTCTTCCTTCTTTGAAATTGCGGACAATTAAATAACAGTTAGATTAATTGTTGGTCTTATTATAGATCGTACTATGGGTACATCTCTTATTAAACTTTCTATTATAATGCGACTAATATACATATGTATAATTAATGACAAGGAAGAGAATTCACTATTCATTTTCTCAACGTTAAAGAAAGGTTTTGATAGACATTTAGAATATTCGTTTTTTCTCTCTTTAATTTCTTATTCTCTTATGAACATAAAAACGTAGAATAAAAATCTGTTATAATTATACCAGATATCCTACTATAAATTATTAATCAGTGCGTTTTTTTCAATATTTAATATTAAATATTTTCTACATCGGATTTTACTGATGAAATTTCTCTTGACACGAAAACCATGTGAAATTAATAGAGGACAAAGTGTTATTATCCACTTACATTTTTACGCTTGTATATATTACGCGTGTTTTAGAGTCCTATAATTTTTTATATTAAATATACACACATTCGCAATTATATCTTTTATAAAATTTCTCTATCTTAAACTTTTTCTCTTTCTCTTATGGACGCAGAATATAAGTTGTAATTATACAAGATATCCTGCCATAAATTGTTAATTAGTGCGTTTTCAATGTTTTACGTTAAATATTTTAGATTTCAAAAATGACATTTTTCTTGACGCGAAAACTGTGTGAAATTAATCGAAGATAAAGTTTTATTTTATTTACATTCTTATGTCTGTATATGTATGTTATACGCGCTTTAAAATTCTATAATTTTTTATATTAAATACATTCGCGATTATACTTTCTATAAAATTTGTATTAAATAACAGTTTAAGATATAAAGAATTTATTTCCAAGTATTTTTTATCAAGGCTAAATCTCAATCAAAAAATCAGTGGCTGGATATAGAAAGACGATACTATCGAGACACTCTGTGTAGATCGGATACATTCCGTCTGATCGAAATCTCCGATGATTCAGACGTGACGTTGACATTGTGCCGCTTTATATCCGGCAACTGGATCGATCAACAAATATTTTCAAAGCATGCTAGCGCACGCGGCTACTTTCTAACGGCTGTGCCAACTTGTCTAATTCCCTCTACTTTAAAGTGACTCATTGCCACGGCTCGCCAGACGTTCAGACTGAATTAGTTGTACTGATAATTAGCCGAATGGCGGCGGCATACGCGTCATGAAATGAAAGGAGAGTATCAGTGGGCGTAAATAGCAATAGGTACAATGTAAATGTGTGCGCGTGTAGACTTTATATATCATCTGCTCACCCGTAACTACAATGTAGACAACGCAACTCACGTAGACAATGCTTATGCATATATGCTTTCTCCTCCTTTCTCCCGTTTTCAAAGCACAGGTTTTGTTCGAAGAAGTAAGAAAAAAAAAACTTAATTTATTATATAATTATATAATAATTATATTTTTTACGTTAAATTATTGTGGCGACTGATTCAATATCTATCTTTGTGCGCCTATAAAAATGTATCGAATATAATTATACTCAATTTATATATATTCTTGCTTAATATACATATAGTACCGTCCGTAATTCCAAAGTCCTGTTCGAAAAGTTATTATTCTTCTGGAATTTTAATATGATTCACAGATAAAAGAGCGAAAATTTATATTTTTTCGCAAACTTACATTGTAAAATCTCTGTCTCTCTCACTCGCATAATCAATTGCGCGTTTTCGTTCCAATTTATCGACATAATATATAATATCTCCTTCGTAAAGATTAAATGCGAAGGTCGCCACCGTTCTCTCGCGCGTAGGGAAATGGAGCGCATTACCTACCGTAAGGCAACACGCGTGTTGGGGAGCAAGGTACTTGACAGGTGAGTACCAAGGTTGTACGATGGAAGGTCGCGACACAACTTGCGAAATCGAGACGCGAAGTTAAACTGTACAATTCAGCGTGATTGTCTATTGCATCTACCGCAATGCAGCATCACAATGTGAATCATACACCTTCAAAAAGAGAGATAGGCTTGTTATGAATAGCATAGCATTAAAAAGGCAACACGCGAGTGTTGCTAGAGTAGAAAGCTTGATGTTAATTAAAATTGACCTCAAATTAATTGAAAAATTATAACTGTAAGAAAATATGATATTTCTGTATTTTAAATACAGTTATTGCTCAGGATAGTTTCGATATCGATAGAAGGATTATATGATTTGACTTAATTAATTATCAATTTGTTACAATATATACAGAGAGAATGTGTGTATTGGAGATGTTTTTTATCAATGAATAAGATTTAAAATAATTAAATTAATATAACTGTGCGTTTATACTTATTTAGATAATTGGATATTTAGTAAACAAATGTAAGAAAATATTATATTTTTAACATAATTTTTTTCAATTATTTCTTGAAATAATTTTCTTATTGAGAAAGTTCTGAGCACTGAGGCGTTGCATAAGACTGCGAAAACTGCTAATCTGTGTAGAGATACAATTACACAAAATAACGATTGTTCATATTATTATTTTTTCTTACAGATATAATACATGATCTTATTGATAGCTTATCTGATCATATGTATAAGAGCTCAGATAACAGTTTTTGTAATATGAAATGACGAAGTTGAGATATATCGGCATGTCGCAGTTAAAGGGTTAATGACCGTAGAATTTTCATATCAACAGCGGCGTGTACCAACAAAACGATCTCTATCGCGTCTGGACGGTCTCGAAGCTTGTAGTTTTTCGCGTGATTAGAGGAGACCGGGACGACACTTTGTCCTATGGCTTTTCCCGATTGTCGCGGGCGCGAAAAGTCCACCCACGCGAAAGCACATTGACTGGTCGACGCGGCGGGGCTGATGAAGTCCGCTCTCGGACGAGCGATTCTCGCGAAATTAACGATAAAGGGACGAACGGACAGACAGACAGACAGGCCGAGATGCGTGGCGAAGAGAAAAAGAGAAAGAAAAGGATCCTCTCTCGTGTATATAGGAAAAGAAAATGAGCGCGAACGCGAACGTCGGTCAGCTCGCGTTCCTACGATGTCGATGACCCTCGGGGCGCGGACGGTCATCTCTCTCTTCTTCGTCTACAAGTCTACATCTTTCTCCGCCTCTCCTCTTCCGTCTCTCTCCTCCTCTCGATGCGGCTGTCGCGAGAACTCGCTAGTTCTCTTCCGCGCATTAGAGTCGCGCGGATTTCGTTCGTCACTCGCTTTCACGATCGGTTTGAAGCGCTACTGCCGCCGACCGTAGAACAACAGTCTTGACTTACTTAATCTCGAGTTCCCCCTCCTTCCCACCCTCCCCCGCCACTTGTTGTCTCTTTCTAGACTACTGTCTTAATCACATATAATGCGATACAGATGAAGAAAATTTACTTAACATGTTAGTTAACATGTTCAATGCCGTAACGGCAACGGTTCACCGGCCTTATGAATCTTATGATAGTGCCTTATTGATATACGCTTAAAGCGCAACCGACTGTATTCGGAAAATTACATGTGCCCGAGAGCAAAAATTAGACGAATGATTGCGTTTATTTTCCGTATAACGCATAATTTAAGTAGATTTTTATAAACTTAATCGGAATCCACACGCGGCGTTGTAGCAAAACTAGATCAGCTGACTCGGTGTTCTGCGCACCAATCAAGTAGATTAAATCATCATGTTGCATTCTACTTTTTCAAAATTTATCTAAAGTCACGCAATGTAAATCATGACTGTGATTATATAAGAAAAACTGTTTTTTCTTCAATTTTACTTTTCAACATAAAACTCCGATAAGCATAATTACATTCATCTATGAAGATATTTCTAAGGAATAATCTTTTAATTTTAAAGTCTTATTACACACACACATCTCTTACGTAAAATCTAAATAGGCTTTTCCAAAATCAAGAACTTCTCTACATAATAACTTAAAATCTGGAAATGTTGAATTACGATGTTATTACGAAAGTGTTATAGAGCAACATGATGCTGCTGTATCGAAATCAGGCAAGCTCTCGAGGAATTTTTTTTCTTTCGATTGCACCGTGTGGTTCAATTTTTCGATGCAATCTCGAGGAAGCAGAAGGCCGGCCATAAAATTCGTCCGTTGGAATGTTCGTAGAGGGTAACTGTAATCGGCGAGAGAGGCGAATTACGATCCGAAACCTGAGGAAGGAGGGCGTTCGCTTTACGATCCGCATGATAACGGTGCGAGCCGGGTAATTTCGGAGGGGGATTGCATTTTTTCCGTCCCTTTTATACCTCCTCTCTCGAGAGGGTAAGAGATCTGTGCGTGAATCTTCGATGTTGTTGTGTGCAACATACTGAAATTCCGAACCGCGAGGCATTTTTGCGTAACTGTTCGCGACTGCACGTTTAACGCTCGCGGCGATGATTGATATAATTTTTCTTCTCTTATTTGATCGCTTACGTAACTGATGCAATTTATTGCGAGTCGTTCGATTGCGTAAAGCGCAAATTTTGGTATCGCGCCTTACTGCAGAGCTAACTGTTCTCGCTGTACACAATCATCTTAAAGTGTCCAAGATATGCATTTAAATTATGAGGAAAAAATGTCGACCGATTTATTATTAGCTTGAAAGTATTAAAATAATATGTTATAACAAAGTACAAAATTTTTGCGGATCATATTTGTGTTGCAATTATTATAGTTTACATACACGTATATTTAGACACAATATATTGTACATACATCTATTTGAATATAATAGTTTAGTTTAATAAAGTTAATTTTTGATCGTCTGTAAGTCAAAAACTATCGACATGTCAATATTGTGTCAGACTACTATTAGTTAAATCAAATTTAATTTTGCCTTTAATATTTACATAGATGAAAGAAAGTACCTTGAAGAGAACTCCGTATAACATGTGACGATGACAAACGCGAGTACCGTTTTCTTTCTGGAAGAGATGATCGCGAAATCGACGATTTCTCGGAAATCTTGTCGGTAGCGATTCACGAATCGCGATGCTCGCGCGGCGCGATCTCATTTACATAATACGTAATTAATGGCTGTGCGTTGAATGCGTTCCTTTCCCCACTCCCTCTTTCCATGTCGTAATCGCGAGAGAATTGCGTTACCGTTGCAGTTTTGAAGCGACGTAACGGCGAATGCTCGGTTCGAACTGCGAAATCGCGACTTTGATCGCTCATCAGGTAGATCTGTTGAATCAAAAAGAATGTTAATTCGCCCCTATGTTAAGATTGATAAACTACATTGAAAAAACTGGATTTAATGTAGAAGCAACTCCGAGAGAAAATTATATATTAAGTTTATATACTTAAGCATTTTTTTAGAAGAACTCAGGTGAAAGTACGTAATGCCTAAGTCACTCTTTGTTCTGCTAATAATTTGACATTTAAAAATGACTGTAGATGCAAAGACAATAGAAAATGTCAAGGAAGCAACTAGTATGAGATTTCTTACGAAACTCGAATCAAGTGTCATGTCATGTATGTGATTTATACGATGCATATCTTTAAAAGTCCAAGTTTCGAAGAAGGAAGTAACAAAAATATTTCTTTATTCATCATTTGTGTTACTTTATTTTTATGTCGTGCTATTTTTTATTCTATTATAAGTTATTTAATTTTCTTTGCGAATTAGATATATTATGAAATAAGAGCATCTTATAAAACAAAGAATTATTTTCTGTCTCATTGATAAAGTAGAACGATACTTTATATAAGAATAATATTATTTTGTACATTGTGGTCCCTAAAAGTCATCGAAGATGACCAGATTTTACTTCCGGATTTCTTATTTTGCAGGGGTTTCAAGGTCAGCGTTTGCGGCCGTCAGCACATCTTCAAGCCAGTGTCCGTTCAGGCCATGTGGTAAGTCTGCATCTCTGATAAACGAAACTGGTTTCGCAACAGCGTAAAAATGGAACAAAAAAAGTAGCGGCACTGAAACTTTTTTATGTTTTGTGTAACGGCTGTTTAATACGTGCTATAGAGTACGCTTTTGATATTAAATTGGCATTTGTATGGAGAGTCGCTGATGTAAAGTAAAACGTTAATTTTAGTACAATGGATACATCAGACTTTTTATTCCATTTTTTCTGCTCATCAAATAAAATAATTTTCGCGCGCGCGCTCTCTCTCTCTCTCTCTCTCTCTCTCTCTTTCTCTCCCCTCCTTAAAAGAAATTATTAAATTTTTACGTAAATATTTTTGTTGGATCGATAATTTCTCAAGTACAATTGATCAGTTATTTGCTGGATGTACAAAGAGATATGATTAATATTGATATTTCCATATGAGGAACCGAACAGCGAATCACGCTACGTATAATCTTGTAGCATTCGATATCTTGTTGGTTACGCTAGGCGAGCCATGCGATTGGAAAAGAAGAATCATTGTCGCAGGTTTAACAACCGTGGCTAATAGATAATGTCAGTGTAATTACACGACGGATGAGATCCGAGACAATTGTCGTTCGCGAAAGATGCGTCGAACGAACGCAAGAGAATTTCAGACATACACGCGAGCTGCGAAATTCTTCATAGAATTATCTTTAAACGAACAATATTTATCGCGGACATAAACGTCGAGAAATAAATAAAATCATTAAATGAGAGAAAAAAAAATTGTTTATAAATTTATTAAAGAATTTGTCATTAAGAAGATCGTAGTCTTTTTGGGACGCTCTGTATAATCCATATTCTTAGAAAAATAAAATAGATAAAAATACTATAAGAAAATAAATAGTTGTCGGTGACGTGCAGACTGTGATTGATCTTCGAGATGCATTCGGTTAATGAATTTTTTTTTTTTTTTTTTATCACATGACTTAACAAGTGAGATCGTATTGAATTGAGTTCTGGGTACCATGTGTCAAATCATGACCTATCTAAATTTTCTATTGTGCGATGCTTTCGCACTGCATGTATGTATATACATACATGTATATATGTACATACATGTACGTCGAGTACAACGGCAGTGAAGTCTGCGACACATGATTCGGGGGCGGGAAGATGACGAAGATGTTATCGATGCGGAAGAGGGCTCGCGAGCGGTGCGAAAAGAAAAATTAGGCGTGGGTCGTGGCTTAATTGGTCGACATCACAATTGCCCGACTGGACAGCAGGAACTTTCTTGGCCGCCCAACCTCTTCCGGTGCTGTATTTTTCAGTTCAGGCGAAAACACTGCCGTCTCTTCCCACACGAATCGATTATATTCACTCTCTCCTCTGAATGTCGCTCTGATTAATCAGCAAAACCGGAAATTGTTTCATCGAATTGGATCACTACAATAATTATATTCACTTTTCATTTACGTTAAGATTGCCTTTCATTTTATACACAAGAAACTTTATAATTGAAGATTTTTTTTTTTAATAAAGGGAAATACCTTGTCGCTATCAATTGTTACCAATTATCGAACGTTTGGAGAGAAACAGATTTCACTATTTTTAATCGCACACAAAATTATACTAAAAATTATACGAAGAAATTCTTGGATATTAGAAAATTTATATGTACCTTGATTGTGTCACTGTCTCAGTTAATAAAAAATTAATTGAAAAATGATGAGAAAAATTATGAGCGCAGTTTTTTTTTCAGTTTTAACAATTAGCGCTGAGCTTATTCTATAGCATATATTGCATATCTGAATTGAATACATCGGCTAATGACTATCAGAGTAGGCGTCATCTCCTTATTCGTCGTATTCGCGTGACCTACGACTTCAGATTTGTTATTTCTGGCACTGCCGTGTGTCTTGGACGATGTTTGCCTGGATTATAAATAGGCTTGCCTCCAATCTCGTGCGCCACATGCATTAGCGTTAACTCGTGTCGATTTTTGTAAAAGTGCGATCGGCTCGGCGTGCGTAGGCGCGAACACCTTTGATATCGACCGCGGTGTGAATTTTCGTAGGTGTACTCAGATTAGTTCGCAAATTGATTTACATGCGTGTGTATGTACTCGAATCTATAGATACGATGCTCGCAACAGATATGGAAGAAGCAAGAAATAGGTACGAATTTTAAAAACAAAAAGCATAGAAAGAGGAGTGCAGGAACTATCGACACAGAAATATTTTATAAGAATTATTATCATAAAAAACAGAGATGCTAAAGAAAATTTATTTTTTTGTGTCAATTTTATTTCTTTTTTTTCTATCTTTATTTCTCTTAAATATAAATCGTTAACAGAACGAGTTCTCTTAAAAGGTAAAATCGCACACATTTGTGGAAGTAAAAACTCTTCCGAAAATGACAATTCTCTCTCTCTCTCTCTCTCTCTCTCTTTTTCTCTTTCTACGAGTTAATGTTTAAAATTCAATTTTACTAAAAATGACAATGATGTTCAATTATAATTAATTTTGAATAGATTCGATAGGAATCGACAAGAATGGACGCGTTAACTCTTAATATTCTGCACTATGCAAATTTACGCAAGGGTTTCAAATCAAATCTTTGCGACGTAAAAAGCGCTTGTTTCACTGTAAAATTATTACATTACGAAGATTGATTATAATGCGAGATACATTGTAATGTTTCACACCACTAGACGAACGCCGCGACGTCGAGAGCATCGTCGGTCTCCTTCTCGTCGACGACGACGTCGATGACGTCTCGACGTCGTCGTCGTCGTCCTATTTTTGGAGAAGCCTCGTTGGTCTCGACCATCGTACACCCGTGGTGGGGTTGCTTACGATCATGGACCATCGCCCGCGCCATTTATGGGCGCGTCGCGACGCATGGTCACTTTGCCGAATTTTACCACGTGGTCGCGCATAGTATCAAACAAACCCCCATTGGGACACGTCGCTTCCGCGTACGTATTTTTTTTGTAGGAGACTACATTTTCGCTTTTTTACGAACTTTGTTACGTAAGCTCACGCGTTTCTAAGAATTGTAATTTTGTTAATCTTCATTAATGACTATATTATAATGTATGCTGCTTAAGAGACTTCTTCTGATAATATTAGCGCTTTAAGGTTTTATAATGAAAGAATCGGGAGAATTATAATGAGAGCTCATTTCTTTTAATATTTACAAATGTATTATTAATGCAATATGCATTGCTTTTGTATTAATATTTATATTAATGTTAATATTGAAGTATTAATGAGAGAAAGAGAGAGATGAATATTCTTACAATATAAACATTTCATTAGCAGATAATATGCATTTAAAATCCATAAATAACATGTGTGTCGTGAATACACCGTCATGTAACATTGATATTATTCTATCCGTGCTAAGTAATTACTTCTAATTATCAGATATTATATTAATATAATGAGATGCATTAATTATAAGAGTCGTGCCTCAAAATTTGCGGGTCCAATTACATCTCAGCATTAGTATAATACAGAGGTACTACTGTAAATAGATATCCCTTGCTGCTCTATAATTTTTTTTGTCAAGTATAAGGTGATATATATAAAGGGGCTATACCGCGATCTCTCTTGGCTCCCGTTCGCTCGTGTGGGTGGTCGGTCTCTTCGTAGAGACGCGACCCACATATGTAATTGCGAACGAACGTACTTACCTCGCTTCGACTTCAAAGCTTTTTCGTTACAGACGGTACCTCCTCTCCGATTCTAAAACTCGTCTCTCGGTGTCAAGTGTGATATATAGACGCGCTTGGTTCAACGGTCTCGATATCTTTTTTGTTGGACGACGTGAATGCGCACACGGTTCATAGGAATGCTGACGTTCGTCTTGTGGGAGTTATTTATCGTTCTATTGTCAATGTGTCAATTCTCGACGAGCTCCCTTGTGATGGAACGACGCAAATGCGAACTCTCGGGTGAGATTTTTATTAATCCGAACTCCTGTCGATGAATTGCTATTGCTGTCGCTTTTTACCTTGACATAGAATTTCCGAACTGCCGGCCACCGTGACAGATTACGAACGCTCCGCTAAGTGTACCAGCTGGTACCTGATACGGTTATTAACTAATACGTATATATTCGATAGAAGCTTTTTTTTATCTACAGATAGCAATTAACGAGCCGCAATTAATTAATGCATTCTTTTGTTGGAAAAGAAAGGAAATATGAAAGATTCCACAAGTTCAATTTTAGTTAACAATTTTAAGAAGCTTAATGAAAAAAGAAAGGTTAAGGAAAGGAGCTTAAGAAAAGATACCTGTGAGTATAATAATATGTTCAATGTTAATAAGTAAATTTTATATCGCAAAGAAATCACATTTACACTCTTTTTTTTGTGTAAAATATAATTATGTGCAATACATCTACTAAATTTTATGTTATGAATTAAAGAAATACATTTTTCATTATGCTAGAAATATCAAAAAAATCTTAAAACAGAAAAAAATTATTTTTTATCGAAAAATTATATATTTAGAGCTATGTATGTATTTATCTTATAATTATATAATAAGATATATATACATATATATTTTTTTATATTGTTATTGGATAAAAATTATTATCCTGTTCTACATACTTGATTCAGCGGATGATGGTCCGTGATCTAGTTTTTGTTCTGATCGGTACAAAACGTGTCAGATCGACTGGTTTCCAGGTCGTAGCGACGGTGTAGGTTGAATGCCCAGCAATGAGTACTCTCCGTCTTCTCTCGCGCAAATACTTTCCGCGTAAAGATTCTTCTAACGTTTGACTTGAATTAGCGCCGATCTGTGGATGAGAGTAAGTTCGCGAATATATGTCTTCTCTTTGATACGCGGCAGCTCATTAGTCAACGAGATTAAGCAACGAAATTAAAATGCGACAAGAGCCCAAAAGGAAGGCGCGATCTTTTATAGCTCCGACAAGGCAAAAGAAGGAAGCCTTCTCGTATCATCGGGAATCAATGAACTGCGAGTGGACAGCCGGTCGGAACCGGTTTCCGGCCGGATGACGAACACGAGAACTCGAAATGACACCTCGCTCTATGATGAGGCTGCCGGCACGGCGTTTTCATCATCTATGAGATCGCTGCTGTGCAACGATAATCCCGTAAACGTGTTTCGAGATTTGTCTAAAAAAATCGGATTTATTTGTTTGATATATATCTTCGCGTTACAATAATTTTTTTCAATAATATCCAAGGAATATAGAAATTATCATTTAGAATGTCGCTAAAAATTTAAATTAAAAATATAAATTTTCAAAGACTTTGTCTTTCTTAACACAAAAGTTGAAGTTTTAAGTAATATTTAATAAATCAAAAAGACTATATTTGAAAATAGCGTTTCACTGTATAAATTCACACTGCATATAAAGAAACTCACATTATAAAACGAATTAGCATTATTCACTGATATGTAATTCTGACGACTAATAAATTTGCGCATATTACTTATTTTTAATATTTTTTAATATATTCAGCTTTACATTATGAAGATGAGAATTAAAATATTTAATTATTATATCTAAAAAAAATATAATTAATTTAATTTAAGTCTTTATCTTGATTCAGATATTTATAACATTAAATAATACGTTAATTACTGCTAAATGGATATTTTTAAAAGGATGAGAATAAACAGGATTAAAGTGCTAAATTTTTTTAAGCCGTAAGATCTCATTGAAACAAAGTCGATAACAAGTTATAGCTCTTATCGTCGTGCGACGTCGACACGCATGAATGATCCCGCTACCACGATCTCGCGAATGCGTTTCCTCGCTGATCTAAGAGACACCGGCGCGAGAGATGCCGTCAATTACCGGCGAGATTAATCGGTCGACGGCCGGGAAGGGTTCGACTTTGCTGCTTCTTACTTTATATTTCGTGCGGAGGTTGTCGACTCCGATTCGCGCGTTTTCACTTTTTGTCAGAGAAACCACCGTGCCGATTTCAGCGTAAAGTCGCTTTCACGTCGTCCGATACTGACGCGATTTATCGTTGTCGGAATAGTCACAGCGGTATCCGTTACGTTTCTTGAGCCTGGAAAAGTGATACTATTTTGTTCAAACACAAAGCACCAGGTGTACTTTCCGGCATGATATGAAAGTGAAACATGTGCGAATACTTCTCTCTTGAAGAAAAGCATCAAAACACTCGTGTTACTTTCAATATCGTTTTGCAAATCAAATTAGTAGATAACACGTCTTAGTTTTTATTAAAAAGTCCTCGATATCACCTACATTACTGTTTTAATAGTAGATACTAATTCGTCTTGCAATATAGGACTTTGATATACAAAGATTGGAAGAATGGGACATTTAGTAAAAGATATATATACATAAAATTAATTTTATAGTTGTTTAACACAAAGAGAGATTTCTTCACTCTTACTTTATACGTTGTTCCGTTTTATTTGAAATAAGGCACAGGATTAATCCGCATAAATTTCGTTATCGCAATCGTTGCTGCTCACTTTGCGTCATAGTTCAGTGCAGACCGCATGTATGCACGTTTGCACGCACGCTTGCACGTTCGCTTACAAGGCCGTGATATACAGTGCTTAATAGAATTTGTGTGTCTGTTGTGTACGCAGACGGACGAGCGATAGCTCCATTCTCTCATCTGCGTCGCATTGACGGCCGCGTTTCCCCAGATAACTGAAGCGAACTCGAGTTTCCTACATTACCTCATCGGTCTTATGTTCCCTTGGTTTCATTATCGCATCTCGATGTATCTGGCTTTCTATCCAGAGTATAACAAAAGCAGAATAGTATTGAACTTTATACGATACTGTAGAGAAAGAAGAAGAGATAACATAAGACTGATTGATGTCTCGAGGTTTTTTCCATAACGATTGTCGACTCAGATTTAAAACGAGAAATCTGTCCTTCCACATACGTTAATTGCGAATCACTCTGTATATATCAGTACCATCTTCCTCACGTCAATCGTCGGCGCGATAGCTTTTCAAGCAACTATTTCGAACTTTCGCCATCTATCCGGAGTCCCGACTCGCGTCTATTGTGGCATTCCCTGTTTTCCCTGTCATATCGAGTTTCCTTCACAAGGGCGTGCAGGGGAGATAACTTTCCGAACTAATAGAAGAGAAGGCTGAGTGGATGATAACACTCTCTCTTGGCAGCGTCCCTTTCATTGCGTAATCGTGATAACATGGCTCATGGTTGATATCGACGGCACGAAACCACGATCGATTCGATCGTTTGCGTATGCGTAACGCTTATTGTGTGTCTTTCCAATTCTTTTTTAGTACGTTATTTTTTGAATTGTCTATTATTAGCATTTGTACGTAAAATAGATATAGTATAATTTAAACGTGTGTGTAAAATAAAAATATTTCTTGGAATATTTAGTTTGATACGGAGATTAACTTAAAAAGTAAAAAATACATTAACTTGCATAAAAGTAAATTACTTATACATATAACATTGTGCGAAACAATTCTCGCAATTAGAAATTTTACAAGCTCTGCAAATATTTATTTTGACAATTTTCATAATTTTGCATAAAAAAAGGTTCACATTTTTATACCATATTACAAAAAAGCTTGAAAATGGTTTTTTACACATGAAAAGATAATTTATATAAAATAATACAGACACTGTGCAAGAGAGAGAGAGATATAAAATTTAATAATAAAACGAAAAGACTCTGATATATAAATATAAAAATTCAGGGGCTAATATATATATATAAGAGCCAGGCGCAAAAATTAGGCGCAACAAACTTGTCTTAAAATCTTCTTTATTTGGTTTGAACGTTTTGTCAATTGATTTGTTAAAGATGGTCCAAAGGAATGACCGAAACATTCAAATCAAATAAAGAAGATTTTAAGTTTGTTGCGTCTAATTTCTGGGCCTCGCTCTTATTAGCTCATTTCCTACCTGAATTTTTGTATGTACAAAGTTTATACATAAATAACAGCTAATATAAATTTTAATTGATATATTGCTACTCTTCATTTAGCTTCTATATTATGACTTTTTTAAGTCTTTAGTTGTTGCTTACTTCAGTTGTCGGCACTCGCTACGACAGTACATTTTCACGAGAATAATTTAGAGATTTTTTTAATTTTAAGCGCGTTACACCTCTTTCTTTTCTTTCTCCGCTGATTCATTCCAAGTATCGGATCTTGTGTAACAAGCGACGACAAAGGGTCGTTAGAGAGTAGGATTGGTTCCGGTTGGAAAGCTGACCGTTATTCCATTACATACCGGTAGCCTCCGTGCTCGTCCGAAGGTGGAAAATATGTCACCGTACATCCTTCGCCGAGTTTGCCTCGTACTAGAAGTCGATCTAGCTCGGGAAAGCTTAGCCGCGAGCGTTGTTTTGTATTATACGCCTCCTCTTTTTTTAGCCTCTTTTCGAAATCCCCCTTAAACTATCATATTCGCGGATATCAACGGAAATTAATATACGATTTTTCGATAATCGCGCTCTAGAATCGGTGTACATATAAATGAACGGATGTGTACTTATTTCTGCGCGTATAATTACAAATCTCCTCGCTTTTATAGAATCGCCGATATCCTTGCCACGAGATAACCGAGATATAAGATCAATTTTGAACAGAAATCTGAAATATCTTTCGATCGCGTATATCGCGCTCCTTCTGGAACAACAAAAATTTCACGGTAAGAAATCTCGCAAGATTATGGGTTTTAATAGGTTAATGGGTATCTATACTATTTATTCGCTGTTTTCGCTTTACGAGCGGTAAATCTCAGGGGATTTCTCACTTCATAGTTGCGCACGATGGAAACCAAAAGTGCAACGCGCGATTCGGCCGCTGCACCATTTAATTATTTTTCACGGTCCGGTGCATAGGATCCGGCTATAGGAGACTGCATGCCGGGTGTCGGTAGAGAGAGAGAGAGAGAAAGACAGAGAAAGAGAGAGATCCCTATCGGTCGCTGGTTAACGCCTTAACCGAGGTGGCACCCGTTGATGTCACCGCCGGCCGTTCTCGCTGCGCTCCCGTGCACGAGCGTGCAGCATAATCGTTTCCATTCCTTTCACTGTTGTTGCCGCCACCTGGGGAACAGGTTGTTGGGGAGACGCGACGTGCTCGCGTATTTTTGTCGCGCTGTCTCGCGATGGAAGGATCGAGAGGAATGGTGAACCATATCATCGATAAATTTATCGGTGATACAGTTAGAATTAAATTAACGTCTGCGAAATTAATATCTGTGCCTTCTCTCTCTATCTTTCTCTCTCCCTCGCACATATAATGAACAGACACGATGCTTTTTTATAATCATGATGCACTTTAAACGCTTATTTTGGACGATAAAGAGAAAAGCCACGAAGAACGTATAAGGTCTAATTAATATTCTCAACAAAGAGAGAGAGAGATTGTAAGAATTTATTATCGATATTTTTTAAGATATATATCATTTAAGTGCAATTATCGCGATTAAGGATATAAGTTTATCAGGGTGAAATAAAATGCTGAGCGAATATTGAGAACAAAATACAACTGCGCGAGATGTCTTCTCGGCTTTCTCGCGATTATTATTTAGTTTCTACCGCAAAAAGTTATTAAATCCAAGCGCGTTGAACGTCTGCGTTTGAAAGAAATTGATAGATATATGAGAGAATGTCAGGAACGCGTGTACCTACATTCAGATTTAATTTATTATCAAGATGTATTTTCAGGATCGCGCGTGTTCCAAATCGTTTGAAATATTCCTCGACAATCGGAGCACGATGCAAAAAGTCTTTCCCAATTAAAAGTTTTGTATACCATTTTCGCTTTATCGAATAATATCTGCATCATTTTTAGTCATTCGTCTTTTAGTCATTTTTTTCACTGGATTGTAGGATATTATTCTTCGCGAATCAACAAGCAAATTTCATTTTATGTTGACTTGAGTCGTGGATGCTGGATCTGAAAGCGCGATAAATTCATACGATCTGCCGCGGTCTCCTATTATAGATATTCTTGAAGAATATGTATTGAGGCTCATCATAAATACTTTCCTCAAAATCGTTTTATCGGCATCTTGCGATGGATCGTGGAAACTAATGAATTATTCTAATGATATATCGCACGAGAGATTATATCGCGCACGCGCGGATAAAAATATATCGATATCCAAGAACCGCACATTTTTCAACATCACTTATCTAGAATCGCAGCCGCGTTACCTGTATTGATGATCTTGATCGCCGATTCGCTTTCCAATTTCAAGCGCGCGATCCGGCTCGTAGGTTGGTCGTGCTCGATATATTCCTGAAGATATAACGCCTTATTTGTGTTCGGGATAATCGCGGTCTCACCTCCACGGGCGAGATCTTTCTACGCCCGTTCTTCGTCGTAAATAGCGCAAGCCGACAATGCCGAAATGGATTTGCCATTGTCGGTAACTTTCGCGATAGCCCTGTAGAGATCTCGGGAAAGGAGGAGACAGGGGGCGGCTACGCACAAAGATTTCCGCAACGATTGTTCCACTTTTGCGCGACGGCCGTAAAGATCCATCGGGCCATCTTAACCGCAAAATGGGAATAATAAGCCCGTAACAGAAGTCGAGCGAATAAACGTCCGCTCTTTACGACACCTCGATGCACTTTCTTCGTTCCGGATGCGGATAATGCCGTTCTCGAAACGCTTTACGATGCAGTTACATTCTGGAGGATATTTCTACGAACTAACTTTTAGAGTCGTCGTCAGAGATGTCGGCAGTTATTTAACTTTTTTTTTGTACAAGGTGCCCAGAATTGTTTTGCATTAAATCGATTTTAATTGAGCTAGTATTTCTTTTCAACGAAAAGATGCGGTTCCGTGATTTCTGAGTTGTAAATGATTGAAAGCGACTGGATCTTGAAAAATTGTTTCGAAAATGTGGATAGTATATTTTAATGATCAAAGGTGCATAAAAGAGCAAAGAATATTTTAATTTTTTTTTAAAATAAATTTTATGTGCAAGAGAAAGAGAGAGAGAGAAAGAGTGTTTTATTACCAAATCGATTAAACTGACAAAATTTATCAGTAAATATGCAACATCCATTTTATTTTGTTTACTGTTGAATTTATTTATTATTTATAATTAAAATATAATTAAAATACATTCTATTTTTTTTTTTTTTTGCCAAATTCAATGGCCCACCGATGTTCCAGTTGATAAGTGCTTCGTTATCTTTTGTTACCAAAGCGCGATATGTGATTTAGAATATCATTAATCAGCAATGTCAGATATGATTTGGCAAGCAAATCTTTCACGTGCTAAATGAGTTTAACATATAGGCAAACGTGATAGATCGTCTTCTGCTTGATATCGATCTTTATTCCCTAGGCTGTTGTAAAATTTCAAAAGGGAATTATCGCGATATTAAATCAAATATGTGTGGGCAATGCGCGATCTATCTTCGCGTGACATTCGAATAACGTGAGAATCTCTTTTTTTAACGCTATTCAATGTGACTTAAAGAGTATTCGCTAAAGATTAATTTAAGAGTAATCAAAAGCTTGATCAAAAGTCAACCGGTGACTTCTTGCACTTTCTTGACATCGTTATGCAACTAAGGGTAAAGGATACCGGCAACCGAATCAGCTCTCACTGTGCTTATTGTTGGAAATGACGTTGCTTGTGTAATTTTTCTAAAACCTGTTACTGTTATTCTATCATTTTCTGCAAAGCCACGTGAACATATGTTTTTCAATAACTTTTTAATTATTTAACGTCTCTATGTAATATGATTGGAGATGGTAGCAGAAGGAGCTACTATTAAATGCTACTTTGTCTAATGATTATTGTATTAGCATAATAAATTAAATGTTATATTACGTATATTTATCATGCTAAATATTTATCTCGATTGTTAGTATCATATTTTCAACAACCGATGTCAATTTTCATTTGAAAATAGAAATAAGATTTTAAATATCTGTGAACATACGCAGTACAATTTTTCAAGTAAGAAAATGATGCAATTATAATAGTTTGAGATGTCTTAATTAATTATTTCATTTTTATTTTACACAAATTTTCTTTATTCGTATATCTTTATGAATAGGATAAGCTTTTATATTTCTGACGTTAATATTGTATGTTACTTTCTCTCTTTCATGGAAATTGATGGAAATGTAAATTTTAAAAATACTTTATTTAGACCAATATTAACATTTATGGAAAAATTCACGAAGCAAGAGAGATTTTCATCAGCTGATTTGTTCGAAGAATAAAATAATTCTTCAAAAGAGTGAGGTATTATGTGTCACATGTAACAATTTGTACTTCGTTTGTAAAGAGAATTATTCGTAGGAAATTTCTTTGTATCCTCGCAACGGTTCTAAATAATTCATGGTGCCTTTGAGAACTGGTTGAACACTGAAGAAAGAAGCAGCAGGTGCATCTCGACTGCTTCTGCAGCAAGTTGCATCTGCGTTTCGCGATAACCAGACTGATTCCCTCCATTGTTCTATTCTTGAATATTGTTGCATTATTTGCGAATCAGTCGAGTTTTCTTTTTTATTGCGATTTTATACTGTTTGTGCGAAAACTTATTAAGACAAAAGACTCTTATTAAGGATTTTGTGGAAAAAATTGCCGATGTTTCTCTTTACATATTAATCATTTTGCAATGCCTTTTTGAGATTCACAGTAATTATTCGTAATTATTTTTTATAATTATTTTTATGAATATTTGCATATTTTTTTTTACGAATGTATTGGATATTCGGGCTTAGAAACTTTTCTAGTTTTATGACAATTGCGATGCATTTATTAGTCTAATTTTTTAAATTATATATATGTATATATAAAATTTATAAATATTAATTAAATATATTTAACATATTCAAATCTAAGTGATACGTGAAAATGACTCTAAACATTGCATCTGCCAGGATTAAGAAAATCTTTCTTTGCTCTGATGACACGGCAAATTCCGGAATAACGAGAGGTATTTGTTGACGGACGGTCGGCCAGACGGCGCGTTTTTGCGAGTGAGTTTTGTTCCAAATCGGGGCCTCCTGCGCGGCCTTGCGAACCCTCAACAGGGGGCTTAGTACAGGGTGCTATGTATTTTGTACAAAGGAAACGAGACGCGTCTGTCTGAGCCTCGTAGGGGCAATTCTGCGACCTTGACAAGAATAACTCGGCAAGGTCGGTGCGACTGAGAATACGCTGATATTCTGTACTTTTTATATAACGCTGTTCTTTGTCCTATCTATTTCTGTGGATTATTAGGAGCCTTAAGAAGGCGATTCTCATTCACAATTAAATCTTTTCTAATGCTTGGGAATCTTGCTAAATTAGTTAATTCGGACTTGTTTGTCACCTGTTTTTATATCGATTATATATTGGTTCTTTAGAGATAGGATTGCTGTATATGTAAGAAGAAAGATATAAAAAATTTTAAAACTTAAAATTTAAAAATTTTAAAAGTTAATAATAGAAGACAGTCAGAAACACAAGGAAGGAATGCCGGAAAAAAATTAAACTTACGAAAATTGAAAAATTCATGGAATTTATTGCTGTGATAGACACAGAAGCGAAGTAAAAAATTATATGGCTGAAATATCTGCTAATGTAAAAGTAAAGTTTCGCAAAGAATTGTTCTAGAAGTTTTTACCTGTACAATATATGTATATATGTACCGCGCGCGCGTTTTATGGAAACAACTCAACTTTTTGAAATTTAACTAAAAGGAAAAGAATGCTACGTTAGGAAGATTGTATTTCTCGAAATGTTCAAATCGCTTGGTTTATTCTGTTTCTCGAGCAATTGATTTGATTGGGAAATAATTTTGACAGATTGATATGATTCTAATTCTGCTATTATAAAACTATGTGACTTCGCATCTTGCAGTTTTAATTGGGCATTGTTGAATGAGAATATTTACCGAAAAACGCACAATGTTTTCACTCGATTATTTCGGGCTCCAAGGAAGTATGTGTTATGCGTGCAATTCTTTGTTCACTCACAGACGATTTATCTTTGAGCTTTCTCTTTTTCTTGATTTCGCGTTCCTCGGACTGCCTTGGCACGTATCCAGACGACAATTCACTTAGGAAATCATTTTAACGTACGGAATGACAATACAATAACACGCAATAATCGTATTTTGATCATTGCTCTGGACAGCTCTGGATTTTATCTAACACTTTTGCGGAAACAGCTCGGTTCTGTATCATTATAATCTATGCATATTCTAGTTTTATTACTGTTTCCGAATACTTGACGCTGGTTTGCATAATTTTGCTTGTTCTTCTGTTATAAAATTCGATTGAATTATATATAACAACGTATAAATATTGTAATAACGAAACAATTAATCGAGTATTATAATATGGGATTAAATTGTACTATCAAAGATTATTTTAAATTTGCAATAAGAAATGACATTATAATTTTATTTTATATAAAATAAAATTGTAATGTAATACGTTAAATAAGTTTATATTTTAAAACAAAATATTAATTTTTTTAATACATTTATATAAATTCCAATTTTAAAATCACGAAACGTTTCTTTTAATGATTTTATATTTTGTTTTTTTTATTGTAATGTATTATGGGGAAGTTTACACACGCATACTAATATGAAAATGATATGTATACTGTATGTGCCAACAAGTATTTCCTTTTACATATTATACATAGTTATTCGATGTATATAACAGGTGAACATGGAACAAGTTTGAGAGTGAGAGTGAAATAATGAGCATCTGCCAATTAATTAGTATTCTCTCAGCAGCTGGAATAATTTTCTCAATATACGCGTGCTCAAAAGATACACCGTAAACGCAAAAGAATTATAATGGCAAGCGAATACGCAGATACGCATGGAATAATTCTTAATTATGTTCAATAAATTATAATGGCAAGCGAATACGCAGATACGAATGGAATAATTCTTAATTATGTTCAATAAATGCGTTCAATAAATTATGTTCAACAAATCATATTCTACTTAAAAGCAAGCGAGAATATTCTTACGAATACATGATCGCATTTGTAACTTTTGCAAGTTATTGTAACAAAATTAGGAAATGGGAAAGAGATGGGAACGGAATAATAAATAACACAATTTTGGACGAATATAAAATATTTTTTTCTCTATTGATTTAATATTTATAATCAATAAATGCATCATTGAGTAGCAATTATTAAAATGTACATTTTATATTCGACATATTCGCACATTTTAAAGCCGCAGTATACTACGCGAGTCTACTTGCAGAAACATTTTACATTACACACACCTATAGCTGTAGAACACATGAAGCATACATACGCGTGTCTTGCGTATGCAATTAATATTCATCCTGTATAATTGGCTGTGTTACCTACTCTATGATTTGCGCGATGACAAGCTGCGGACAAAATGTATGAATGGCCATCTTCTTTGGCCCATGACATAACGAGATGAGCGTGCATCTCAAATATTCAACGATTAAATGTCTCTCCCTTCTTCTTTATCGGTTTCACTTGCCATACAAACATACACTTATTTTTTTTTATATTCAAATATTAGCAATACAACTTTATTATTAGAGAAGAGGAT
Organism: Lasius platythorax; assembly: GCA_963971435.1. Lineage (NCBI taxonomy): Eukaryota > Metazoa > Arthropoda > Insecta > Hymenoptera > Formicidae > Lasius > Lasius platythorax. Next base: position 13,506,940 of record OZ020539.1, read on the forward strand.
TATTAGAAATAATAATCTTAACAAAATCTGTTTTACTTTTCCCAAACCCCGCTCTCTTTCTATTTACGTCATTCAGTAATTGGTTTCTTTTAGTAGGTCGTAATGTTCCGATCAAGATCGATTAATCGAATGTCGGATGCGTGTTGGCGATGACATCAAGTGGGATTCGGGACTTCTCGCGCGATCAGTCCGTAACAGACGTTTCACCAGCCGTTCCATTTATGTTCCACCGATGACGCGACTCATTACAATTAATGATCATGTCACGCCTAGAGGCTCAGTCTGTCTCCCGCTGTTCTTCTCGCCGGGTGATCATGTAAAAGCTCTCGCATCTTAGACCGGGTCACAATTCTCGGTTGCTTCAACGGCCGTGGGAAACATTAATCCTGAATTCCTTTGTAAAAATGCAACTGAAATAATTGTGGAAAATCTTCAAAGCACAAAATGACAAAATTGTGGAATATGAGTTGTAATCACAGATGCGTGTATCTCTTGCAAATATATAAATAGCATAAGTAAACACACACACAAATGCATCACGGATATACTCTTCCATCATTATTAATTTTAATTCTCGATGTTTCAAAGTGTTTATCGGATTTATCAAATTCACATCAAGACAACTTTAAGACATTATTTGACTCCGATTGGGAACGTCATGTTTTAACGAAGGTAATGAATCTTCAGTTCTTTTGACAATTTAGATCTTTATAGTACGACTCCTTAACTTAAAATATACTTATTATTTTTTACGATTTATAAATTAAATATAAAAAGTATCGAAAATTAGAAAAAAATATCTTATATAAGACGCGTGAGAAAATGCTACATGTTCATGATAAGTATAGAGTGTTATCCTTGAAGAGATTCAGGCCATATATTTTCGGTGCGTTAACCCGTCGCTCTTATTGGTTCTCTTGTTGGGATTCAAAGGTGGCCATTACATAAAAGTTTAATAATATCCTGACGGCTCCCGTCGATGATCATCGCTCGTTGCGCAAAATTTTTCTAGACGTTAATTGACGCGTAAAGGGACACGCGCGCACACACACTTTTTTGCGAGTAGTAACACTCTCTTGGTTTCGTACGCATCGTCAAGAAAACGGAAGCGGTCTTATCTAATCGTTGCCGAGTCGGCACGGAACGGAAACCGTTTCTTGCGTGGTATTTACTATGTCTGAGAAAGTGGCACGCGTTTTCCCCAAACATTCGTCGCCAAAGAATTACCTTAAATCTTTCAGCGAGTTAGTGAAATTGCAGAAACGTGAGTGACTCGAACAATATTTAGAAATCTAATGTCTCTTAACTTTTTTTCTTTGCACATTTTACATCACATTTTGAAGATTAAAAATTAACAATTATATTATCAATATGTTTTTTATCTTAAAATCTTAAGTTATAAAATAAAAGTCAGGAGGATTTATGTTACCAAATTTTACAATTAAAGTTAAACATAAGCAAAAACATATTTTGAAAAGAAAAAAAATTAAGTAAGATTTTTTTATTTTCTGGTAGAATACTCAAAAACGATTACTACGCTATTAATATTTAATGTACTTTTAATTCCAGATTTTTCTGTAAGATTTTTAAAATATAATTTTTTTAAGTTGTATCTTGTGTTCCTTTTGTATATTTGCTGTTTCAATTTTTATATAAATTAATATTATTTAATAAGACTACTTTAATTCGAAATATAACAATAAGTACATACGTACGTATGTATAAGTGGCAAGAATTGTTTGTGTGAATTTTCTCATCTCTGAAGCTATAATCCAAGATGCCTGACACAGGTATTGCCGACCCTTAGCGAAATTAATCTGCCCTTTAAAGGTTAAAGAAATTGCGAGGCTGACGGTTACCTCCTTCGCTTGAAAGATTGCAAGAACTTAGAAATGAAATTTATTACTCGCACGGCTACCTAACGAAGGTCAAGGTATCAAAAGGCCAAGCCGCCCCCTCCCCCTCCCCAGAGGTCTCTTAATAATGCGGCTTCGCGATCGGTGGAGCAGATAAAATGACGAGATATGCAATGCACGTTTCATCATCATCCGCGAATAAATCGTGCATCAAAGCCTAGACAAAGTTTTACATGGCGACGTGAGATTCGTGAAAAAAATACTAAATTCTCGTTTTACATCGACCTAAATTTCGGTGTGCGTTTACAATCGATTGAACGGTTTATTGATCGTTTCACGAAAATGGAAAACAGGGCATCCGCGAATATCGTGCACTAAATCGCATTTAAAAACTATGTTTAAATTTATTTAAACAATTTATTCAAACAAAGTCCAAGAATTCGATGTGTCTTGATGCCCAAGCATCAATAAATTTTAGCTATAACTTATTAGAATTATTAGAAATCAAAGAAGTTCAAAGAACTTATTCACTTTTGACTTGCAAATAAATTATTTTAATCTTTTTTTATTATTCTTTATTGCAAGCAAATTATTTCAACTAAATTTTTATTTAAGGCTTGTTTAATGTTACTCTGTTTAATGTCGAAAATAAAAGATTTATACGAAAAAGGTAATATATTAATATAATATTTTATATTAAATTTTTAATAAAGGAAGTATTGATTTAAAACGAGAATTTAATACTGACAGAAAGTACGCGATATGTGGGATACCATATATTCGCCTTCCTTTTTTTTCCTGTTGATTCATAACGTCTCATAGATATGACGCGTAGAAATCAGACAGATGTCTGTTACAAAAAGAAGCTTACCTTCGAGCGACGTCGATTATATCTATGTGCTGTAGAAGAAGAATCTCTGTATTTGTAAAATGTGGATACTTTGCATAGCTTACTCACTTAAATTCTTCTTATGTGGCTTCTTTATTTCTTGACTGCTTCTTCCTGCATGACTGGTATTTCCAATATATTTAGCATCATCATTGTAACTTAGCGTATGCCGTTACTCTTCATTTGCAACTTTATATTTTATTTGATTTAACGCGTTCATTCAGTAGAAGATTGTTTCCGCGAAAGAATAATTAAGTATCTATATAAATAATATTAAATTCTTGTCTATCTTATGGGAAAGAATAAAAATAAAAATTACTTACTTCGAAAAATTGAATAATCAATATTTTGAAGTATCTCTCTTTTCGTACATTAAATTATATTAAAACATAGAAAATTTAATTTTTTAAATCGGTTCTTAATTAATTCTGTGTGAAATATTACAGAGAGTATTATAATTTTAATAATTATTAGATATGAGATGTATATAATTCGTTAATTCTCAATAGTTTATATCGAAAAATTTCCCAAGTTTTAGTTGTTTATCTACCATGACTCATATTTGATTATCTGATTCTATTATACTGAAAGCAATAATCTAGGATATAGTAAAGTATTTATCTATGCATTTATCTATCTTATTCTTCTGTTTTTTTCCATTGTTTTTTTTTCCTCAGAACCGGTTTTAAAGCTGAAGAGAATCGACCATTTCAGAATCCATTTTTAAATAAATTCCATCTTGTTAGCCACTCACTATTTTTTTTTTATAACTTTACTAATTTATGAAATCGTTATTAAGTTAATAATCGAAGACTGTATAAAAAGTATTTTTTTTAAAGAGAACTTTACTTTTTTGCAAATTTGTTTAGAGATAAATAGTCGATTAAATTCCTCCGTTCTCTTTAGATTCCTATCAAACCTCTATTTCCTTAACAAGTATAATTACAAAACTCGATTACTCGAGAAATTTCAAATATTTTTAAAAATTTCATAAAAGTTTTTTGCTATAATAACGAGAAGGAAGAGAAAAGAGAATACACACACACACATACACAAATTTTTATAACTTTTGTATATTATTTGAGAGAAGAATGCAAATAATATATTTGTAAAATAATAAACTTTTAAACCATTTTTTGAAATTTTTAGAAATTTTTACATTTGATTTCAATTTCATAAATCACTGTATGTATGTATTAAATAAAGTATATAGGAAATATAGTAGCGTTAGTCAAACAGGGAATTTACGCGGTTTATCGAGCGATGTCTCGATGATGAATTCCGTCGTCGCTATTGAGAGTCAATGTCCATTGTACGTTCTTAGCGGTTTTCTAGCAGCAAGCCTATTTCCCGATAGCAACCCGCGAAACCCACTAGAAACCGGCAGACTTCCTGGATGTTGGAATCCTTGGAACTTTATGGCTTTAGTTTCTACGGTGGGGTCTTCAACTTATCTTCTTTTGCACGCGAGAACCGCTAGAAGCGTAAATTCTCGTGATAGCGTGCTCAAGTATATTTCTAAACTGAAGTTTTATTGAACTGTAATCGATATATCCTCTTTAATCTCCGTCATCGATTTATACTCTGAAGCATCAGAGGAATGGAATGCAACAAAAGACCTGCATCTTCAGTTTTTATTGAAGTACATTTTAGAAGAATGTAAATGTTTCTATAATAATTATAAATTTCTTTTAATATCCGACTACTATACTTTATGTTGTATTATTTTATTTAAAAATTATCATTTATTGCCAAATAGAGATTTCTGTCTAAGATTCTGTCTATTTGATATAAATCTGATTAAGAAGCTGACTGTGTGGAGTTTGAGCGGAGCTGAAACGAAAGAAGTTGAGTTTAAGATGAGAAAATTAAATTTTTGTTATCTAGCGTCGGAAGCTAATTCTTTCGAATATTATACCTTTACAAATTGTTATAATTTTGATTACCGTGTCGAGCATTCGGTTAAGCTTCTTATCAGTTTGTTTTTCAAAAATAGTACAAGACAGGCATTGCAATTATGGGAATAGATCCCGAGAGGAAGACGAGAAGACGCCGCGAGAGGATCACTAAGACCTCCAACTGCGTGAAGCAAGGATAATCGGCGTTCCGTAAGGTTTACGTTCCGATGATTCTGCCGAGAACACTGTCGACTTCTTCGCAGTGGCGAAGGAGGATATCTTCGATCACGCTTTCTTCTTATGTGACGGCGCTGTCATGGTCGAGTGCCAACGGTAACGACGTTCAAGATTTCTTCGTTTCTCGGGACGGTCGCGGAACGTCATCAGAAACATTTGTCAGGTGGTTTCTCGGGTTGTAACAAGCCGGAAAAAAGAGAAAAATTGTATTCCGTACGCGACTTTGATCTTGAAGAGATTCTCGCGGGATGAATGGAAAATAATCAATCAGGGATAATAAATGCAAAATCGGTTTTTCTGCATTCGCAAATAACGATAATAAGTGAGGCAAGGTTGTATAGTAATGTTTTAGTTTTGTTTCATTATATCACACACATATACATATAAAGAAATTATTAGTAAAATGTTGCAAATGTCAAATTAATCTAATGCAATGTCAAACGGGAAAGATTATTTTGTTTAAACTATTTTTATTTTTTTGTTTTATTTTTTTTTAAATCTGTTTTAATTTTTAACTTAAAACTTTTATTTAAAAATTTTTAATTTTAATAGCATTATTATTAGATGTGTATAAATAAAATGTATGAGTCGATATCACAGATAGAAATCTTTGTTCTTACTTTTTTTAAATATATAGAACTATCGCGTAATTTTTATAAAAAGTTATGTAAGAAATCGCTTTGATTAATTTTGATTTGCTTAGATTTGTATAAAAGTATATATAAAACATTAGAGGTCAGAAAAACTTTATCGAAAATCTTAATGATAAATAAATGATAAAAGAAACTTATAATTATGTATCACATTTTTCAATTTATGTAATATAATTTATACGAGTAATAAGAGTTGAGTCTCTCTGTGAGAGAAGTATCGGATAAACAAGGCGGGGATAATGTTTATCAGGAAATCCCTTTTCCTCATTTAGAGGAAGCGATTGAACTGGTTTATATGTATATCGATCTGAAGCGGAAACCGGTTAGCGAACGCGGCCAAGTTTAAAAGAAAGAAACGAAGCAAAGTACATACCTACTTTTAAAATCACACGAGCAGAGAAATACTTTATCTGAAGTATATCTATCTACATACGTTTTTATTATTGCGGAACTTATTGATTACTTTTTTTTCGTATTTTGAATACAATCGGTTCTAGGACAAAACAGAAATGAACAGAGCGAATCGTGAAATTTACTTTCATGTTATTTAGATCTCATATTACTTTACATACGTATCGCTGTGATAGCACTGTAAGATTTGTGTTTTTATTAGAACGAGAAGCAATAAGCGTTTCAACGCGATGCTCAGCGAACTATATCGATGACATCATGTATGTATATGAGTCTCTACATACGAACTGATCATTTAGCAAATGTCGCAACTCAAATTTGCAACGCAGTAATCTCGATATCAATCGAGATAATCGCGTGCACAGCCGTTGTTCGTTTTGACAAAAATTTCCCAAGTTTCATTTATACGTCACTTTTCAAAAATAATGATCGTATTAAAAATTACATTAAACCTTAATGTTTATTCAAGTCTTTCTGTCGCAACAGATTGCATCTCGCGCCTTTAAGAGACTTGAAGCGAGACGTCGTTGCGTCTCTATTCTCAAGCAATTGGCTAATATATATTTTTTTTTTACTTGCTGCCTTACGCAGCGAGCATTACGTCGTGGGAATCATCGCGTAGTCGCGGAAAACGGGGGCGAACGGGAAAGTTACTACTACTTACGGTAATTTTCCAAAGGGGTACATATCTCGCGATGTGCAAGATCGACTCTCGCTGTCCGACGAAATCCGGAACACAAAGATATTTCTTGTAGGTATAAACCGTCGGCGGTTTAGAAAGTACACAAGTGCTTTCTTTGTTCCCGCAGATGCTCGTAAACTTTCTGTCGATTTCCGAAGACCCCGCTGACAGATTTGCTTCTTCGCGTTTGCGAAGTGTCACGATGGCGGTTGTGAAACTGCAGCAGCGGTAATTTTGACTAATCTAGCAAAAAAACATAATATACTAAGGGAAAACGAGGTCGAGAATAATGAAATAAATAAACGAAACAAACCCTCCGCGCGAGCATCAATGTCAGAGTTTTCTTTTATCTTAATTTTCTTTGGAGAATTCCTCACGAAAATTCCTCTTCTAATATTCTCGTTCTTTTTTTTGTCTCTTTCAGGTCGGCCTTGCAGACGTTGCACAAGGTGTCCGGTAAGGCACGCGAGCAAAACTATTTCCTAGGTGGACTGTCTCACGACTGGGTCAGTTACTATGAGCAACGGATCGAGAGCGATCGGTCGTGCCTCAACGAATGGCATGCCATGGACAATCTGGAGTCCAAGAGACCGCCGTCACCGGATAGCGTACGCACCAAGTGAGTCGATCGAACGGTCTTATCACAGTTCGCCCAAAACGGCGCAGAAATCCGGCAGAATTTGTCGCCGACAAAAACTCCCGCTCTGCTGGCTGTCGGCCAGATAATGGATCGCACGCGGAAATCCTGCGTTTTCTTGGAAGAAGTCGCGTGTTGCAGCCTCTCGTCGGGCGATTTCGCGGACGTTCGATTTAGCTGGCGTCCCCACGTTCGCGTTCGGACGAAATCGATCACGGAGAATATATAAGGATCTCCCTCCCCGTTCCCTTCCCCCCGTCGAGAAACAGCTGGCCATCGTGAATTTAACTTGGTGCCGTGCCAGACTTGGTTTGTTGATGCGTCCTCTCCTGCGGCTGTCTGTGCGCCGCTCCGGGTCGCGTGCAATACAAGTGGAGCGTAACTTTATAGCTGTCCTTCAATTATTTCCAGTTTCTACGTCTGCCCACCCTTACTCGAGTTCAGCTAAACATTTCGAGGCATTAGATCGACCATTGGATTCCAGTATTATGAAATCCTAGAATACGCACACGGGGAACTGATATATATGTATATCCGCAAGACTTCCGTTCTAATTCGCGATTTCTTTATTTATGTTTGCGATTTCCATTTTTAGTATCTTGTATCGTAAATATTTTCGTAAATTTTTCATGTAGCTATCTATATAGAATTGTGAAATAATTGCAAAGTGGCTAGAAATATATAATAATGCCGGCGTTTAGGAAAAAAAAATATTTATGTCACTTTGTATTAACGTAGAAATAAAATAATCATCATTTATCGATAGGCGATCATTTATTGTACATCTAGCATATTTTCGTCTATATGATTAATTTGTCGTAAGATACCAATAAGGATGTTTATTTTAACATAGGCCCAGGGAGAGAGAGGAGACCGAGCGCGTGATTCGATCGACGCTGAAGGAGATTATGATGTCCGTGGATCTCGATGAAGTTACCTCCAAGTACATTAGGGGCCGACTCGAAGAGGATCTTGACATGGACCTCGGAGAATTCAAGCCGTTTATCGATCAAGAAATGCTCACTATACTGGGGCAAATGGACGCGCCAACTGAGATATTTGATCACGTTTATCTCGGGAGCGAGTGGAACGCCAGCAATTTAGAGGAACTTCAAAAAAATGGGTACGTTCGATCTCATCGCAAGATATCTTCTGCATATTTTCGTATCATGCAAATTTTATAATCACTTCTAATCTCGTGTGACGCGCTACATTTCTGATATTTCATTCATAATTCAGTCGGCGATCGATTTTCCATATAAATAGAATTTGAACCGCTCCACTTTCAAGTATTATATATAAACTTAGTATTTTCTTGAAAGAACTTTTATTATATAAATAGATATAATATGTTCACACATTATATGTAATATATATATAAGAAATAATTATTATTTGCTATCTTCAATACCTGAAAGAACTCCGCGAATTGTGCATATTATAATAGAAAATTGTATCTCTCTACAAGCAAGATGTGTCACCTTATCCTAGTGTACTTAGCTACTAATTTAACTCTAATTAGTATCTTTTAATTTCAGTGTAAGACATATTTTGAACGTTACTCGGGAAATTGATAACTTCTTCCCGGGCATGTTTACTTACTTGAATGTACGTGTGTACGATGATGAAAAGACGGATTTGCTAAAGCACTGGGATAACACATTCAAGTACATCACTAAGGCAAAAATGGAGGGATCTAAGGTGTTGGTGCATTGCAAGATGGGAGTATCCCGATCTGCCTCCGTGGTGATAGCTTACGCGATGAAGGCATACAACTGGGATTTCTCTCAAGCGTGGAAACACGTCAAGGACAAGCGCAATTGCATCAAGCCTAACAACAGCTTCCTCCTACAGTTGGAAACGTACCAGGGTATTTTGGATGCGATGAAGAACAAGGAAAAACTCCAGAGGTCCAAGTCCGACACGAATCTGAAATCTCCCACATCCGCGAAGGATCAGTCAAAAAAGGAGGAGAAATCGGATAATATAGAGAACAATATGCGGGAGATTTCAGGTTCAGAGTTGAAGAAGAGCAGCCAGAGACCAAAGAGTTGGTCACCGAACGTCAAAGTCGCTGAGAATATGTTACCTTCCGGTAAGTTTCTATCCAGATATATATATTTAATCAGTTGCGTTTTCTTAAACAAACAGATTTTTTAACGACGTTCGCAATTGATTATCTTATCAAAAATTTGATGATCTGTTTAATCATGTAGCTTGTTATCATCGAACATGATATCGTCGATCCATCGACAATCGCTGTGATGAAAGAGGAATATAAATATTATAACACTTGTGTTTTTATTTGATTTTTTTAAGCAAATTTAATAAAAATTTCTAGTTGCTATTAATATATCGAAAGCAAGAAATTGCGACGAGTAATTTATAATTGAAGTAAAATGCAGTCAAGTTAAAGATATATATTTTATTTATACAAAAACAAATGTTTCTCCATCGCTTATCATCTCGTAATGTTGCAGTTCCTTTGTCGCAGTCATTGGAAAGTATCGACAAGACAGGAAATGCGGAAGTCACACGGGAGGATTTGCTTCGTGGCTCGAATCAAAAACCGGCAATAGAACAGGAGGCTCGCAACGTTCTAATGCCCTGCGACAACGGGCAATCTTACAGCGTGTCGCAGAACAAGATAATGCACCTACCCGCCCCCACTTCTGGCACAACACCACCTAGCGTAAAGAATAGGATTAATAAGTTGGAAACTCAGGGACAGAAGAGGAAGGGTTTGGTACTTAATCTAACCAATCAATTTGAAGCGGCCAGCAGTAAACCGTCATCACCGGGATCCGACTCGGACGCGAGATCTCTTCCTCAGAACTCGATTGCGGAGGACAACGCAAAACCGATCGAGAATGGCCACTCGCATTGCGAGCAATCGCAGGAAACGCGGGAGACCGCGGCTTCCGTTGCGAGCGGAGAGCCTTCCAGAGAGGAAGTTTGGGATCCCGGCGAAGAACAAAAGGAGAGAAAAGAAGAGACGAACCAGGAATCCACCGAGGTCAATAGTGAATGTCTAGTCTGGACTGCGTCTGCGGATGCAACATGTGCTGATTCGTGTAATGACAATAAAACTGTCGGAGGTGTGAGTGTGGAGAGTGAATGTATCGCGAGTGCGGCAACGGATACGACGTCGTCGACGTGTGCCGATAGCCTGGGAAAGAAAACGAAGAAAGACGGTGATCCGTTTAGCGCCCAGCTGGATCGAGTGTTCGATCGCGAGGAGAGACGGGGTGAGCTTCCCGTCACAAGGGAATCTCCGAGCAGGCAAAGTTCCTGGAGTAGTTACGACAGTGCGGTGGTTCTCGACAACAACTCAGTGCATAGTTCGTGGGCCACTTTACCGTCGAGGAACAGTTCCTGGGGCTCTTACGATATGCGACCGTCCGATCTACTCGGCTCCAGCGGTCTATTCCCGTACGACAAGGAAGAGATACCCTGGCATCCGGGCACGGTAAAGCGCACTAAGCAAAAACTGGAAGAGGGCACGACTGTGGGCGGGGTAAAACGCGTATGCACGCAGAACTCGACGTCCGCGGACGACAAGAGCGACAGGCTGGCCGCTGAGGTGGACACGGTTGCGGTCGAAACGTATAACTCGATGCTGTTGCATCACATGCCGTCGCCGTCACCGACGCGAAGAAGAGATTCGTCGCCCAGTCAAGAACACAATCTTAAAGTAGAAACGAATAGAGACTCGCCCAGTCCGATAGGCATCGACATCTCCCTTACGTCCATACGTCAGATCGGAAGACTATCCACCAGCGCTCCCGCGCCGTCCTCGTTGTCCTCCGAGTCCGATCTGCCGCTGTCCCTGAGATCCTGCAGATCGGAAAGCGAGACGTCCAGTCCGTGCGTCGTCAATACTCCTCAATGCCCCTCCGTGAAACACCACAAAATGGTCTTGGAAAATCTTTGCAACAAGTCCGTGTTCAGTAAACGCTGCCTCTCCGTGGACGACTCACCGGAAGCGGAGTGTCCGCGTAGCACTTCCGGTATAGTGAAAAATCTGAAGAAGGAGTTTGAGGCAAAGTCTACAAAGCTGGAAAAGAGCCCCGAGAACAACGCGTGCGAGGGCGAGAACGCGTCACTGCCCGCGCGGCCCAAAAGGGACGTGAAGATCAGGAGCTTGCCCTCGTCGCCGGTGATCCCGCACAACGAGTCTAAGATCCAGTCGTCGTCCAGCGTCGGCGAAACCAAAGACAACAAGCAGGGGAGAAGGAGCGAGGGAACGCCACCGTTGTCATCGCAGGAAAACACGTCGGAGGATCTCTCCGTCCGAGTACTAGTGGGAAAGTACGAAGTCGCGAGGCCGGAGTCCAGGAAGAGCTCGTCGGACGTGCAGTTGCGCGCGCACAAGGACAAAGATTGGGACACTATGGAGGTCCATCCGCCAGCGAAATCGAAAATTGCCCCCGAGTTTTCGAGAAGATCGGCGCCGATCATGATCAATAATCACTCGGCGCCTCTGTTTAGCGAGGTGCCGGAAGCACCCGGTAGACCGCCGGCGGTGCCGTCGCCCAGCGTGGTCGTGGCCAGTGTGGTGGCGAAGGCAGCTAGCAAGAAGCAACAGCAGCATGGTAGAACTCATCCCCTCGCTAGGCTACAGGTCAGGCCTAGACATAGCAGTCCTGTTTACAACACCATGTAAAAGTGATTAGGCGACGATCTATTTTGCGTACGTCGAATTCTTAGGCGCGACGCGAGTGCAGCGGATAATCCGGATGAGGGTACCTACGTGGGTAATCGTAGCGTGGGTATGCTATCGTGACGATAAAAATCGTGTGATCTCTTTTTATTGGCGACGAAGATTAGGAAGTTTCGGAGCTAAGATGGTCGCGCCAGTTGTTCTAAGAGTAGATCTTTTTTTTTCTCTCTCTCTCTTTCATCATCATCATCGCTGCGATTGCTTGTCTACAACCGTCGTTCCATTTATCGAGAAGAACGATCTTGTCATTTCGGTAATGTAACTTATTATTTATAAGATAATAATTTCACGTAAGCGTTCTCAGATCTTTTACTACGAAACAACGACAGGCGCTTTATGTTCCTTCTCGTCAACATATATATATATACACACATATATATATTTTGGCTTGACGTTAGTTCAATTATTTTAAGCTGAAAATGCAACAATCACGAGGCTGCGCGTCGAGAAGGAGGTCAACGTTAAATTAAGGAAGAGAGATAATCGTTATTCCTATATCACTTCGTCGTAAGTTAGTGGGCTCGGAATCAAACGTGCGTTAAGAATGAAAAGTGTATCGTGCGGATGACTTAACGCGAAAGACGGAGCGGGTTTTCGTCCGCAAAAGAAGAGAAAAAGAGCCGAGTGCTCAGTCAGGCTGTGAATGTAAGGTCTGAGCCTCAGGCGCACGCTGACCTTTCTTCTGCTTCGCTTTCTTGATCTTTTCTCTCTTTTTTTTTTTTTACGAATTTAAAGTTACTTCGTGAGACGATAAATCTCTGATCTGCGAAGCGATTTTGTCGCAACGTGTACGGAATAAAAGTTATATACGACGAGACCTCGAGATAATGTAATATTAAGCCACACTATTAGTAATTTATAGATGATAATGTGATTAGAGAGTGTGATGCGCATTGTGTGCGAGAGAACACACGATGTAGCAAGATGCACATGATGTATGAAGTGTGTTTTTTTTTGTTGAACGACTGTTTTCGGAAGCACGAGTGTGATTGAAAAAAGGGGGTACTAAAATTCACGAGTTTTCTAATCGTTTCCGAAACCCCAAAAAAATTCCTCCTGATCTTTTGTCAACGGCCATATTTTGCATGATCGTGGAAACTATAAATTTAGTCAATCGAAGAGATAGCAATGTTGTAATAAGTGGATTAGAGAGATTTCTCTTAAAGTATAAAATAATTATTTAGAGGATTACGTACTATTACTTTATCTCCAGAAATGTGTGATATATGTTGCAACACGTAGATTTCGATTTTAATAAAAGATCAGATCTTACTAGATTTTCATCGACCTGCCGTCTCACATTTAAATTACGATCTATATGCGCGTATTTGGATGTCTATTCGTGATCCAATTAGAGAGTCTTAGGTTGAAACGAACCCGTTGTTCTCGCGAATTAGGTACCTCTTCTCATTCATTAATTGTTATTAACTCTTGCTCTTTGTACTCTCCTACTATTATAAATTATCTTTATCTCGATTAATTCCGAGGTCGATTGATCGTGTAACGCTTTTCAACGGCTGACGATGCAGCAATGATAGTGCATCGGAAAATGTAGCTATTAACTTTCGTAAGTCGGAAAAAGTACAATGAAATGGCAAGGAAGGATACGTTGATTTATACATGGGTGCATGCATGTACTATATATACTTTTCCATCGATCGACTTGGAGCGATTATATCTGTGTGTAAGCGTCACAATATTTTTTTAAACACATATCATCGACTCGTCGTTAATTTTGTAAATCACACACATTTCTATCGCATTGCGCGAAATTTAGTTAGACGAAAAACAAGAGGAAATCCGGTTTGCCGCGCATTTGACGACCAATTTTATACTCTGATGTACTCTGACGAATGCGACCGCTGCTAAGAGACGCTTCGCGATCGCGCGTCGCAATTTTATCGTAATATAAAAATATATTTTATTACAAATGTCACGCGTTTCAACCAAATTAGGCTCGTTGATCGTTCAGATTGTAGATACGGGCGAAATATGTGGAACATGTAGTTTTCCGAATAGGTCTGTTGGATCACACCTAGAGATTAACTATTACTCTACTTACACAAGTTAAGTACAATCGGATGCGATTTAGAAACAAAAAAAAGGAAGGATCTGTTTTTCTCTCTGCAATATCTCGCCAGAGACAACCGCGTCCTTTTTTTAAGCGAAAGTTGCGATTAAGCGAAAATAAAATTTCAGAGTCTCGAATAATCTAGCGAAAATTTAGTCAAATTTAGAATTTATATTCGAATCGTATATTTTTTTTTTTTTTAGTTTTTCTTTTTATTAGCCGAATGCGCAAGATTTCAATGACTGTCGTGTGAAATCCAGATGAATGTCCGACGATACTAATCGTCTCAAGTGTTACGAAGCAGGACGTGTCGTCGTCTTCGGCGCGAGTATTAAAACGATGCGCTTTCTGCTCTCTCTGCGCGAGCGATCTTTTTCTACACCGAATCGCTTCAACAACCGATGGATTTGCTCGTGTCAAGTAAGTTTGTATTGTCACAAATCGATGTGCTCAGTTTTAGTGATTATCTATCCCTACCCTGTTCCTTCGACCGCCCCCCAATCCTTGTCTCTTAAGTCTTGCTTAAGTGTGTGCGTTCGCTCGATATGAGAACTTGCTGTCATATGAGAAATGATAAAACCGTACGTTGTTCTGTATAAATTTTGTACTATAGTTTGTATCAAATAAAATACATTGTTTATTGCTTGAGAGTGCATGTGCTACTTTCTTCGGAAACGTACGTTCACCGAAGACAAACGAGATATAATTGATCTATTTTAAACATTATTATCATTTCTTTTTCCTGTTATCTTATTTCATCTTTAATAATGCGTTATGTACATTATAGTGATATCATGTTTCGAACTAGCTCGTTCGTAAAGTGGAGAAGATATTAGACAGCACTTGTCAAGCGAAAAAAGAGCAAACGATTATTATGCATTTTTATACAGAATATAAAACAGCATCATCCCGCTGCAAAAATTTGTTTAGAAAAATATTTTTTTCTTTATGATTATACATTGATATCAAAAGAGAATCGTTTATCTCGTATCAAAATCTTATATCGACTAATATTTACAAATGTCATGTTATTGGAATCATAGATCAGCTGTGCTTATAAATATGTGATGGGATAGATAATACTCCGTTTTCAAGGTTTGAAATAAGAACTGAATATTGCGTAAATTGTAAAATAATGTATATATTTGTGTATCAAAAAAAAATCTCACAAAGTCACAGGCTGAGCATCTACCTCAAAAATCGTTGTTCCAGAGCAAAAAGCGAGCTTCGGAAGAGCCGTTCGTTTAGTATACCTCGTTTCCAAGGGACCGATGTCCAAGCTATACACGCCGCCCTTAAGATACTTGATCATAGCCATAGTCTATATAGAAAAATACTACATTACGAGATTATATCATCTTGGAATAAGAACAATCGATTTTGCTATAAAAAAACAATTATTTTATAATGCGATTATATTAATGGATGACTGTTTTGCATTTACGAGATATCCTAGATTAAGATATAACTCTAACTCGAAATAGATTCTTCTTTAATTAAAAGTTAAAATTAAATTTTTAACAATCTGGCACGATATGACACTGATCATTCTCATTCTAAGATGTCATCTTTATCTACCATCTCTCGTAATTCTATTCTCTAGGAATGATAATCGCTCAGCTCATTGCGGTAAGAAAGCAATATGTTTTTACAATGAAATGGTATGAAACTTGAAGGACTTGACTACCGAATGAGATCGCAAATCGACTATCCTGAAGAGATCAGTGTTGCAGCCACCGCACGCGACGTACAAATTTGTCACATATTTTCCAGCATATAACAAACAAGAATAACTATCCGGTTCCAAGCTGACGATCAGTTTGCCACTACCATAGTCCCATAATTGCAAAGGATTGTTCTTTCGCCAGGAACAAGTAAGGATCTGTTACAAAGAGAGAGCCGTTTAATTTTATAGAGATACTATATAAAAAAATCTATATAAATATTCATATCTATCAGATGATGTAATAAAGCTGCTACAGTTTTAGTACGTAATTGTTAGTGCATAATTCTCTAGATTTATTAATGCACAATATTATGTCAATAATTTAGCATAAATTTGTCGACTTTCTAACAAAGTACACACTATATCGAAAAAAATCAGAGAAAGAAACATGTAATAGGTGTAAAATTAACGTCATTGAATATACCTCTCTTCCATTTCTACTGATATCTAGACCGTCACCGCACATATGTACACCTGGTATAAATCGAAGAGAATGAGCTTGTCTGGTGTCCCAGAACTGAATGGTGTCATCCCAGCCAGCACTTATTAACTCGTGCGCAGATTTGGGATTAAAGCAGGCACTGAAGACTCTGGATTTATGGCCATCCATGACATCCGGTGAATCGCTATGAAACATAAATTGCCCCGGATAATTTATAAGATCAATTTTTTTAATTTTTCATTATTATTTTAAAGCGGAATCTCTTTTTATGAAAGACTTTCATTTGTTAGATTATTTTCAGCGGAGATAATCACCTTCCGTGAAATACTCTTTCCCTCGTCTTCGTTTCTTCGTCGTACAAGTACAGATTCGTATCGTCCCCGACAGTAACAAACTTCGGTAATTGAGGATGATAAGCTAAACCAAGTGTCTGCCGTGTTTCTCGTATCGTGTAAATGCATTGCGCGGTTGGATAATGCCAGCATTTAACGCAGCCGTTGGCATCTATGTATAAATTATATTTAATATAAAATTTAATTTCATCATTTTCTTCAACGCGAGCAATCACAATTATATAAATTTAAATTCTTTATAAAACGGAAAACCAAGTATGTAAAATATTTACAAGTTGCTATTACGGTATGCGTGATGGGATGTGATCTGTGCACCGGTCGATGCTTTATAGCAGTCACTGGAGCCGGATTCTGCATCATCTCCGCATCGCATAGAGTCAATGGTGTGTCCTCTTCTGAATTAACTTTGTAGAACTTTAAATTACCATCCGATAATCCTGCCGCCAAAAGATCGTAAGTTTCCGTATAGCAGATGCAAAATACATCTTGATTAACTTCCCTGCAAACTGTTTATTTTGCAACTTATTTCGAAAAAGAGAGAGAAACTATATACGGCTATATATGTAACATAAACCCCTGTTTAAAATTAAGTAAAAAACACATGGGTTTTTGTTACATAATCTTATATATGAATAAAAAAGAAACATACGTTATTAACTTACGTTATTCATATATGAGATTGAATTATACATGATTTTTTTTAGTTTAGGAATTCAGACATTTTAAGGATTAATATGACGTCAATAAATAAAATTTTTGTTCAAATAGGTATGGCGTACAATTGATTGATGACACTGATATTGCCGACCAATTGATAATGATGCTCCGTATCGGAACGTATACTGGGGACGGCGGTGGAAGTTTGTATTAAAGCTGATGAGGGAGAATCTCCTTCGCGAGTGACGGTGGATACCACCGAAGATGTTGATGTCTCATCGAAATTAACGTTGTTTTGGACAGATGAATCGACGATCATACGGGAAAGTTGCTCATTAATACCTCCTTTATCCATCTAGTAGCATGGAATCTAGATCGTAAATTATGTTTATTAAGAAGTTATATAACTAAAATAAAAAGATAAAAAAAAATGGAATATATATATAAAAAACACACACATGGAGAAACTATAATTTTCTCCACTAGAAATTATTTTATTCAAAATAAATTTTAAACAAATTTATATATATATATATATATATATATATATATATATATATATATATATATACATACACACACACTACACAAAGTAAAATATTGCTCTTAACAAATACCGTAATTACATTAACCTTTTTGAATATCTTATATGGAAATAGTTCTTACTTGAAATCTGAATAAAGAGCTTTTAATATTGTTTATATCGATAAAATTTTATAATACATCATATCCGTAATGTTTTTGTAAGTTAAAAATTTGTTAACCATTATTGACAGAACAAAAAGTTATTTTGATTTCTTAAGAAACTGAAATTTGAACATTCTTTAACATTTTAATGTGTCAAAACTTCAAGACGACGATCGCAGTCTGATATTAATATATGATATAATTAGAGTCTAAATTTTTTTGTTCCAACTGATTATTGAGTATTATCAGCGTGTGATGTATATATACATATGACATATACATATGATATATACATATGTTACAGCGAGAAAAAGAAGTTTTATTCTGGGATGTTGTAAACATCCCACGCATCGATTAACAATTAGGCATTATGACATTTATCGTTACATACAAAAAAATAGTGTCAATAGCACACACACAGTATTCCCAAGCGGTCACCCATCCAAGTAGTAACCATGTAGAGTGCTGCTTGACTTTTTTTTTTTTTTTTTATAGAATAAAAAGGTATAAATGGTGGCGTCGACTCAAAAGGTCATTTCTCGCCTACGTTTTACATTATTTTGACAATTCATTAACAGAATAAACTTATCAGTGTCATTAACAGATAATGGAGATTACGAAAACGGGTTGGATCAAGTGCTTGAGGGCTTGATCTTAGTACTCAAAAATAAGGTCCAGACACAGGACACGCGGATTAACGCGTTGAACTTTTGCTAGTCACTTAGCTATCTTCTCGACATTGCCCGGGGTACACCGGCAGAGTATGGGATGGGAGGCTAACTCTGCGCACTAGGAGGTGGACTAGCTAACACGTACCCCCTGCTTGACTTCAGTGGATGAGAATTTTTTTTTTTTTTTTTTTTTTTTTTTAACAAATATTTATTTAGTGTGTATAGCACAACTTACAAGTGATGCAGTTACTCTCGAACACATAATATCAATAATGTGCATAATTAATCAAACGTTCTTTCCATCGTTTAAATTAAACCGCGAAAAATCTCTTAATATGTATTCACAACGCGAGAATTCTTGTCCAAGTATCGTTGAAAATCAGCCTTTCACGGACGCGATTCGTTCCTCCTTCGATCAGTAGAGCACCGAACGTTCTCTCCGTCCGAGCTTAGACCCACAACATCTGCGGCCATTTATAGAAAGAAATCTAACCTATAACAGAAAATGATCGTGTGTCATTGGGGGTGTTATTCTGATCTACGAAAGATAACAACAAACCGTATAACCATCGCCATCGACGACGTGTAAGTATTGAACATCGTGGCACGGGATCGATGTATTGTCGCTGCACGCGTAGATTAACATGTGACAAAGGAATGATAGGAGCGAGGATTTATCTTTCGTATCACGCGTGTTCGAAACGCAACAATAACAATAGGTCACGAGCCTATTTGCGCATCGCGTTCGACGATTACGACGATTCGCACGGGACGGTAATAATCGCTCTCTAATTTCACCTTGAAGTGTTTATTCCCGCGATATGGTCGTGAAACTATGCTCGCGCATATTTGCTGATGCATTATGCAATATCTGAGATCGCTCCGCGTTGCGCCTGAATTGAAATCTCTCTTTGCTCCGTTAGGTGAGGTGACGTACTTTCGCGCGCAATATTTCGTGAATTCGAGAAATAAAAAAAAAACATAAAAGCTTGAAAGTTTCTCTTGAAGTTCATTGTGAAGTGCGCCGCATATATTTTGTGCCCCATTGTTATTAATGCTCAGGATAATTGACTAACAGGATTGTACGCAAGTAACTACGCAAATAACACTTTCTCCCGTATACAATTCAATTCTGTAATTGCTCATCTTTTGTATTTTCGTTTTTAATATTGAAGGTACAGCCAATAATGTCATCGATTAACAGTATTGATTCCCATGAGGCACTACAGTGGGATATGATGGAATTAGCCCGTCATTTGCGCCAGGAAAGACTGTTCGTCAACTCAGAACAGCAAAACTTGCAAACTCTTAATGAACGGGTAAGTAATATCCATATATTTAGCAATTTTCTAGTATCAATCGCAACATTTTATACAAAAAAGCAAATTGTAATCTTCAGTTTGAAGATATCTGACAGGATAAATATAAGCGTATTAATTTAATAGCAATGTATCTTGCATAAGAGTCTATTATTTCTAGGTCTTATATATATCGTCGCAATTAGCACAGCAAGCATGGGTAACTGCTCAACAGAGAGTTAATTTGAATCGTTTGATAGTAGCAAGGCCAGATTGCACTCCAGCATCATGTTGCCTAAGAGCAAATGCATTGGAAAACTCACATTTTATCGATGCGTATAAGTATCTGCGTTTCCAAGCATGTTTATCTTACGGAGAATTTCTGGGTGCATTACGAAAATCACCCAAGCTTCTCGCTTCATGTTTGGTCGAAGGAGACAAAACCATTCCAGAATCAATGCAGACAATTGTACAGTGCTTAGCTGCTGGATTGTATGGCAGCTGCATATTGCCAGAGGATAAAAGTTTGGTTCTTCGATTGCTGAGGCATCTTATGCTGCTGCAGATAATCCCATCTGACAATCCACGAAGATTGCTCAGACACGGCACGTGCGCATTTTCCAGATTTTATTCGATCTTTCACGAAAGCCTGTTTTCCGCGAAGCTCTTCTTAACGGCAGCTTTGCACAACCCTATCGTGCAATTACTCATGGAAGACGAAATGTTTCTGGACGTTGATCCGGACAAAGCGCCTATTAGATTTCCACCTGCAGAAAAATTGAAGAAATTCGGGAAAGAAGGCACGCCTGAATATCAAGCAAAGTTACAACGTTACAGACTGTGGACAGTCAATTCTTTATATCGCATTACTCAGAGATTTATTGTCAATATTCGCGAAACAATGCACTGCTTTCCTACAAGTGTTTGCTGGCTTGTAAGACAAATGGCAGGACTTCTTAGTAAGAATGGAAATGTAGACCCAAAAGAAGTGCACGCTATGTGCACTGATCTTGTATTCACGTACTTTATTTGTCCTGCTATAGTTAATCCCGAACCTTATGGTATCACTGATGCACCGATAAGCTATGTCGCAAGATTTAATCTCATACAAGTCGGACAAATTTTACAAATGCTTTCACTGCAGAAGTATCAAAGTATCGATAATAAGGTTATTGATCTGTATAAAAAATTCGAGAAAGATTCGGTGTCTTCCATAATAGACTCAATGTTGGATGGTGCAACAGAAGAATTGGAGGAGGAACCAACAATGATTGACAATAATAAACTTCAAGGCCTGTCACGATCCGCAGCACTGTTTACGGAAAGTGAATTGAATTCCTTAATTACATTTTTAAATACGATTATTGGTGATAATGGAGAAGCAATATCGCATAATACATTTGATAGAAAACAATTAGCAGAGATGCTGTCACAATTACCTTCAGGTTTATTGCATAATAATAAATTGAGTAATGAATACATGGAAACACCTAACAAACGAGGTGTTGCTACAGGAAAAGGTATATCAATAACAATGAAATAATATTACGTGAATAATACAATAATACAATATTATTTTTGTTTTTTAATTATTGGAGACCATAAAGCATAATATTAATATAAAACGTTTTATAATAGGAAAGGGACGTGGTATAAGGATGACTACATTCTCACCAAATGTAACAACTGAAAGTGTAGAGGAATCTAATGGCACCTCTACTCCTGAAGAGGAAATTTTGGATAAAAATTCCCAAGATGTACTAGTCATACCTTTTGGTCCAACAATTGGAGAATCTGTAGGACTACTCAGTGAACAGAAAGTTCGTACATATATCAATATAATAGATTTACTGCATGCTGTTTATTTATCTTATGATATATTCAATAAAAAGCTGTTATTAATAGCTAATTAATTATAGCTTATACAAGGTTATATATTGTTTATTTCTAAAAAGAATGTGTCTTTATTTGGCAAATTACTTTTATATAATATTGTTATAAAATTAATATAAATGTTAATGCAATATATACATTATTCATTTATTAATAATATAACATTGTTTTTTATTTATATTTCTATTAGGTATCTTACAATAGAAAAAGTACTATATGTCCAAAATTAATCGATGAAATAAAATTTGAAATAAAATATGAAATAAAATATGAATATGAAATAAAAATGAATAAAATTATCAAAAATTTCTGTTTTATTATTTTTAGGTTTTATGCATGGAGCTCCAAAATGGCATGGAGAATGGACCTGTTACCTTGAATCTCCCTGATGATGCATCTACTGAACATACTAGACAGGAGAGTGGTAATGGCGAACGTATTGAAACGCAGGAAAAGAGGACTCGATTTTCGTTATCACATGACGAAGGTATATCAATCACTAATATTGAATAATATTGTTTGGCTTTTATAACACATCTACATTAAAAATAATTAGTATTGTTCGAAGGCTCAATTGGCAATACATCCGATAATTTGGAAGCTGTATCAGAGGCTGCTTCCAATCACAGCGTCGCTTCTTCTCTAGAGTTAGAAACAGAAGATCAAAATGATAATCTCTCGGACATGGTATCTGCTAATGTATCGGGAAGAGGAACTCCTAATATATCAGGTACATGAACCCAATGTCTCATATAGCATATTTCTTTTTTATATTTTAATATTCGACTGTAAAAAAGATTTTCCATATTTTTACAAATTGCATATTTTGCATATAATTAGGTCGAGATACACCGTCGTCCCAAATCACCGAAGGAGACGATGGGCGCGCTGTAGGTGAAGTGAGGCAATTAGACTTGCCGCCACCTAATATCCCAACTAAGCAAAGTCGATCTGAAATTGATGACAAATTTTGTAAATTTGAGATTAAAAAGCTTATTGAAGGTAAGAAGAACAAATATTGACACATAGACATAGATATGAATAATATATTACTCAATATATTATTTAATAGCAAAATTGTTAATATTGTTTTTATCTTTATATTAATTGGATTAAAATTTATCTTAATAATTATAAAATTTTATATGTATATATATATATTTTACTTATCTTTTTTTTTTCTAGGAGACGAGACTGTTTCTATGGTATCCGATACTTGGTCTACTGATGTGTTGGCCTCAGATAGTGAAATAGTTGAACAACAGGATCGAATATCGTTTCTTGTTCCTCCTGAACAAGTTGCACCTATTCTGCCTGCCGAGCCTACACCAACCATGTTAGACATTAGTGAAACCGCTTCTGAAGCCTGGAGCACAGATGTATTGGCCAGTGATTCGGAAAGATTGACTGAAGTAGATACCGATGATACTGCTAGCGTTGCTAGGTACATTATTTTACATTCATATATATAATCTTAAAGTAAGAGAATATCTTACTTTTATTAAAAAGTGAGAATATTATAATTTATTTATTTGCGATATTTCCGACATAGGTCTGACGATACAGCTAGATCCGAGATCGAGATAGAAAGTCGCGCCGACTCTGAGGGAAACGAAGAAACGCTTCAATCCGCAACTCCGTGTAAGTATAGCACAATTATATTATCTAGTAGTTTCTCCAATCACAGTTCATATATATCTACTTAATGATTTCAGGTCCAGATTCCAGCATCAATTTTTCATCACTTTCGGGAAATCGAGAGGATTCTGGCATAGGGACTTCAGTGGTAATTCATCCATCACCGACAACGTCTCCGTTACCTTCGTCGTCCAATGTAACAGGTCGTGGTGGAACCAGGTCTGATTATCGACGTAGTACAATGGAATATGTAGATAAAAATGCTAATAATATAAGCAATGCCGATTACGGCATTAAACCGTTACGGGAAGACCGGCTGGTCCACTTGATAGATAAACTTCACATTAACAATGGTAAGCAAGTCGAACGTCAGACAACCGCGCACAATCACATCGCTGCAGCCGCAGTCGCACCGGCATTGCTGTTAGCTAATCATATTTCTGCGCCTGTTTTGCCAGAAAAGTCCCAGAATGGCGACGCGAAAACAGAGGTTTGCAATTTCTTCGCTTAATTTTTCTGCCACAATTCATTATACTTTTTTGTAAATCTTACCTACGCGCGCACGGATTTAATTATGCGAATATTGTAAATTAGGAGTTGGACAGCTGTATGGTGTCAGTCGGGGATGCGGTAGGCCGATTAAGTACGGCTAGTTTAACATCCAGTAGCAGTTCCGGATCGGAACCACGTATCAAGAGTAACATTTCGACGACGGATTTACCGTTACCAACGCCAGCAATTAATGGCAATTGTGACACGATAGACGGCTCGAGTGCCAACTTTTCCAAACCAAATGCATCAACGGGAGCGATTCCAAAGAGCATAAGTTTTGACATGACTGCAGAACGTGGCGATAAAGAATTGTTGGACGACGAGCAAAAGAACAAGCGTGGTTTCTTTGGTAAATTGAAATTGTCGCTGAGAAATCGTAGGGGTAAAGCAATTCGCGGGACAGACGACAGATGCTACGATCGAGAGGCTGCTGGTGATGGCGTTGATATATGCAGACATAGAATACGCAGGATTATGTCGGAGGATGTGACATCATCCAGTAATGTCGCGGGCGGTAAGATTTTAATAAATAACTAATATTTTCGCAATTATATATAATAATAATATGATTAAAACAGCAATTTTTATATCAATCTTTCCTAATAAGTTTGATATTGCATAATTAAATTTTATATAAATCAAAAAGTAATGCAAGAAAAAGACAGCTCATTGAATGCAATCTAATAGACTTTTTCATTATAATTTCAGATACTATCGATGATATATTAGCAAAGTACAGAAGAAAACCAAGTGCGGCTAGTGACACAGCCTCGGTCGAGAGCAATCAATCTCGCACAAAAGAGGTGGAAGACGAAAGACTTTCAATCGATCCAAATAACGTAGAGCTATCTTATGCTTTTGCGGATGCTAAAAGAAAATTACGAATGGTGCTTAGTACCGCTGACCTTCAACACATTCCATGGAATACTTCTGAGGTATATATGTTACATTAATTTATATATATATATATACACTGAAATTTATAGTGTATCAAATAAAATTATATCTTTTTTACGAATTTGCTGAATGTTCAAGTATTTGTATTTGTCTCTCCTTTTTATGATACAATAAACGAAATTTCATATAAATGATTTTATAGAGACAATGTTGGTCACAGAAAGAAAACGAATTGGTTGCGTTTTTGCAACTACAATTGGCAGAAGCTATAAACTTGCAGGATAGAGCATTGATAGCTCATCTTCATGAGACTTTACGTTGCGTTCGTCTATTTAATGACGATGGATGTAGAAAGCTCTTCAAATCGCTTCGAGAGGACTATCAAAAACGATCCCCTTATATTGCGTATTTAATCAGATGTCGTCAAGGATTGCTGTCGACATTAGCTCATCTAGATAGGTGACTATAGATATTACTTCGTAATGTGTGGTTAATATAAGATACGGCCGCCTAATAATTATACGTCATTCTAGATTATGCGTGCGAGTTAAGTGCGACCGGGATGCTATCAATAATCATCTTGTATCCGTTTGTGTGAGGGTATTTTTGGAGAAGAGAGAGGCTTTCCTCTTGCGTTTCTGCGACGAATTTAAAAAGCTCACATTAACTGATGAGAAACAAGATCTTGTAGATAATTTTCTAGGAAAGGTCCATGCCGAAATGGACAACGATCCGATCTGGCAATGTACGTGAATGTAATCGCTTATCGCGTTGTTTTATAATTGATCTATATCAATTAAGAATATCTAAATTTATCTCTTGGATACTTTTTTTAGCGGCAAGCGCTAACCAATTAGATCTGGCGAGAGTCGTGGTGGAAAGAACCGTCATGGCACGGGTGTATCACAATGCGCTCTATCCAAATGGAGACGGAGATATATATAGGGACCAGCTTCTTCACGATCACATCAAAAAGTTGGCGAAGGTTGTAAGTCCAAATCACAAGGACCTACGCATTCCAAAGGTTTATCATTATGAATGCCCCTGGCCATGGGCGCAGGCTGAATTGGCTGTGATATCGGCGTATAAGACTCCTAGGGATAAGCTGCAGTGTGTATTTCGTTGCGCGACTACCATCATGAATCTTCTATCCATGGCGTCGGAAAGAGGGATACCTGCTGCCGATGACCTGATTCCAGTTCTAGTTTATGTCATAATCAAGGTATGCGAGTTAACGGAAACGATGATTTTTTTTCACTAATGAAAAAAAATGATTGTATATGTTATTAACTCGCATTTAATTTCAGACTAATCCGCCGTCATTGCTGTCGACTGTCCAATACGTGGACAGCTTCTATGGGAATCGATTGGAGGGCGAAGAACAATATTGGTGGACGCAGTTCTGCTCCGCGATCGAGTTTATTAAGACGATGGATTAACAGTTTCTCAGGAGTATTATGATAAATAAGATTAGATGCTGTGGTGATTATGTAGAAATGTTGTACCATAATTATAATTTGACGATTTCATAAAAAAAAAAGAAAAAATAACAGAAGACCAATATCTCGCTATAAAGCTAGCTGAACAGTTTTATGCTCTTCTTGATTAAAATTCGCAAATAGCAATCTAATTATTAGTTCTTTCGCACGTTATTACGTAACATTAGCAAAGACTGAATATCAGATTGTAATACGTAAAAGTATGGCTTTATCCTTATTTGTAACTCTATTGTACAATTTCACAGGACATCGAAAGAGAAACGTTTAGATATTATTATATAATTTATGTGTAAACAATACAAAACTTATAGGATTGATAATCACTTAGCAGAATAAATTGTGTTGCAATACTTTTTCTATATTGCGCCCCTCTCCCCCATCACTCGCCTCAAAAACCGAAACTACCGTCGTAGATTCGTGAAGAGTATCATCGCTCTCGTAGCCATTCGTATTCAGAATGTTAATAATCGAGATCTAATATATCGAATCGCGATCGGTATATAAAGAGCATAATAAAATAGATTAACTTCCGCAAATTTGTAAGTGTATAATACCTGTCGATATTACAAAAATAGTTCATATATGAACTGTATTATATATCAAACTACTCTATCATTTTAATATTAAATTATTAATAATACATAATATTATAAGATACTAATAAAGAATATAATAAAATAGATTACCTTCTTCAAATTTATGAGCGCATATATAATGCCTGTCGATATTACGAAAATAATTCATATTATATACTACTAGCTTTTCGGCCCGCGCGAAGCGCGGGCCTCAAAGCCTTCTTATATACAGGGTGTTCAAAAAGTCCCGGACCGGTTGAATAACTTGTAAAGTAGGCGTCGCACTGAAAAATGGCCTAGATAAAAGTTGTAGGAAATATCCCTGGCTATCTGATGGTGACCTTGGCTGTAACTTTGGCCTTGACCTTCAAGGTCATTTGAAGGTCAAATCGATTTTTTAAAATGGAACCCTCTATTTTTCAATGCATATTCTTGTAGCTTATCTCGAGAGCTTTCCAAAACACTATAATGAGTTATTTTTTCATTAAGTACTTTTCGAGTTATAAGGCTTGAAGTTTACAGTATTTTGACATAAAATACAAAATATCTTGTAAAATATTCAGTTTTCGGTAATCTTACCTTAATACTTTTATGCATAGAATCATGAGACCAATCAATTGGTGTAAAAAAAACACAGTTGCTATTAAGAAAAAGTATGTAATTTGCAACATGCAGCTGCATACTTTTTTTTAAAGCAACTATGTGTTTTTTTACACCAATTGATTGGTCTCATTATTCTGTAAATAAAAGTATTAAGGTAAGATTATCGAAAACTGAATGTATTACACGATATTTTGTATTTTATGTCAAAATACTGTAAACTTCAAGCCTTATAACTCGAAAAGTACTTAATGAAAAAATAACTCATTATAGTGTTTTGGAAAGCTCTCGAAATAAGCTACAAGAATATGCATTGAAAAATATGGCGTTCCATTTAAAAAAATCGATTTGACCTTCAAATGACCTTGAAGGTCAAGGCCAAAGTTACAGCCAAGGTCACCATCAGATAGCCAGGGATATTTCCTACAACTTTTATCTAGGCCATTTTTCAGTGCGACGCCTACTTTACAAGTTATTCAACCGGTCCGGGACTTTTTGAACACCCTGTATCTATCTATTTATATAAGTACCGTCTGTCTGTATGTATGACCGCGAACTAGTTCCACATTTATGGATCGATTCTTTCGAAATTGGTATCAAAATTTTGCAAATTTTTCGGGGATAGTTACTATGTGTTTTTTTTTAAGTTTTACCTTACCCACTCACCCACGCACTCATACATTTATGGACTGATTTTCTCGAAATTGGTACCAAAATTTTGCAAATTTTTCAGGGATGGCTACAATGTATGTTTTTTTTAAGTTTTACACCTCCACCCACCCACGCACGCACGCACACGCACGCACACACACATACACAATTTTTCAGAAATCATCTTTTGGTTCTGGCGTTCTTGGGTGAGAGCATTTATTTATTAATCGAAATTTAAAAAATCACCCCTTATGGGTAATAACATTTTATATTTCTTGACGTGTCATTTCATAAATGACTATAAATAAAAGTTGCTGGTTTCACATCTTAGCCACTCACCCACGCACGCACACACACATACACAATTTTTTAGAAACTAGAACAACACAAGCGCGCGCTACACGCGCGCTCTTATTTCTAAACGTTGTCCAATTTTCAATAAATTATTCTCTAAAAAAAGGCATGTTATGTCAATACTCGAAAGTCTCAAAGTGTATTGTTGTCGCTTTTCCACAGCTGTGAATGGTTTTTATTTCGTCAATTTATTAATTCTACTGTTATTAAAATTGTATTTTAATTATAATCATATACTTTATGTCCCATTTTTGTTATTTATTCCGTTACCATTTAATTAAATAATTTATTACACTTTGATTACCCGACTACATATATTTACGAACTGTTATTCATCGGCTCATCTTATCACGCTCCATTATGATTTATTTTGATTTCACAATCCGTCAGAATTCTTTTGTACACCATGCTGTGAACATCATGTCGAAGATGGTCCTAAGAAAGAACCACAACTTTCAAATTTATTTAAAGAAAATTACCAGCGAAGTCTTAGCGCTTTAGACCTTGCGCCCGGCTCTCACTTGTCTATTCCACATCTCCTGATATGTAAGTATAACAGAGCCTTTAATTTAATTTACTATATATCATATATATTAATTATAAATGTAGTAAAATTATAATTTATATAAAATTGCATTTTAATTGTATTTAAAATTTATAAACTATAAGAAATATTCTTCTGTTATTCATTACATTTTCTTCACGTTATATTTTATTTTTAAAATTAAAAATTATATATGTTTATTATAAGTTACATATTAGATCGAAGTTTTAATGCCATCACACACATTTTACATTATTTGCATTATTGGATATTTGAATAAATGGTATATATTTATTTTATACTGATAAAATTGTCAATTTTTTAATTCTAATGTTATTAAAATTGCATTTTAATTATAATCATATACTTTATGTCCCATTTTCGTTATTAATTCCGTTACGATCTAATTAAATAATTTATTACACTTTGATTATTCGACTACATATATTTACGTTCTGTTATTTATCGGATCATCTTATCTCGCTCCTTTATGATTTATTTTTATTTCAAAATTCGACAGTATTCTTTTGTACACCATGCTGTGAACATCATGTCGAAGATGGTCCTAAGAAAAAACCACAACTTTCAAATTTAAATAAAGAAGATTACCAGCAAAGTCTTAGCGCTTTAGACCTTGCGCCCGGCTCTCACTTGTCTATTCCACATCTCCTTATATGTAAGTATAACAGAGCCTTTATTTTAATTTACTATATATCATATATTATAATTAAAAATGTAGTAAAATTATAATTTATATAAAATTGCATTTTAATTGTATTTATAATTTATAAACTATAAGAAATATTCTTCTGTTGTTTATTACATATTTTGGACGTTATATTTTATTTTGAAAATAAAAATTACATATGTGTATTTTAAGTAACATATTAGGTCGACGTTTTAATGCCATCACACACATTTTAAATTATTCGCATTATTGGATATTTGAATAAATCGTATATATTTATTTTATACTGATAAAACTGTCAATTTATTAATTCTATTGTTATTACAATTGCATTTTAATTATAATCATATACTTTATGTTTCATTTTCGTTATTTATTCCGTTACGATCTAATTAAATAATTTATTTCACTTTGATTACTTGACTACATATATTTACGATCTGTAATACATCGGGTCATCTTATCTCGCTCCTTTATGATTTATTTTGATTTCACAATCCGTCAGTATACTTTTGTACACCATTCTGTAAACATCATGTCGAAGATGGTCCTAAGAAAGGACCACGACTTTCAAATTTAAATAAAGAAGATTACCAGCAAAGTCTTAGCGCTTTAGACCTTGCGCCCGGCTCTCACTTGCCTATTCCACATCTCCTGATATGTAAGTATAACAGAGTCTTTATTTTAATTTACTATATATCATATATATTTTATTTATAAATGTAGTAAAATTATAATTTATATAAAATTGCATTTTAATTGTATTTAAAGTTTATAAATTATAAGAAATATTCTTCTGTTATTCATTACATTTTCTTCACGTTATATTTTAATTTGAAAATTAAAAATTATATATGTGTATTATAAGTTACATATTAGGTCGACGTTTTAATGCCATCACACACATTATTAAATTATCCGCATTATTGGATATTTGAATAAATCGTATGTATTTATTTGATACTGATAAAATCGTCAATTTATAAATTTTACTGTTATTAAAATTGTATTTTAATTATAATCATGTACTTTATGTCCAATTTTCGTTATTTATTCCGTTACGGTCGAATTAAATAATTCATTTCACTTTGATTACCCGACTACATATATTTACGATCTGTTATTCATTAGCACATCTTATATGGCTCTTTATTCCGATTGTTTCAAGAATTACGCGTATATATCGAGTGTATACAGTGATTGTCGATTTATTTGTTCGCGTTTCTCGCGAATTTTAAATCGCGATTTATCTCGATTCGTGATTTAATTGTTGATTAACATCGAAGCTTCGTTTATCTTTTCTCGTATATTTTCTTTGTAATCCTACGCAAAAGTCTACGCCAGTTCAAAAAGTTTTTCCTACAATTGAAACTTCAACGTCAAACATTTAATAAAAGAATTATATAAATTCATAAATATAGAATAATATATATATATATATATATATATATATATATATCATCAATCATTTAATAAATAATTAATCTAAACTATGAAATGCTTGTAAAATTTAATATTTCATATGTATACATATGAATCATAATATATATATATATATATATATATATATATATATATATATATATAGTAATAAATAAATATATTATTACTATATATATATATATAGTAATAAATAAATATATATATATACATAGTATATATATATACTATATATATATATACACTATATATATATATATATATATATATATAATCATAGTATATATGTAACATAGTGGGTATATAGTATATATAAATATATATATATATATACATAGTAAATATGTATCATAGTGCGTAAACTATTTTGGCATTGAATTATGAATAATATATGGTATGCGGCCTTGACGTAGTCTAGCGCACTATTGTTGATATGCTTCGATTTGTTATCATTAGCGCGTTGACACCCGAACAGTAAAGTAGTGGTGCGAAACGCTCCGACATATTTCTTCTCTAAACGAAATCGCGATCAATGTCGGCAAATTTTTTTTGCTTTTATAATGTGATTACAGAATAATTAACTGTTCTAAATAATAAAGAAAAGTAATTTCGGGAAATTACGGTAATACACGGGAGTGCCGTTTAAAGAGAGTGTCGTTTAATTAATAATTAGTAAACCTTAGATTTTATTTGCTACGGTATATCGAATTTAATTTGAAATATAATATATAGAATATTCACAGTAAATTTCTATTATAGAATGTGTGTGTGTGTTAAATATTTCCAAGCGACAACAATTTGTTGTCATACGAAGGTATATGGCCTTCAAGGTGTATAGCTTATTAATGTTGACATTCTTCGATATGATGTTATTCGCGCGGTGACACTCGAACAGAAAAGTAGTGATGCGAAACGCTCCGACATAATTCTTCTTTAAACGCAATCGCGATCAATGTCGGCAAATTATTTGCTATTATGATGTGATTAATGAATAATTAACTTTCACACACATAATATACAACTATAAATATCGCGACAATAGTTCTCGAAACGCATACACGTATTTCGCGTAATATATTTGTTTAATCAAGTAACAATCGAAGTGACGATAAATCTTTTCACGGGTACATCTTGAGTGCGGGAGTGCGGGAGTGCCGTTAAAAGTATCGCGCGTACAAGTGCGGGATTGCCTTTTAAAGCGAGTGTTAATCAACGGACTTTAACAACCCTGCAAATCTGAGAGGAGGAGGAGGCCTGAGAGAGGCATCGGGCACCGGCGGAGCAGCCCTAAGGTGAGAATCGTTATTTGTATATTAATTATTATAAGTCGCGTATATACACGCATTAATTCGGTTAATTTTTTTGAACGATTAAAACAAAAGAGACTCAGAGATAAAGAGAAACTTATATATAAATCTTATAAAAATTTTCTTTTTATTTACAAATTGTTTTAGAATTTACAAAATTATTCCATATTTATATATTCCTTTATTATTGTATGCATCGGATATCAAATTCGGCGCGTACAATAATAACAATTTCTTGAAATATTAATTATTTTTAGCACTGCTATAATTTGAATTTTATATTTGTATGTTACAGACAACGTAGCTTCAATATCAACAACTCCGCTGTTGCGCATCAGTGTCGGTGAGTGACAAACTTTTTTAATTTTGAGGCAACGGATTCGTAGTAAATTGTAGATGTAGATAGTAAAATATAGATGTAGATAGTTGATTGTAGATAGATCCGTTGCCTTATAAATGGATGAGCTAGAATAAATTATGTTAAATAACTTTTAATAAATACTTTTAATATGCATCTGTTCCAAGGTTAAGTTAAAACAAATTAAATAAAAAAAAATATAGAAAGCAATTTTGTCAATTAATAAATTTTATCTAATTAATTTAGTGAAGAATATGCTAATTTTTACAAAATTACATGTAATGGTAATAACTGATCTTTAAATCGCGAGTCGATGATATTCTGATTTATTATAGCTCATCCGTTTTTGTTTTAGAATTTATTTAGTAGAAACTGTTTTTGAACTTTGCTTTAGCTAATGTTAAACCAAGTGATCAATCAATTAGATTCAAAATGTGTAGTAATAAGTAAACATAATATGTAATATTAAATAATAATAATTAATAATGTGTAATAATAATATATACATGTTTAATTCATTTCAATTTGTTATACAAAATACATTTTATTATAAATTATATAATATTCTAGAAATTTTAATGAATCAATTATAATTGGAAACTTGGCTTTATCTTACTTAAAGTAAAGTTATATTAAAATAGAATACGTCCAACGAACGATCGTAAAATCGTACGACTGTCAACGAGCGTAAAATGTTTACGCTCATACGCCGGCGATAATTAATCGGCAATAGAAATTTATCCTAAAGAAAAAGAAGCCATCAAGAAGAAGCCATCAAGAAGAAGCCTCTAAACACAGCATTGCCACGAATCTTAATGTCTCATATGTGGCACGCGCATCTAATGTGTTGGACGCACGTACCCAGGTTCGGGCACTGCCATTGCCTGGTACGGGCAACGCCATTGCCAGGTACGGGCACCGCCATTGCCTGGTACGTGCACCGCCGTTGCTTGGTACGGGCAACGCCATTGCCAGGTACGGGAACCCTCTCTCGTGG
Source organism: Lasius platythorax (assembly GCA_963971435.1). Lineage (NCBI taxonomy): Eukaryota > Metazoa > Arthropoda > Insecta > Hymenoptera > Formicidae > Lasius > Lasius platythorax. The sequence goes on from OZ020539.1 coordinate 13,540,824, forward strand.
GATGCGGCCTTGCCGTGGCGAGAGGGCTCACCCATTGCAAGAGGATAGTCTTGCAAGGGGTGCCAACAGCATCCCGTACCCAAGTACATTGGGTACACGCGGCACCGCCGTTGCCAGGCACTGTGTGCTGCGGCCACTGTCAGGCACTGCGTGCTGCGGCCGCTGTCAGGCACTGTGTGCTGCGGCCACTGTCAGGCACTGCGTGCTGCGGCCGCTGTCAGGCACTGTGTGCTGCGGCCACTGTCAGGCACTGCGTGCTGCGGCCGCTGTCAGGCACTGTGTGCTGCGGCCACTGTCAGGCACTGCGTGCTGCGGCCGCTGTCAGGCACTGTGTGCTGCGGCCACTGTCAGGCACTGCGTGCTGCGGCCGCTGTCAGGCACTGTGTGCTGCGGCCACTGTCAGGCACTGCGTGCTGCGGCCGCTGTCAGGCACTGTGTGCTGCGGCCACTGTCAGGCACTGCGTGCTGCGGCCGCTGTCAGGCACTGTGTGCTGCGGCCACTGTCAGGCACTGCGTGCTGCGGCCGCTGTCAGGCACTGTGTGCTGCGGCCACTGTCAGGCACTGCGTGCTGCGGCCGCTGTCAGGCACTGTGTGCTGCGGCCACTGTCAGGCACTGCGTGCTGCGGCCGCTGTCAGGCACTGTGTGCTGCGGCCACTGTCAGGCACTGCGTGCTGCGGCCGCTGTCAGGCACTGTGTGCTGCGGCCACTGTCAGGCACTGCGTGCTGCGGCCGCTGTCAGGCACTGTGTGCTGCGGCCACTGTCAGGCACTGCGTGCTGCGGCCGCTGTCAGGCACTGTGTGCTGCGGCCACTGTCAGGCACTGCGTGCTGCGGCCGCTGTCAGGCACTGTGTGCTGCGGCCACTGTCAGGCACTGCGTGCTGCGGCCGCTGTCAGGCACTGTGTGCTGCGGCCACTGTCAGGCACTGCGTGCTGCGGCCGCTGTCAGGCACTGTGTGCTGCGGCCACTGTCAGGCACTGCGTGCTGCGGCCGCTGTCAGGCACTGTGTGCTGCGGCCACTGTCAGGCACTGCGTGCTGCGGCCGCTGTCAGGCACTGTGTGCTGCGGCCACTGTCAGGCACTGCGTGCTGCGGCCGCTGTCAGGCACTGTGTGCTGCGGCCACTGTCAGGCACTGCGTGCTGCGGCCGCTGTCAGGCACTGTGTGCTGCGGCCACTGTCAGGCACTGCGTGCTGCGGCCGCTGTCAGGCACTGTGTGCTGCGGCCACTGTCAGGCACTGCGTGCTGCGGCCGCTGTCAGGCACTGTGTGCTGCGGCCACTGTCAGGCACTGCGTGCTGCGGCCGCTGTCAGGCACTGTGTGCTGCGGCCACTGTCAGGCACTGCGTGCTGCGGCCGCTGTCAGGCACTGTGTGCTGCGGCCACTGTCAGGCACTGCGTGCTGCGGCCGCTGTCAGGCACTGTGTGCTGCGGCCACTGTCAGGCACTGCGTGCTGCGGCCGCTGTCAGGCACTGTGTGCTGCGGCCACTGTCAGGCACTGCGTGCTGCGGCCGCTGTCAGGCACTGTGTGCTGCGGCCACTGCCAGGCACTGCGTGCTGCGGCCGCTGTCAGGCACTGTGTGCTGCGGCCACTGCCAGGCACTGCGTGCTGCGGCCGCTGTCAGGCACTGTGTGCTGCGGCCACTGCCAGGCACTGCGTGCTGCGGCCGCTGTCAGGCACTGTGTGCTGCGGCCACTGCCAGGCACTGCGTGCTGCGGCCGCTGTCAGGCACTGTGTGCTGCGGCCACTGTCAGGCACGCGGCACGGGGGGGAGGTTTTAGTGCGGTGAAAGTCCCACACTACCTGGCGGTACGGGCCGTCGGGTGTGCATTAGCATTTCCTCCTCCCTCGTAAAAAAAAAAAAAAAAAAAATTGTTCGGGCATTGCCATTGTACATGTTTGGGCACCGCCATTGCCAGTTATGGGCATAGGTTAAGTAGGAGCCCACCGTGGGCTCATCGTGGGAGCACCCTGAGGAACACTCTGAGGAGCACCTTATCCCATTTGTCCTAATTTTCTATAGCTTTTCTATCCATATTGATTAATCACTTGACTTTACATCAGTTAAAACAATGTTATAATAAAATGATGTGAGATCATGCAAAAGATATTTCGCGTATTTTTCATCGCGGATAATTTTTTATATAGATTGTCTTAAAGTTGATTGGTTTTACATTAATTGTATTTATATTAATTGCAAATATTTCATTTTAAAATATATATTATATATAAAATATAATTTTGATACGAACAATGTGCACGAGATGTATACATAATATATATTGTAATAACAAGATTAATATCGATATTATATTTTGTATTAAGATGTATACACAATATGAGAAAATGAAACATTTATAATTTACAGCATTCTTATATTGATTGTGCAAGAAATTCATTACGTCTTTCGAATCTCACATCATTCATTATGGATGTTATTTAATAAACTTTTAAGGTATAACAACAACTACGGGCAACGAACAAAAATACGGGTTTTGCGCAAATAAATAGAAATATAAATTTTAGATTTCCGTTTGCAAAATTTGTTCGTTTTCTAAACGTTTATAATTTCATATTTGTATCATACAATTTGATTCCGGACATTCGCGAAGCAAGATCGAGAATATTCTGATTCAGAGCAATTAATTTACTATACAGGGTGTCCCATTTTAAAAGTTCCACCCTCATAACTTTTCGGGATCAACGTTTAAAGGAAAACGACTCGGATAAAAGTTGTAGGGAACAAAGGGGGCTATATAATAGTGAACTTGGATTCGACATTATAGGTCATTTTCAAGGTCATTTGAAGGTCAACTTCCGTTTTAAAATGGAACCCCCTATTTTTTATTACATATTCTTGTAGCTTACCTCGAGAGCTTTTTAAAACACTATAATTAAGTTATATTTATTAAGTACTTTTCGAGTTATAAGGCTTGAAGTTTACAGTATTTTGACATAAAATACAAAATATCGTGTAAAGCATTCAGTTTTCGGTAATCTTACCTTAATACTTTTATGCATAGAATAATAAGACCAATTAACTGGTTTAAAGAAAACACATAATTGCTCTCAAAAAAAGTATGCAGCTTCATGTTGCAAATTACATTCTATGAATTAAAGTTATGCAGCGACATAATTCCAATTATGTGAATTAAAATTACGTAGCCATATAATTTTAATTTTATAAATTAAAATTATGTACGGACATAATTTTAATTCTATGAATTAAGAATATGTAGTAAAATTATTTTAATTCTATGAATTAAAATTACGTACGACACAATTTTAATTACATAAATTAAAATTACGTACGGACATAATTTTAATTTTATGAAATAAAATTATATAGAATATAACTTTAGTTCTATGAATTAAAATTATGTAGCGATATAATTTTAATTCTATGAATTAAAATTATGCACGGACATAATTACAATTCCATAAATTAAAGATATATACGAACATAATATTAATTTTCTAAATTAAAATTATGTACGGACATACATTTAATTCCGTACATAATTTAGCAAATAAATTACTAAATTTATTGTTCAATACAATTTTTTATATATAATTATTATTTATCTTATTCTTCGAAGTACACTCCTAAAAATTCCTCTTCTTTAATAATCTCTAATATATACACTATACTATACTACACACTTTATTTTCAATATAACCAAGCAGCCAAATAATATGAGTATTGAATAACTTTTAATAAACTATTAACGCCTTGATACACATAATAACTGTCAAAATATGCAATGACAGCCGCTCACGTAATAAGCGCAACGACAGAACCAATCAGCATCGCGGAAAAGCGACAACAATAAACTTCGAGATATTCGAGTATCGACTTTAAATGCCTTTTTTAGATGGGGATCACCTCTTGGTTCTGGCTAAGATGTGAAACCAGCAACTTATTTATAGTCATTTATGAAATGACTCACGTCAGGAAATATAAAATGTTATTACACATAAGAGATGATTTTTTAAATTTGACAACGATTAATAAATAAATGCTCTCATCCAAAAACGCCAAAACCAAAAAGTGATTTCTGAAAAATTGTGTATGTGCGTGTGCGTGCGCGTTCGTATGCGTGCGTGTGTGTGCATGCGTGTGAGGGTGCGTAAGTGAGTGAGTAAGTGGTGATGTAAAACTTAAAAAAACCACATAGTAGCCATCCCCGGAAAATTTTCAAAATTTTGGTACCAATTTCCAGAAAATCAGTCCTTAAATGCGTGAGTGCGTAGGTGGGTGCGTGGGTGAGGTTGTATAACTTAAAAAAACTATCATCGTCGCCATCCCCAAAAAATTTGCAGAATTGTAATAACAATTTCGAGTAACTCGGTTTATAAATGTGGAAGTAGTTCGCAGTCAAACAGCCAGACAGACGGTACTTATATATATAGATTTCAGAATATTCAGGTTTAAACTAATTTAAATATTCATCCCGTTTGTCTCTGCGTTTTGTGCCAAAATTTGCCAACGTGGTTTCATGCCTTATGATCTCTAGTGATAGGAAAAAAATAATTTGTCCATAAGCAATGCTCGGAAAACTTCCGTTTATCAAGATGTTTTGGAGTATGCGCGTTTAAACTCATTTAAAAATTCATCCCGTTCGTCTCTGGGTTTGGTGCCAAAATTTACGAACGTGGTGGCATGCTATGTGATGCATAATCATCCTACAGCGCTGCACCGCTGCACCAGCACTCTGCACCGCTGCACCAGCACCCTACAGCGCTGCACCGCTTCACCAGCACTCTGCACCGTTGCACCAGCACTCTGCACCGCTGCACCAGCACTCTGCACCGCTGCACCAGCACTTTGCAGTGCTGCACAAGCACCCTGCAGCGCTGCACCGCTGCACCAGACTTCTGCACCGGTGCACCAGCACCCTGCAGCTGGGCACCGCTGCACCAAACCTTTGCACCGCTGCACCAGCACCCTGCAGCGCTGCACAAGCACCCTGCAGCGCTGTACCAGACCTCTGCACCGCTGCACCAGCACCCAGCAGCACTGCACCAGCACCCTGCAACGCTGCACAAGCACCCTGCAGCGCTGCACCGTTGCACCATATCTCTGTACCGCTGCCCAAGAACCCTGCAGTGCTGCCCAAGCTCTTGCAGCGCTGCCCAAACACCCTGCAACGCTGCCCAAGCACCCTGCAGCACTGCACCGCTGCACCATAACTCTGCACCGCTGCCCAAGCACCATGCAGTGCTGCCCAAGCTCTTGCAGCGCTGCCAAAGCACCCTGCAGCGCTGCCCAAGCACCCTGCAGCGCTGCACCGCTGAACCATATCTCTGCAACGCTGCCCAAGCACCCGACAGTGCTGCCCAAGCTCTTGCAGCGCTGCCCAAGCAACCTGCATTGCTGCCCAAGCTCTTGCAGCGCTGCCAAAGTTCTGGCAGCGCTGCCCAAGCTCTGGCAGCGCTGCCCAAGCTCTGGCAACGCTGCCCAAGCAACCTGCATTGCTGCCCAAGCTCTTGCAGCGCTGCCAAAGTTCTGGCAGCGCTGCCCAAGCTCTGGCAGCGCTGCCCAAGCACCCTGCACCGCTGCCCAAGCTTTGGCAGCGCTGCCCAAGCACCCTGCAGCGCTGCCCAAGCTCTGGCAGCGCTGCCCAAGCTCTGGCAGCGCTGCCCAAGCACCCTGCAGCGCTGCCCAAGCTCTGGCAGCGCTGCCCAAGCTCTGGCAGCGCTGCCCAAGCACCCTGCACCGCTGCCCAAGCTTTGGCAGCGCTGCCCAAGCTCTTGCAGCGCTGCCCAAGCTCTGGCAGCGCTGCCCAATCTCTGGCAACGCTGCCCAAGCACCCTGCATTGCTGCCCAAGCTCTTGCAGCGCTGCCCAAGCTCTGGCAGCGCTGCCCAAGCACCCTGCACCGCTGCCCAAGCTTTGGCAGCGCTGCCCAAGCTCTGGCAGCGCTGACCAAGCTCTGGCAGCGCTGCCCAAGCTCTGGCAGCGCTGCCCAAGCACCCTGCACCGCTGCCCAAGCTTTGGCAGCGCTTCCCAAGCTCTGGCAGCGCTGCCCAAGCACCCTGCAGCGCTGCCCAAGCTCTGGCAGCACTGCCCAAGCTCTGGCAGCGCTGCCCAAGCACCCTGCACCGCTGCCCAAGCTTTGGTAGCGCTGCCCAAGCTCTTGCAGCGCTGCCCAAGTTCTGGCAGCGCTGCCCAAGCTCTGGCAGCGCTGCCCAAGCTCTGGCAACGCTGCCCAAGCACCCTGCATTGCTGCCCAAGCTCTTGCAGCGCTGCCCAAGCTCTGGCAGCGCTGCCCAAGCACCCTGCACCGCTGCCCAAGCTCTGGCAGCGCTGCCCAAGCTCTGGCAGCGCTGCCCAAGCTCTGGCAACGCTGCCCAAGCACCCTGCATTGCTGCCCAAGCTCTTGCAGCGCTGCCCAAGCTCTGGCAGCGCTGACCAAGCTCTGGCAGCGCTGCCCAAGCTCTGGCAGCGCTGCCCAAGCACCCTGCACCGCTGCCCAAGCTTTGGCAGCGCTTCCCAAGCTCTGGCAGCGCTGCCCAAGCACCCTGCAGCGCTGCCCAAGCTCTGGCAGCACTGCCCAAGCTCTGGCAGCGCTGCCAAAGCACCCTGCAGCGCTGCCCAAGCTCTGGCAGCGCTGCCCAAGCTCTGGCAGCGCTGCCCAAGCACCCTGCACCGCTGCCCAAGCTTTGGCAGCGCTGCCCAAGCTCTTGCAGCGCTGCCCAAGCTCTGGCAGCGCTGCCCAAGCTCTGGCAGCGCTGTCCAATCTCTGGCAACGCTGCCCAAGCACCCTGCATTGCTGCCCAAGCTCTTGCAGCGCTGCCCAAGCTCTGGCAGCGCTGCCCAAGCACCCTGCATTGCTGCCCAAGCTCTTGCAGCGCTGCCCAAGCTCTGGCAGCGCTGCCCAAGCTCTGGCAGCGCTGCCCAAGCACCCTGCATTGCTGCCCAAGCTCTGGCAGCGCTGCCCAAGCTCTGGCAGCGCTGCCCAAGCACCCTGCACCGCTGCCCAAGCTTTGGCAGCGCTGCCCAAGCTCTTGCAGCGCTGCCCAAGTTCTGGCAGCGCTGCCCAAGCTCTGGCAGCGCTGCCCAAGCTCTGGCAACGCTGCCCAAGCACCCTGCATTGCTGCCCAAGCTTTTGCAGCGCTGCCCAAGCTCTGGCAGCGCTGCCCAAGCACCCTGCACCGCTGCCCAAGCTCTGGCAGCGCTGCCCAAGCTCTGGCAGCGCTGCCCAAGCTCTGGCAACGCTGCCCAAGCACCCTGCATTGCTGCCCAAGCTCTTGCAGCGCTGCCCAAGATCTGGCAGCGCTGCCCAAGCTCTGGCAGCGCTGCCCAAGCTCTGGCAGCGCTGCCCAAGCTCCCTGCAGCGCTGCCCAAGCTCTGGCAGCGCTGCCCAAGCACCCTGCACCGCTGCCCAAGCTTTGGCAGCGCTGCCCAAGCTCTTGCAGCGCTGCCCAAGTTCTGGCAACGCTGCCCAAGCTCTGGCAGCGCTGCCCAAGCTCTGGCAACGCTGCCCAAGCACCCTGCATTGCTGCCCAAGCTCTTGCAGCGCTGCCCAAGCTCTGGCAGCGCTGCCCAAGCACCCTGCACCGCTGCCCAAGCTCTGGCAACGCTGCCCAAGCACCCTGCATTGCTGCCCAAGCTCTTGCAGCGCTGCCCAAGCTCTGGCAGCGCTGCCCAAGCACCCTGCACCGCTGCCCAAGCTCTGGCAGCGCTGCCCAAGCTCTGGCAGCGCTGCCCAAGCTCTGGCAGCGCTGCCCAAGCTCTGGCAGCGCTGCCCAAGCACCCTGCACCGCTGCCCAAGCTTTGGCAGCGCTGCCCAAGCTCTGGCAGCGCTGCCCAAGCTCTGGCAGCGCTGCCCAAGCACCCTGCACCGCTGCCCAAGCTTTGGAAGCGCTGCCCAAGCTCTGGCAGCGCTGCCCAAGCACCCTGCAGCGCTGCCCAAGCTCTGGCAGCGCTGCCCAAGCTCTGGCAGCGCTGCCCAAGCACCCTGCACCGCTGCCCAAGCTTTGGCAGCGCTGCCCAAGCTCTTGCAGCGCTGCCCAAGTTCTGGCAGCGCTGCCCAAGCTCTGGCAACGCTGCCCAAACACCCTGCATTGCTGCCCAAGCTCTTGCAGCGCTGCCCAAGCTCTGGCAGCGCTGCCCAAGCACCCTGCACCGCTGCCCAAGTTCTGGCAGCGCTGCCCAAGCTCTGGCAGCGCTGCCCAAGCACCCTGCAGCGCTGCCCAAGCTCTGGCAGCGCTGCCCAAGCACCCTGCAGCTCTGCCCAAGCACCCTGCAGCTCTGCCCAAGCTCTGGCTGCGCTGCCCAAGCTCTGGCAGCGCTGCCCAAGCTCTGGCAGCGCTGCCCAAGCTCTGGCAGCGTTGCCCAAGCTCTTGCAGCGCTGCCCAAGCACCCTGCATTGCTGCCCAAGCTCTTGCAGCGCTGCCCAAGCTCTGGCAACGCTGCCCAAGCACCCTGCACCGCTGCCCAAGCTCTGGCAGCGCTGTCCAAGCACCCTGCACCGCTGCCCAAACTTTGGCAGCGCTGCCCAAGCTCTTGCAGCGCTGCCCAAGTTCTGGCAGCGCTGCCCAAGCTCTGGCAGCGCTGCCCAAGCTCTGGCAACGCTGCCCAAGCACCCTGCATTGCTGCCCAAGCACCCTGCACCGCTGCCCAAGCTCTGGCAGCGCTGCCCAAGTTCTGGCAGCGCTGCCCAAGCACCCTGCATTGATGCCCAAGCGTTGGCAGCGCTGCCCATCTCTGGCAGCGCTGCCCAAGCTCTGGCAGCGCTGCCCAAGCTCTGGCAGCGCTGCCCAAGCTCTGGCAGCGCTGCCCAAGCACCCTGCAGCGCTGCCCAAGCTCTGGCAGCGCTGCCCAAGCACCCTGCAGCTCTGCCCAAGCACTCTGCAGCGCTGCCCAAGCTCTGGCTGCGCTGCCCAAGCTCTGGCAGCGCTGCCCAAGCTCTTGCAGCGCTGCCCAAGCTCTTGCAGCGCTGCCCAAGCTCTGGCAGCGCTGCCCAAGCACCCGGCAGCGCTGCCCAAGCTCTGGCAGCGCTGCCCAAGCTCTGGCAGCGCTGCCCAAGCACCCGGCAGCGCTGCCCAAGCTCTGGCAGCGCTGCCCAAGCTCTGGCAGCGCTGCCCAAGCACCCTGCACCGCTGCCCAAGCTTTGGCAGCGCTGCCCAAGCTCTTGCAGCGCTGCCCAAGTTCTGGCAGCGCTGCCCAAGCTCTGGCAGCGCTGCCCAAGTTCTGGCAACGCTGCCCAAGCTCTTGCAGCGCTGCCCAAGCTCTGGCAGCGCTGCCCAAGCTCTGGCAGCGCTGCCCAAGCACCCTGCAGCGCTGCCCAAGCTCTGGCAGCGCTGTCCAAGCACCCTGCACCGCTGCCCAAGCTTTGGCAGCGCTGCCCAAGCTCTGGCAGCGCTGCCCAAGCTCTGGCAGCGCTGCCCAAGCTCTGGCAGCGCTGCCCAAGCACCCTGCACCGCTGCCCAAGCTTTGGCAGCGCTGCCCAAGCTCTGGCAGCGCTGCCCAAGCTCTGGCAGCGCTGCCCAAGCACCCTGCACCGCTGCCCAAGCTTTGGAAGCGCTGCCCAAGCTCTGGCAGCGCTGCCCAAGCACCCTGCAGCGCTGCCCAAGCTCTGGCAGCGCTGCCCAAGCTCTGGCAGCGCTGCCCAAGCTCTGGCAACGCTGCCCAAGCACCCTGCATTGCTGCCCAAGCTCTTGCAGCGCTGCCCAAGTTCTGGCAGCGCTGCCCAAGCTCTGGCAACGCTGCCCAAGCACCCTGCATTGCTGCCCAAGCTCTTGCAGCGCTGCCCAAGTTCTGGCAGCGCTGCCCAAGCTCTGGCAGCGCTGCCCAAGCTCTTGCAGCGCTGCACAAGTTCTGGCAGCGCTGCCCAAGCTCTGGCAGCGTTGCCCAAGCTCTGGCAACGCTGCCCAAGCATCCTGCACCGCTGCCCAAACTCAGGCAGCGCTGTCCAAGCACCCTGCACCGCTGCCCAAGCTTTGGCAGCGCTGCCCAAGCTCTGGCAGCGCTGCCCAAGCACCCTGCACCGCTGCCCAAGTTTTGGCAGCGCTTCCCAAGCTCTGGCAGCGCTGCCCAAGCACCCTGCAGCGCTGCCCAAGCTCTGGCAACGCTGCCCAAGCTCTGGCAGCGCTGCCCAAGCACCCTGCACCGCTGCCCAAGTTTTGGCAGCGCTTCCCAAGCTCTGGCAGCGCTGCCCAAGCACCCTGCAGCGCTGCCCAAGCTCTGGCAGCGCTGCCCAAGCACCCTGCACCGCTGCCCAAGCTTTGGCAGCGCTGCCCAAGCTCTTGCAGCGCTGCCCAAGTTCTGGCAACGCTGCCCAAGCTCTGGCAGCGCTGCCCAAGCTCTGGCAACGCTGCCCAAGCACCCTGCATTGCTGCCCAAGCTCTTGCAGCGCTGCCCAAGCTCTGGCAGCGCTGCCCAAGCACCCTGCACCGCTGCCCAAGCTCTGGCAACGCTGCCCAAGCACCCTGCATTGCTGCCCAAGCTCTTGCAGCGCTGCCCAAGCTCTGGCAGCGCTGCCCAAGCACCCTGCACCGCTGCCCAAGCTCTGGCAGCGCTGCCCAAGCTCTGGCAGCGCTGCCCAAGCTCTGGCAGCGCTGCCCAAGCACCCTGCACCGCTGCCCAAGCTTTGGCAGCGCTGCCCAAGCTCTGGCAGCGCTGCCCAAGCTCTGGCAGCGCTGCCCAAGCACCCTGCACCGCTGCCCAAGCTTTGGAAGCGCTGCCCAAGCTCTGGCAGCGCTGCCCAAGCACCCTGCAGCGCTGCCCAAGCTCTGGCAGCGCTGCCCAAGCTCTGGCAGCGCTGCCCAAGCACCCTGCACCGCTGCCCAAGCTTTGGCAGCGCTGCCCAAGCTCTTGCAGCGCTGCCCAAGTTCTGGCAGCGCTGCCCAAGCTCTGGCAGCGCTGCCCAAGCTCTGGCAACGCTGCCCAAGCACCCTGCATTGCTGCCCAAGCTCTTGCAGCGCTGTCCAAGTTCTGGCAGCGCTGCCCAAGCTCTGGCAGCGCTGCCCAAGCTCTTGCAGCGCTGCACAAGTTCTGGCAGCGCTGCCCAAGCTCTGGCAGCGTTGCCCAAGCTATGGCAACGCTGCCCAAGCACCCTGCACCGCTGCCCAAGCTCTGGCAGCGCTGTCCAAGCACCCTGCACCGCTGCCCAAGCTTTGGCAGCGCTGCCCAAGCTCTTGCAGCGCTGCCCAAGTTCTGGCAGCGCTGCCCAAGCTCTGGCAACGCTGCCCAAACACCCTGCATTGCTGCCCAAGCTCTTGCAGCGCTGCCCAAGCTCTGGCAGCGCTGCCCAAGCACCCTGCACCGCTGCCCAAGCTCTGGCAGCGCTGCCCAAGCTCTGGCAGCGCTGCCCAAGCACCCTGCAGCGCTGCCCAAGCTCTGGCAGCGCTGCCCAAGCACCCTGCAGCTCTGCCCAAGCACCCTGCAGCTCTGCCCAAGCTCTGGCTGCGCTGCCCAAGCTCTGGCAGCGCTGCCCAAGCTCTGGCAGCGCTGCCCAAGCTCTGGCAGCGTTGCCCAAGCTCTTGCAGCGCTGCCCAAGCACCCTGCATTGCTGCCCAAGCTCTTGCAGCGCTGCCCAAGCTCTGGCAACGCTGCCCAAGCACCCTGCACCGCTGCCCAAGCTCTGGCAGCGCTGTCCAAGCACCCTGCACCGCTGCCCAAGCTTTGGCAGCGCTGCCCAAGCTCTGGCAGCGCTGCCCAAGCTCTGGCAGCGCTGCCCAAGCACCCTGCACCGCTGCCCAAGCTCTGGCAACGCTGCCCAAGCACCCTGCATTACTGCCCAAGCTCTTGCAGCGCTGCCCAAGCTCTGGCAGCGCTGCCCAAGCACCCTGCACCGCTGCCCAAGCTCTGGCAGCGCTGCCCAAGCTCTGGCAGCGCTGCCCAAGCTCTGGCAGCGCTGCCCAAGCACCCTGCACCGCTGCCCAAGCTTTGGCAGCGCTGCCCAAGCTCTGGCAGCGCTGCCCAAGCTCTGGCAGCGCTGCCCAAGCACCCTGCACCGCTGCCCAAGCTTTGGAAGCGCTGCCCAAGCTCTGGCAGCGCTGCCCAAGCACCCTGCAGCGCTGCCCAAGCTCTGGCAGCGCTGCCCAAGCTCTGGCAGCGCTGCCCAAGCACCCTGCACCGCTGCCCAAGCTTTGGCAGCGCTGCCCAAGCTCTTGCAGCGCTGCCCAAGTTCTGGCAGCGCTGCCCAAGCTCTGGCAGCGCTGCCCAAGCTCTGGCAACGCTGCCCAAGCACCCTGCATTGCTGCCCAAGCTCTTGCAGCGCTGCCCAAGTTCTGGCAGCGCTGCCCAAGCTCTGGCAGCGCTGCCCAAGCTCTTGCAGCGCTGCACAAGCTCTTGCAGCGCTGCCCAAGCTCTGGCAGCGCTGCCCAAGCACCCTGCACCGCTGCCCAAGCTCTGGCAACGCTGCCCAAGCACCCTGCATTGCTGCCCAAGCTCTTGCAGCGCTGCCCAAGCTCTGGCAGCGCTGCCCAAGCACCCTGCACCGCTGCCCAAGCTCTGGCAGCGCTGCCCAAGCTCTGGCAGCGCTGCCCAAGCTCTGGCAGCGCTGCCCAAGCTCTGGCAGCGCTGCCCAAGCACCCTGCACCGCTGCCCAAGCTTTGGCAGCGCTGCCCAAGCTCTGGCAGCGCTGCCCAAGCTCTGGCAGCGCTGCCCAAGCACCCTGCACCGCTGCCCAAGCTTTGGAAGCGCTGCCCAAGCTCTGGCAGCGCTGCCCAAGCACCCTGCAGCGCTGCCCAAGCTCTGGCAGCGCTGCCCAAGCTCTGGCAGCGCTGCCCAAGCACCCTGCACCGCTGCCCAAGCTTTGGCAGCGCTGCCCAAGCTCTTGCAGCGCTGCCCAAGTTCTGGCAGCGCTGCCCAAGCTCTGGCAACGCTGCCCAAACACCCTGCATTGCTGCCCAAGCTCTTGCAGCGCTGCCCAAGCTCTGGCAGCGCTGCCCAAGCACCCTGCACCGCTGCCCAAGTTCTGGCAGCGCTGCCCAAGCTCTGGCAGCGCTGCCCAAGCACCCTGCACCGCTGCCCAAGCTTTGGAAGCGCTGCCCAAGCTCTGGCAGCGCTGCCCAAGCACCCTGCAGCGCTGCCCAAGCTCTGGCAGCGCTGCCCAAGCTCTGGCAGCGCTGCCCAAGCACCCTGCACCGCTGCCCAAGCTTTGGCAGCGCTGCCCAAGCTCTGGCAGCGCTGCCCAAGCTCTGGCAGCGCTGCCCAAGCACCCTGCACCGCTGCCCAAGCTTTGGAAGCGCTGCCCAAGCTCTGGCAGCGCTGCCCAAGCACCCTGCAGCGCTGCCCAAGCTCTGGCAGCGCTGCCCAAGCTCTGGCAGCGCTGCCCAAGCACCCTGCACCGCTGCCCAAGCTTTGGCAGCGCTGCCCAAGCTCTTGCAGCGCTGCCCAAGTTCTGGCAGCGCTGCCCAAGCTCTGGCAACGCTGCCCAAACACCCTGCATTGCTGCCCAAGCTCTTGCAGCGCTGCCCAAGCTCTGGCAGCGCTGCCCAAGCACCCTGCACCGCTGCCCAAGTTCTGGCAGCGCTGCCCAAGCTCTGGCAGCGCTGCCCAAGCACCCTGCAGCGCTGCCCAAGCTCTGGCAGCGCTGCCCAAGCACCCTGCAGCTCTGCCCAAGCACCCTGCAGCTCTGCCCAAGCTCTGGCTGCGCTGCCCAAGCTCTGGCAGCGCTGCCCAAGCTCTGGCAGCGCTGCCCAAGCTCTGGCAGCGTTGCCCAAGCTCTTGCAGCGCTGCCCAAGCACCCTGCATTGCTGCCCAAGCTCTTGCAGCGCTGCCCAAGCTCTGGCAACGCTGCCCAAGCACCCTGCACCGCTGCCCAAGCTCTGGCAGCGCTGTCCAAGCACCCTGCACCGCTGCCCAAACTTTGGCAGCGCTGCCCAAGCTCTTGCAGCGCTGCCCAAGTTCTGGCAGCGCTGCCCAAGCTCTGGCAGCGCTGCCCAAGCTCTGGCAACGCTGCCCAAGCACCCTGCATTGCTGCCCAAGCACCCTGCACCGCTGCCCAAGCTCTGGCAGCGCTGCCCAAGTTCTGGCAGCGCTGCCCAAGCACCCTGCATTGATGCCCAAGCGTTGGCAGCGCTGCCCATCTCTGGCAGCGCTGCCCAAGCTCTGGCAGCGCTGCCCAAGCTCTGGCAGCGCTGCCCAAGCTCTGGCAGCGCTGCCCAAGCACCCTGCAGCGCTGCCCAAGCTCTGGCAGCGCTGCCCAAGCACCCTGCAGCTCTGCCCAAGCACTCTGCAGCGCTGCCCAAGCTCTGGCTGCGCTGCCCAAGCTCTGGCAGCGCTGCCCAAGCTCTTGCAGCGCTGCCCAAGCTCTTGCAGCGCTGCCCAAGCTCTGGCAGCGCTGCCCAAGCACCCGGCAGCGCTGCCCAAGCTCTGGCAGCGCTGCCCAAGCTCTGGCAGCGCTGCCCAAGCACCCGGCAGCGCTGCCCAAGCTCTGGCAGCGCTGCCCAAGCTCTGGCAGCGCTGCCCAAGCACCCTGCACCGCTGCCCAAGCTTTGGCAGCGCTGCCCAAGCTCTTGCAGCGCTGCCCAAGTTCTGGCAGCGCTGCCCAAGCTCTGGCAGCGCTGCCCAAGTTCTGGCAACGCTGCCCAAGCTCTTGCAGCGCTGCCCAAGCTCTGGCAGCGCTGCCCAAGCTCTGGCAGCGCTGCCCAAGCACCCTGCAGCGCTGCCCAAGCTCTGGCAGCGCTGTCCAAGCACCCTGCACCGCTGCCCAAGCTTTGGCAGCGCTGCCCAAGCTCTGGCAGCGCTGCCCAAGCTCTGGCAGCGCTGCCCAAGCTCTGGCAGCGCTGCGCAAGCACCCTGCACCGCTGCCCAAGCTTTGGCAGCGCTGCCCAAGCTCTGGCAGCGCTGCCCAAGCACCCTGCAGCGCTGCCCAAGCTCTGGCAGCGTTGCCCAAGCTCTTGCAGCGCTGCCCAAGCACCCTGCATTGCTGCCCAAGCTCTTGCAGCGCTGCCCAAGCTCTGGCAGCGCTGCCCAAGCTCTGGCAGCGCTGCCCAAGCTCTGGCAGCGCTGCCCAAGCTCTGGCAGCGCTGCCCAAGCTCTGGCAGCGCTGCCCAAGCTCTGGCAGCGCTGCCCAAGCTCTGGCAGCGCTGCCCAAGCTCTGGCAGCGCTGCCCAAGCTCTGGCAGCGCTGCCCAAGCTCTGGCAGCGCTGCCCAAGCACCCTGCACCGCTGCCCAAGCTTTGGCAGCGCTGCCCAAGCTCTTGCAGCGCTGCCCAAGTTCTGGCAGCGCTGCCCAAGCTCTGGCAGCGCTGCCCAAGCTCTGGCAACGCTGCCCAAGCAACCTGCATTGCTGCCCAAGCTCTTGCAGCGCTGCCAAAGTTCTGGCAGCGCTGCCCAAGCTCTGGCAACGCTGCCCAAGCAACCTGCATTGCTGCCCAAGCTCTTGCAGCGCTGCCAAAGTTCTGGCAGCGCTGCCCAAGCTCTGGCAGCGCTGCCCAAGCACCCTGCACCGCTGCCCAAGCTTTGGCAGCGCTGCCCAAGCACCCTGCAGCGCTGCCCAAGCTCTGGCAGCGCTGCCCAAGCTCTGGCAGCGCTGCCCAAGCACCCTGCAGCGCTGCCCAAGCTCTGGCAGCGCTGCCCAAGCTCTGGCAGCGCTGCCCAAGCACCCTGCACCGCTGCCCAAGCTTTGGCAGCGCTGCCCAAGCTCTTGCAGCGCTGCCCAAGCTCTGGCAGCGCTGCCCAATCTCTGGCAACGCTGCCCAAGCACCCTGCATTGCTGCCCAAGCTCTTGCAGCGCTGCCCAAGCTCTGGCAGCGCTGCCCAAGCACCCTGCACCGCTGCCCAAGCTTTGGCAGCGCTGCCCAAGCTCTGGCAGCGCTGACCAAGCTCTGGCAGCGCTGCCCAAGCTCTGGCAGCGCTGCCCAAGCACCCTGCACCGCTGCCCAAGCTTTGGCAGCGCTTCCCAAGCTCTGGCAGCGCTGCCCAAGCACCCTGCAGCGCTGCCCAAGCTCTGGCAGCACTGCCCAAGCTCTGGCAGCGCTGCCCAAGCACCCTGCACCGCTGCCCAAGCTTTGGTAGCGCTGCCCAAGCTCTTGCAGCGCTGCCCAAGTTCTGGCAGCGCTGCCCAAGCTCTGGCAGCGCTGCCCAAGCTCTGGCAACGCTGCCCAAGCACCCTGCATTGCTGCCCAAGCTCTTGCAGCGCTGCCCAAGCTCTGGCAGCGCTGCCCAAGCACCCTGCACCGCTGCCCAAGCTCTGGCAGCGCTGCCCAAGCTCTGGCAGCGCTGCCCAAGCTCTGGCAACGCTGCCCAAGCACCCTGCATTGCTGCCCAAGCTCTTGCAGCGCTGCCCAAGCTCTGGCAGCGCTGACCAAGCTCTGGCAGCGCTGCCCAAGCTCTGGCAGCGCTGCCCAAGCACCCTGCACCGCTGCCCAAGCTTTGGCAGCGCTTCCCAAGCTCTGGCAGCGCTGCCCAAGCACCCTGCAGCGCTGCCCAAGCTCTGGCAGCACTGCCCAAGCTCTGGCAGCGCTGCCCAAGCACCCTGCACCGCTGCCCAAGCTTTGGTAGCGCTGCCCAAGCTCTTGCAGCGCTGCCCAAGTTCTGGCAGAGCTGCCCAAGCTCTGGCAGCGCTGCCCAAGCTCTGGCAGCGCTGCCCAAGCTCTGGCAGCGCTGCCCAAGCACCCTGCAGCGCTGCCCAAGCACCCTGCAGCGCTGCCCAAGCTCTGGCAGCGCTGCCCAAGCTCTGGCAGCGCTGCCCAAGCACCCTGCACCGCTGCCCAAGCTTTGGCAGCGCTGCCCAAGCTCTTGCAGCGCTGCCCAAGCTCTGGCAGCGCTGCCCAAGCTCTGGCAGCGCTGTCCAATCTCTGGCAACGCTGCCCAAGCACCCTGCATTGCTGCCCAAGCTCTTGCAGCGCTGCCCAAGCTCTGGCAACGCTGCCCAAGCTCTGGCAGCGCTGCCCAAGCACCCTCCAGCGCTGCCCAAGCTCTGGCAGCGCTGCCCAAGCTCTGGCAGCGCTGCGCAAGCACCCTGCACCGCTGCCCAAGCTTTGGCAGCGCTGCCCAAGCTCTGGCAGCGCTGCCCAAGCACCCTGCAGCGCTGCCCAAGCTCTGGCAGCGTTGCCCAAGCTCTTGCAGCGCTGCCCAAGCACCCTGCATTGCTGCCCAAGCTCTTGCAGCGCTGCCCAAGCTCTGGCAACGCTGCCCAAGCACCCTGCACCGCTGCCCAAGCTCTGGCAGCGCTGCCCAAGCTCTGGCAACGCTGCCCAAGCACCCTGCATTGCTGCCCAAGCTCTTGCAGCGCTGCCCAAGCTCTGGCAGCGCTGCCCAAGCACCCTGCACCGCTGCCCAAGCTCTGGCAGCGCTGCCCAAGCTCTGGCAGCGCTGCCCAAGCTCTGGCAACGCTGCCCAAGCACCCTGCATTGCTGCCCAAGCTCTTGCAGCGCTGCCCAAGCTCTGGCAGCGCTGACCAAGCTCTGGCAGCGCTGCCCAAGCTCTGGCAGCGCTGCCCAAGCACCCTGCACCGCTGCCCAAGCTTTGGCAGCGCTTCCCAAGCTCTGGCAGCGCTGCCCAAGCACCCTGCAGCGCTGCCCAAGCTCTGGCAGCACTGCCCAAGCTCTGGCAGCGCTGCCCAAGCACCCTGCACCGCTGCCCAAGCTTTGGTAGCGCTGCCCAAGCTCTTGCAGCGCTGCCCAAGTTCTGGCAGAGCTGCCCAAGCTCTGGCAGCGCTGCCCAAGCTCTGGCAGCGCTGCCCAAGCTCTGGCAGCGCTGCGCAAGCACCCTGCACCGCTGCCCAAGCTTTGGCAGCGCTGCCCAAGCTCTGGCAGCGCTGCCCAAGCACCCTGCAGCGCTGCCCAAGCTCTGGCAGCGTTGCCCAAGCTCTTGCAGCGCTGCCCAAGCACCCTGCATTGCTGCCCAAGCTCTTGCAGCGCTGCCCAAGCTCTGGCAGCGCTGCCCAAGCTCTGGCAGCGCTGCCCAAGCTCTGGCAGCGCTGCCCAAGCTCTGGCAGCGCTGCCCAAGCTCTGGCAGCGCTGCCCAAGCACCCTGCACCGCTGCCCAAGCTTTGGCAGCGCTGCCCAAGCTCTTGCAGCGCTGCCCAAGTTCTGGCAGCGCTGCCCAAGCTCTGGCAGCGCTGCCCAAGCTCTGGCAACGCTGCCCAAGCAACCTGCATTGCTGCCCAAGCTCTTGCAGCGCTGCCAAAGTTCTGGCAGCGCTGCCCAAGCTCTGGCAGCGCTGCCCAAGCTCTGGCAACGCTGCCCAAGCAACCTGCATTGCTGCCCAAGCTCTTGCAGCGCTGCCAAAGTTCTGGCAGCGCTGCCCAAGCTCTGGCAGCGCTGCCCAAGCACCCTGCACCGCTGCCCAAGCTTTGGCAGCGCTGCCCAAGCACCCTGCAGCGCTGCCCAAGCTCTGGCAGCGCTGCCCAAGCTCTGGCAGCGCTGCCCAAGCACCCTGCAGCGCTGCCCAAGCTCTGGCAGCGCTGCCCAAGCTCTGGCAGCGCTGCCCAAGCACCCTGCACCGCTGCCCAAGCTTTGGCAGCGCTGCCCAAGCTCTTGCAGCGCTGCCCAAGCTCTGGCAGCGCTGCCCAATCTCTGGCAACGCTGCCCAAGCACCCTGCATTGCTGCCCAAGCTCTTGCAGCGCTGCCCAAGCTCTGGCAGCGCTGCCCAAGCACCCTGCACCGCTGCCCAAGCTTTGGCAGCGCTGCCCAAGCTCTGGCAGCGCTGACCAAGCTCTGGCAGCGCTGCCCAAGCTCTGGCAGCGCTGCCCAAGCACCCTGCACCGCTGCCCAAGCTTTGGCAGCGCTTCCCAAGCTCTGGCAGCGCTGCCCAAGCACCCTGCAGCGCTGCCCAAGCTCTGGCAGCACTGCCCAAGCTCTGGCAGCGCTGCCCAAGCACCCTGCACCGCTGCCCAAGCTTTGGTAGCGCTGCCCAAGCTCTTGCAGCGCTGCCCAAGTTCTGGCAGCGCTGCCCAAGCTCTGGCAGCGCTGCCCAAGCTCTGGCAACGCTGCCCAAGCACCCTGCATTGCTGCCCAAGCTCTTGCAGCGCTGCCCAAGCTCTGGCAGCGCTGCCCAAGCACCCTGCACCGCTGCCCAAGCTCTGGCAGCGCTGCCCAAGCTCTGGCAGCGCTGCCCAAGCTCTGGCAACGCTGCCCAAGCACCCTGCATTGCTGCCCAAGCTCTTGCAGCGCTGCCCAAGCTCTGGCAGCGCTGACCAAGCTCTGGCAGCGCTGCCCAAGCTCTGGCAGCGCTGCCCAAGCACCCTGCACCGCTGCCCAAGCTTTGGCAGCGCTTCCCAAGCTCTGGCAGCGCTGCCCAAGCACCCTGCAGCGCTGCCCAAGCTCTGGCAGCACTGCCCAAGCTCTGGCAGCGCTGCCCAAGCACCCTGCAGCGCTGCCCAAGCTCTGGCAGCGCTGCCCAAGCTCTGGCAGCGCTGCCCAAGCACCCTGCACCGCTGCCCAAGCTTTGGCAGCGCTGCCCAAGCTCTTGCAGCGCTGCCCAAGCTCTGGCAGCGCTGCCCAAGCTCTGGCAGCGCTGTCCAATCTCTGGCAACGCTGCCCAAGCACCCTGCATTGCTGCCCAAGCTCTTGCAGCGCTGCCCAAGCTCTGGCAGCGCTGCCCAAGCACCCTGCATTGCTGCCCAAGCTCTTGCAGCGCTGCCCAAGCTCTGGCAGCGCTGCCCAAGCTCTGGCAGCGCTGCCCAAGCACCCTGCATTGCTGCCCAAGCTCTGGCAGCGCTGCCCAAGCTCTGGCAGCGCTGCCCAAGCACCCTGCACCGCTGCCCAAGCTTTGGCAGCGCTGCCCAAGCTCTTGCAGCGCTGCCCAAGTTCTGGCAGCGCTGCCCAAGCTCTGGCAGCGCTGCCCAAGCTCTGGCAACGCTGCCCAAGCACCCTGCATTGCTGCCCAAGCTTTTGCAGCGCTGCCCAAGCTCTGGCAGCGCTGTACAAGCACCCTGCACCGCTGCCCAAGCTCTGGCAGCGCTGCCCAAGCTCTGGCAGCGCTGCCCAAGCTCTGGCAACGCTGCCCAAGCACCCTGCATTGCTGCCCAAGCTCTTGCAGCGCTGCCCAAGATCTGGCAGCGCTGCCCAAGCTCTGGCAGCGCTGCCCAAGCTCTGGCAGCGCTGCCCAAGCTCCCTGCAGCGCTGCCCAAGCTCTGGCAGCGCTGCCCAAGCACCCTGCACCGCTGCCCAAGCTTTGGCAGCGCTGCCCAAGCTCTTGCAGCGCTGCCCAAGTTCTGGCAACGCTGCCCAAGCTCTGGCAGCGCTGCCCAAGCTCTGGCAACGCTGCCCAAGCACCCTGCATTGCTGCCCAAGCTCTTGCAGCGCTGCCCAAGCTCTGGCAGCGCTGCCCAAGCACCCTGCACCGCTGCCCAAGCTCTGGCAACGCTGCCCAAGCACCCTGCATTGCTGCCCAAGCTCTTGCAGCGCTGCCCAAGCTCTGGCAGCGCTGCCCAAGCACCCTGCACCGCTGCCCAAGCTCTGGCAGCGCTGCCCAAGCTCTGGCAGCGCTGCCCAAGCTCTGGCAGCGCTGCCCAAGCTCTGGCAGCGCTGCCCAAGCACCCTGCACCGCTGCCCAAGCTTTGGCAGCGCTGCCCAAGCTCTGGCAGCGCTGCCCAAGCTCTGGCAGCGCTGCCCAAGCACCCTGCACCGCTGCCCAAGCTTTGGAAGCGCTGCCCAAGCTCTGGCAGCGCTGCCCAAGCACCCTGCAGCGCTGCCCAAGCTCTGGCAGCGCTGCCCAAGCTCTGGCAGCGCTGCCCAAGCACCCTGCACCGCTGCCCAAGCTTTGGCAGCGCTGCCCAAGCTCTTGCAGCGCTGCCCAAGTTCTGGCAGCGCTGCCCAAGCTCTGGCAACGCTGCCCAAACACCCTGCATTGCTGCCCAAGCTCTTGCAGCGCTGCCCAAGCTCTGGCAGCGCTGCCCAAGCACCCTGCACCGCTGCCCAAGCTTTGGTAGCGCTGCCCAAGCTCTTGCAGCGCTGCCCAAGTTCTGGCAGCGCTGCCCAAGCTCTGGCAGCGCTGCCCAAGCTCTGGCAACGCTGCCCAAGCACCCTGCATTGCTGCCCAAGCTCTTGCAGCGCTGCCCAAGCTCTGGCAGCGCTGCCCAAGCACCCTGCACCGCTGCCCAAGCTCTGGCAGCGCTGCCCAAGCTCTGGCAGCGCTGCCCAAGCTCTGGCAACGCTGCCCAAGCACCCTGCATTGCTGCCCAAGCTCTTGCAGCGCTGCCCAAGCTCTGGCAGCGCTGACCAAGCTCTGGCAGCGCTGCCCAAGCTCTGGCAGCGCTGCCCAAGCACCCTGCACCGCTGCCCAAGCTTTGGCAGCGCTTCCCAAGCTCTGGCAGCGCTGCCCAAGCACCCTGCAGCGCTGCCCAAGCTCTGGCAGCACTGCCCAAGCTCTGGCAGCGCTGCCCAAGCACCCTGCAGCGCTGCCCAAGCTCTGGCAGCGCTGCCCAAGCTCTGGCAGCGCTGCCCAAGCACCCTGCACCGCTGCCCAAGCTTTGGCAGCGCTGCCCAAGCTCTTGCAGCGCTGCCCAAGCTCTGGCAGCGCTGCCCAAGCTCTGGCAGCGCTGTCCAATCTCTGGCAACGCTGCCCAAGCACCCTGCATTGCTGCCCAAGCTCTTGCAGCGCTGCCCAAGCTCTGGCAGCGCTGCCCAAGCACCCTGCATTGCTGCCCAAGCTCTTGCAGCGCTGCCCAAGCTCTGGCAGCGCTGCCCAAGCTCTGGCAGCGCTGCCCAAGCACCCTGCATTGCTGCCCAAGCTCTGGCAGCGCTGCCCAAGCTCTGGCAGCGCTGCCCAAGCACCCTGCACCGCTGCCCAAGCTTTGGCAGCGCTGCCCAAGCTCTTGCAGCGCTGCCCAAGTTCTGGCAGCGCTGCCCAAGCTCTGGCAGCGCTGCCCAAGCTCTGGCAACGCTGCCCAAGCACCCTGCATTGCTGCCCAAGCTTTTGCAGCGCTGCCCAAGCTCTGGCAGCGCTGTACAAGCACCCTGCACCGCTGCCCAAGCTCTGGCAGCGCTGCCCAAGCTCTGGCAGCGCTGCCCAAGCTCTGGCAACGCTGCCCAAGCACCCTGCATTGCTGCCCAAGCTCTTGCAGCGCTGCCCAAGATCTGGCAGCGCTGCCCAAGCTCTGGCAGCGCTGCCCAAGCTCTGGCAGCGCTGCCCAAGCTCCCTGCAGCGCTGCCCAAGCTCTGGCAGCGCTGCCCAAGCACCCTGCACCGCTGCCCAAGCTTTGGCAGCGCTGCCCAAGCTCTTGCAGCGCTGCCCAAGTTCTGGCAACGCTGCCCAAGCTCTGGCAGCGCTGCCCAAGCTCTGGCAACGCTGCCCAAGCACCCTGCATTGCTGCCCAAGCTCTTGCAGCGCTGCCCAAGCTCTGGCAGCGCTGCCCAAGCACCCTGCACCGCTGCCCAAGCTCTGGCAACGCTGCCCAAGCACCCTGCATTGCTGCCCAAGCTCTTGCAGCGCTGCCCAAGCTCTGGCAGCGCTGCCCAAGCACCCTGCACCGCTGCCCAAGCTCTGGCAGCGCTGCCCAAGCTCTGGCAGCGCTGCCCAAGCTCTGGCAGCGCTGCCCAAGCTCTGGCAGCGCTGCCCAAGCACCCTGCACCGCTGCCCAAGCTTTGGCAGCGCTGCCCAAGCTCTGGCAGCGCTGCCCAAGCTCTGGCAGCGCTGCCCAAGCACCCTGCACCGCTGCCCAAGCTTTGGAAGCGCTGCCCAAGCTCTGGCAGCGCTGCCCAAGCACCCTGCAGCGCTGCCCAAGCTCTGGCAGCGCTGCCCAAGCTCTGGCAGCGCTGCCCAAGCACCCTGCACCGCTGCCCAAGCTTTGGCAGCGCTGCCCAAGCTCTTGCAGCGCTGCCCAAGTTCTGGCAGCGCTGCCCAAGCTCTGGCAACGCTGCCCAAACACCCTGCATTGCTGCCCAAGCTCTTGCAGCGCTGCCCAAGCTCTGGCAGCGCTGCCCAAGCACCCTGCACCGCTGCCCAAGTTCTGGCAGCGCTGCCCAAGCTCTGGCAGCGCTGCCCAAGCACCCTGCAGCGCTGCCCAAGCTCTGGCAGCGCTGCCCAAGCACCCTGCAGCTCTGCCCAAGCACCCTGCAGCTCTGCCCAAGCTCTGGCTGCGCTGCCCAAGCTCTGGCAGCGCTGCCCAAGCTCTGGCAGCGCTGCCCAAGCTCTGGCAGCGTTGCCCAAGCTCTTGCAGCGCTGCCCAAGCACCCTGCATTGCTGCCCAAGCTCTTGCAGCGCTGCCCAAGCTCTGGCAACGCTGCCCAAGCACCCTGCACCGCTGCCCAAGCTCTGGCAGCGCTGTCCAAGCACCCTGCACCGCTGCCCAAACTTTGGCAGCGCTGCCCAAGCTCTTGCAGCGCTGCCCAAGTTCTGGCAGCGCTGCCCAAGCTCTGGCAGCGCTGCCCAAGCTCTGGCAACGCTGCCCAAGCACCCTGCATTGCTGCCCAAGCACCCTGCACCGCTGCCCAAGCTCTGGCAGCGCTGCCCAAGTTCTGGCAGCGCTGCCCAAGCACCCTGCATTGATGCCCAAGCGTTGGCAGCGCTGCCCATCTCTGGCAGCGCTGCCCAAGCTCTGGCAGCGCTGCCCAAGCTCTGGCAGCGCTGCCCAAGCTCTGGCAGCGCTGCCCAAGCACCCTGCAGCGCTGCCCAAGCTCTGGCAGCGCTGCCCAAGCACCCTGCAGCTCTGCCCAAGCACTCTGCAGCGCTGCCCAAGCTCTGGCTGCGCTGCCCAAGCTCTGGCAGCGCTGCCCAAGCTCTTGCAGCGCTGCCCAAGCTCTTGCAGCGCTGCCCAAGCTCTGGCAGCGCTGCCCAAGCACCCGGCAGCGCTGCCCAAGCTCTGGCAGCGCTGCCCAAGCTCTGGCAGCGCTGCCCAAGCACCCGGCAGCGCTGCCCAAGCTCTGGCAGCGCTGCCCAAGCTCTGGCAGCGCTGCCCAAGCACCCTGCACCGCTGCCCAAGCTTTGGCAGCGCTGCCCAAGCTCTTGCAGCGCTGCCCAAGTTCTGGCAGCGCTGCCCAAGCTCTGGCAGCGCTGCCCAAGTTCTGGCAACGCTGCCCAAGCTCTTGCAGCGCTGCCCAAGCTCTGGCAGCGCTGCCCAAGCTCTGGCAGCGCTGCCCAAGCACCCTGCAGCGCTGCCCAAGCTCTGGCAGCGCTGTCCAAGCACCCTGCACCGCTGCCCAAGCTTTGGCAGCGCTGCCCAAGCTCTGGCAGCGCTGCCCAAGCTCTGGCAGCGCTGCCCAAGCTCTGGCAGCGCTGCCCAAGCACCCTGCACCGCTGCCCAAGCTTTGGCAGCGCTGCCCAAGCTCTGGCAGCGCTGCCCAAGCTCTGGCAGCGCTGCCCAAGCACCCTGCACCGCTGCCCAAGCTTTGGAAGCGCTGCCCAAGCTCTGGCAGCGCTGCCCAAGCACCCTGCAGCGCTGCCCAAGCTCTGGCAGCGCTGCCCAAGCTCTGGCAGCGCTGCCCAAGCTCTGGCAACGCTGCCCAAGCACCCTGCATTGCTGCCCAAGCTCTTGCAGCGCTGCCCAAGTTCTGGCAGCGCTGCCCAAGCTCTGGCAACGCTGCCCAAGCACCCTGCATTGCTGCCCAAGCTCTTGCAGCGCTGCCCAAGTTCTGGCAGCGCTGCCCAAGCTCTTGCAGCGCTGCACAAGTTCTGGCAGCGCTGCCCAAGCTCTGGCAGCGTTGCCCAAGCTCTGGCAACGCTGCCCAAGCATCCTGCACCGCTGCCCAAACTCAGGCAGCGCTGTCCAAGCACCCTGCACCGCTGCCCAAGCTTTGGCAGCGCTGCCCAAGCTCTGGCAGCGCTGCCCAAGCACCCTGCACCGCTGCCCAAGTTTTGGCAGCGCTTCCCAAGCTCTGGCAGCGCTGCCCAAGCACCCTGCAGCGCTGCCCAAGCTCTGGCAACGCTGCCCAAGCTCTGGCAGCGCTGCCCAAGCACCCTGCACCGCTGCCCAAGTTTTGGCAGCGCTTCCCAAGCTCTGGCAGCGCTGCCCAAGCACCCTGCAGCGCTGCCCAAGCTCTGGCAGCGCTGCCCAAGCACCCTGCACCGCTGCCCAAGCTTTGGCAGCGCTGCCCAAGCTCTTGCAGCGCTGCCCAAGTTCTGGCAACGCTGCCCAAGCTCTGGCAGCGCTGCCCAAGCTCTGGCAACGCTGCCCAAGCACCCTGCATTGCTGCCCAAGCTCTTGCAGCGCTGCCCAAGCTCTGGCAGCGCTGCCCAAGCACCCTGCACCGCTGCCCAAGCTCTGGCAACGCTGCCCAAGCACCCTGCATTGCTGCCCAAGCTCTTGCAGCGCTGCCCAAGCTCTGGCAGCGCTGCCCAAGCACCCTGCACCGCTGCCCAAGCTCTGGCAGCGCTGCCCAAGCTCTGGCAGCGCTGCCCAAGCTCTGGCAGCGCTGCCCAAGCACCCTGCACCGCTGCCCAAGCTTTGGCAGCGCTGCCCAAGCTCTGGCAGCGCTGCCCAAGCTCTGGCAGCGCTGCCCAAGCACCCTGCACCGCTGCCCAAGCTTTGGAAGCGCTGCCCAAGCTCTGGCAGCGCTGCCCAAGCACCCTGCAGCGCTGCCCAAGCTCTGGCAGCGCTGCCCAAGCTCTGGCAGCGCTGCCCAAGCACCCTGCACCGCTGCCCAAGCTTTGGCAGCGCTGCCCAAGCTCTTGCAGCGCTGCCCAAGTTCTGGCAGCGCTGCCCAAGCTCTGGCAGCGCTGCCCAAGCTCTGGCAACGCTGCCCAAGCACCCTGCATTGCTGCCCAAGCTCTTGCAGCGCTGTCCAAGTTCTGGCAGCGCTGCCCAAGCTCTGGCAGCGCTGCCCAAGCTCTTGCAGCGCTGCACAAGTTCTGGCAGCGCTGCCCAAGCTCTGGCAGCGTTGCCCAAGCTCTGGCAACGCTGCCCAAGCACCCTGCACCGCTGCCCAAGCTCTGGCAGCGCTGTCCAAGCACCCTGCACCGCTGCCCAAGCTTTGGCAGCGCTGCCCAAGCTCTTGCAGCGCTGCCCAAGTTCTGGCAGCGCTGCCCAAGCTCTGGCAACGCTGCCCAAACACCCTGCATTGCTGCCCAAGCTCTTGCAGCGCTGCCCAAGCTCTGGCAGCGCTGCCCAAGCACCCTGCACCGCTGCCCAAGCTCTGGCAGCGCTGCCCAAGCTCTGGCAGCGCTGCCCAAGCACCCTGCAGCGCTGCCCAAGCTCTGGCAGCGCTGCCCAAGCACCCTGCAGCTCTGCCCAAGCACCCTGCAGCTCTGCCCAAGCTCTGGCTGCGCTGCCCAAGCTCTGGCAGCGCTGCCCAAGCTCTGGCAGCGCTGCCCAAGCTCTGGCAGCGTTGCCCAAGCTCTTGCAGCGCTGCCCAAGCACCCTGCATTGCTGCCCAAGCTCTTGCAGCGCTGCCCAAGCTCTGGCAACGCTGCCCAAGCACCCTGCACCGCTGCCCAAGCTCTGGCAGCGCTGTCCAAGCACCCTGCACCGCTGCCCAAGCTTTGGCAGCGCTGCCCAAGCTCTGGCAGCGCTGCCCAAGCTCTGGCAGCGCTGCCCAAGCACCCTGCACCGCTGCCCAAGCTCTGGCAACGCTGCCCAAGCACCCTGCATTACTGCCCAAGCTCTTGCAGCGCTGCCCAAGCTCTGGCAGCGCTGCCCAAGCACCCTGCACCGCTGCCCAAGCTCTGGCAGCGCTGCCCAAGCTCTGGCAGCGCTGCCCAAGCTCTGGCAGCGCTGCCCAAGCACCCTGCACCGCTGCCCAAGCTTTGGCAGCGCTGCCCAAGCTCTGGCAGCGCTGCCCAAGCTCTGGCAGCGCTGCCCAAGCACCCTGCACCGCTGCCCAAGCTTTGGAAGCGCTGCCCAAGCTCTGGCAGCGCTGCCCAAGCACCCTGCAGCGCTGCCCAAGCTCTGGCAGCGCTGCCCAAGCTCTGGCAGCGCTGCCCAAGCACCCTGCACCGCTGCCCAAGCTTTGGCAGCGCTGCCCAAGCTCTTGCAGCGCTGCCCAAGTTCTGGCAGCGCTGCCCAAGCTCTGGCAGCGCTGCCCAAGCTCTGGCAACGCTGCCCAAGCACCCTGCATTGCTGCCCAAGCTCTTGCAGCGCTGCCCAAGTTCTGGCAGCGCTGCCCAAGCTCTGGCAGCGCTGCCCAAGCTCTTGCAGCGCTGCACAAGTTCTGGTAGCGCTGCCCAAGCTCTGGCAGCGTTGCCCAAGCTCTGGCAACGCTGCCCAAGCACCCTGCATTGCTGCCCAAGCTCTGGCAGCGCTGCCCAAGCTCTGGCAGCGCTGCCCAAGCACCCTGCACCGCTGCCCAAGCTTTGGCAGCGCTGCCCAAGCTCTTGCAGCGCTGCCCAAGTTCTGGCAGCGCTGCCCAAGCTCTGGCAGCGCTGCCCAAGCTCTGGCAACGCTGCCCAAGCACCCTGCATTGCTGCCCAAGCTCTTGCAGCGCTGCCCAAGCTCTGGCAGCGCTGCCCAAGCTCTGGCAGCGCTGCCCAAGCTCTGGCAGCGCTGCCCAAGCTCTGGCAACGCTGCCCAAGCACCCTGCATTGCTGCCCAAGCTCTTGCAGCGCTGCCCAAGATCTGGCATCGCTGCCCAAGCTCTGGCAGCGCTGCCCAAGCTCTGGCAGCGCTGCCCAAGCACCCTGCAGCGTGGCCCAAGCTCTGGCAGCGCTGCCCAAGCACCCTGCAGCGCTGCCCAAGCACCCTGCAGCGCTGCCCAAGCTCTGGCAACGCTGCCCAAGCTCTGGCAGCGCTGCCCAAGCACCCTGCACCGCTGCCCAAGCTTTGGCAGCGCTTCCCAAGCTCTGGCAGCGCTGCCCAAGCACCCTGCAGCGCTGCCCAAGCTCTGGCAGCGCTGCCCAAGCACCCTGCACCGCTGCCCAAGCTTTGGCAGCGCTGCCCAAGCTCTTGCAGCGCTGCCCAAGTTCTGGCAACGCTGCCCAAGCTCTGGCAGCGCTGCCCAAGCTCTGGCAACGCTGCCCAAGCACCCTGCATTGCTGCCCAAGCTCTTGCAGCGCTGCCCAAGCTCTGGCAGCGCTGCCCAAGCACCCTGCACCGCTGCCCAAGCTCTGGCAACGCTGCCCAAGCACCCTGCTTGCTGCCCAAGCTCTTGCAGCGCTGCCCAAGCTCTGGCAGCGCTGCCCAAGCACCCTGCACCGCTGCCCAAGCTCTGGCAGCGCTGCCCAAGCTCTGGCAGCGCTGCCCAAGCTCTGGCAGCGCTGCCCAAGCTTTGGCAGCGCTGCCCAAGCTCTGGCAGCGCTGCCCAAGCTCTGGCAGCGCTGCCCAAGCACCCTGCACCGCTGCCCAAGCTTTGGAAGCGCTGCCCAAGCTCTGGCAGCGCTGCCCAAGCACCCTGCAGCGCTGCCCAAGCTCTGGCAGCGCTGCCCAAGCACCCTGCACCGCTGCCCAAGCTTTGGCAGCGCTGCCCAAGCTCTTGCAGCGCTGCCCAAGTTCTGGCAGCGCTGCCCAAGCTCTGGCAGCGCTGCCCAAGCTCTGGCAGCGTTGCCCAAGCTCTGGCAACGCTGCCCAAGCATCCTGCACCGCTGCCCAAACTCTGGCAGCGCTGTCCAAGCACCCTGCACCGCTGCCCAAGCTTTGGCAGCGCTGCCCAAGCTCTTGCAGCGCTGCCCAAGTTCTGGCAGCGCTGCCCAAGCTCTGGCAACGCTGCCCAAACACCCTGCATTGCTGCCCAAGCTCTTGCAGCGCTGCCCAAGCTCTGGCAGCGCTGCCCAAGCACCCTGCACCGCTGCCCAAGCTCTGGCAGCGCTGCCCAAGCTCTGGCAGCGCTGCCCAAGCACCCTGCAGCGCTGCCCAAGCTCTGGCAGCGCTGCCCAAGCACCCTGCAGCTCTGCCCAAGCACCCTGCAGCTCTGCCCAAGCTCTGGCTGCGCTGCCCAAGCTCTGGCAGCGCTGCCCAAGCTCTGGCAGCGCTGCCCAAGCACCCTGCACCGCTGCCCAAGCTCTGGCAGCGCTGCCCAAGCTCTGGCAGCGCTGCCCAAGCACCCTGCAGCGCTGCCCAAGCTCTGGCAGCGCTGCCCAAGCACCCTGCAGCTCTGCCCAAGCACCCTGCAGCTCTGCCCAAGCTCTGGCTGCGCTGCCCAAGCTCTGGCAGCGCTGCCCAAGCTCTGGCAGCGCTGCCCAAGCTCTGGCAGCGTTGCCCAAGCTCTTGCAGCGCTGCCCAAGCACCCTGCATTGCTGCCCAAGCTCTTGCAGCGCTGCCCAAGCTCTGGCAACGCTGCCCAAGCACCCTGCACCGCTGCCCAAGCTCTGGCAGCGCTGTCCAAGCACCCTGCACCGCTGCCCAAACTTTGGCAGCGCTGCCCAAGCTCTTGCAGCGCTGCCCAAGTTCTGGCAGCGCTGCCCAAGCTCTGGCAGCGCTGCCCAAGCTCTGGCAACGCTGCCCAAGCACCCTGCATTGCTGCCCAAGCACCCTGCACCGCTGCCCAAGCTCTGGCAGCGCTGCCCAAGTTCTGGCAGCGCTGCCCAAGCACCCTGCATTGATGCCCAAGCGTTGGCAGCGCTGCCCATCTCTGGCAGCGCTGCCCAAGCTCTGGCAGCGCTGCCCAAGCTTTGGCAGCGCTGCCCAAGCTCTTGCAGCGCTGCCCAAGTTCTGGCAACGCTGCCCAAGCTCTGGCAGCGCTGCCCAAGCTCTGGCAACGCTGCCCAAGCACCCTGCATTGCTGCCCAAGCTCTTGCAGCGCTGCCCAAGCTCTGGCAGCGCTGCCCAAGCACCCTGCACCGCTGCCCAAGTTCTGGCAGCGCTGCCCAAGCTCTGGCAACGCTGCCCAAACACCCTGCATTGCTGCCCAAGCTCTTGCAGCGCTGCCCAAGCTCTGGCAGCGCTGCCCAAGCACCCTGCACCGCTGCCCAAGTTCTGGCAGCGCTGCCCAAGCTCTGGCAGCGCTGCCCAAGCACCCTGCAGCGCTGCCCAAGCTCTGGCAGCGCTGCCCAAGCACCCTGCAGCTCTGCCCAAGCACCCTGCAGCTCTGCCCAAGCTCTGGCTGCGCTGCCCAAGCTCTGGCAGCGCTGCCCAAGCTCTGGCAGCGCTGCCCAAGCTCTGGCAGCGTTGCCCAAGCTCTTGCAGCGCTGCCCAAGCACCCTGCATTGCTGCCCAAGCTCTTGCAGCGCTGCCCAAGCTCTGGCAACGCTGCCCAAGCACCCTGCACCGCTGCCCAAGCTCTGGCAGCGCTGTCCAAGCACCCTGCACCGCTGCCCAAACTTTGGCAGCGCTGCCCAAGCTCTTGCAGCGCTGCCCAAGTTCTGGCAGCGCTGCCCAAGCTCTGGCAGCGCTGCCCAAGCTCTGGCAACGCTGCCCAAGCACCCTGCATTGCTGCCCAAGCACCCTGCACCGCTGCCCAAGCTCTGGCAGCGCTGCCCAAGTTCTGGCAGCGCTGCCCAAGCACCCTGCATTGATGCCCAAGCGTTGGCAGCGCTGCCCATCTCTGGCAGCGCTGCCCAAGCTCTGGCAGCGCTGCCCAAGCTCTGGCAGCGCTGCCCAAGCTCTGGCAGCGCTGCCCAAGCACCCTGCAGCGCTGCCCAAGCTCTGGCAGCGCTGCCCAAGCACCCTGCAGCTCTGCCCAAGCACTCTGCAGCGCTGCCCAAGCTCTGGCTGCGCTGCCCAAGCTCTGGCAGCGCTGCCCAAGCTCTTGCAGCGCTGCCCAAGCTCTTGCAGCGCTGCCCAAGCTCTGGCAGCGCTGCCCAAGCACCCGGCAGCGCTGCCCAAGCTCTGGCAGCGCTGCCCAAGCTCTGGCAGCGCTGCCCAAGCACCCGGCAGCGCTGCCCAAGCTCTGGCAGCGCTGCCCAAGCTCTGGCAGCGCTGCCCAAGCACCCTGCACCGCTGCCCAAGCTTTGGCAGCGCTGCCCAAGCTCTTGCAGCGCTGCCCAAGTTCTGGCAGCGCTGCCCAAGCTCTGGCAGCGCTGCCCAAGTTCTGGCAACGCTGCCCAAGCTCTTGCAGCGCTGCCCAAGCTCTGGCAGCGCTGCCCAAGCTCTGGCAGCGCTGCCCAAGCACCCTGCAGCGCTGCCCAAGCTCTGGCAGCGCTGTCCAAGCACCCTGCACCGCTGCCCAAGCTTTGGCAGCGCTGCCCAAGCTCTGGCAGCGCTGCCCAAGCTCTGGCAGCGCTGCCCAAGCTCTGGCAGCGCTGCCCAAGCACCCTGCACCGCTGCCCAAGCTTTGGCAGCGCTGCCCAAGCTCTGGCAGCGCTGCCCAAGCTCTGGCAGCGCTGCCCAAGCACCCTGCACCGCTGCCCAAGCTTTGGAAGCGCTGCCCAAGCTCTGGCAGCGCTGCCCAAGCACCCTGCAGCGCTGCCCAAGCTCTGGCAGCGCTGCCCAAGCTCTGGCAGCGCTGCCCAAGCTCTGGCAACGCTGCCCAAGCACCCTGCATTGCTGCCCAAGCTCTTGCAGCGCTGCCCAAGTTCTGGCAGCGCTGCCCAAGCTCTGGCAACGCTGCCCAAGCACCCTGCATTGCTGCCCAAGCTCTTGCAGCGCTGCCCAAGTTCTGGCAGCGCTGCCCAAGCTCTGGCAGCGCTGCCCAAGCTCTTGCAGCGCTGCACAAGTTCTGGCAGCGCTGCCCAAGCTCTGGCAGCGTTGCCCAAGCTCTGGCAACGCTGCCCAAGCATCCTGCACCGCTGCCCAAACTCAGGCAGCGCTGTCCAAGCACCCTGCACCGCTGCCCAAGCTTTGGCAGCGCTGCCCAAGCTCTGGCAGCGCTGCCCAAGCACCCTGCACCTCTGCCCAAGTTTTGGCAGCGCTTCCCAAGCTCTGGCAGCGCTGCCCAAGCACCCTGCAGCGCTGCCCAAGCTCTGGCAACGCTGCCCAAGCTCTGGCAGCGCTGCCCAAGCACCCTGCACCGCTGCCCAAGTTTTGGCAGCGCTTCCCAAGCTCTGGCAGCGCTGCCCAAGCACCCTGCAGCGCTGCCCAAGCTCTGGCAGCGCTGCCCAAGCACCCTGCACCGCTGCCCAAGCTTTGGCAGCGCTGCCCAAGCTCTTGCAGCGCTGCCCAAGTTCTGGCAACGCTGCCCAAGCTCTGGCAGCGCTGCCCAAGCTCTGGCAACGCTGCCCAAGCACCCTGCATTGCTGCCCAAGCTCTTGCAGCGCTGCCCAAGCTCTGGCAGCGCTGCCCAAGCACCCTGCACCGCTGCCCAAGCTCTGGCAACGCTGCCCAAGCACCCTGCATTGCTGCCCAAGCTCTTGCAGCGCTGCCCAAGCTCTGGCAGCGCTGCCCAAGCACCCTGCACCGCTGCCCAAGCTCTGGCAGCGCTGCCCAAGCTCTGGCAGCGCTGCCCAAGCTCTGGCAGCGCTGCCCAAGCACCCTGCACCGCTGCCCAAGCTTTGGCAGCGCTGCCCAAGCTCTGGCAGCGCTGCCCAAGCTCTGGCAGCGCTGCCCAAGCACCCTGCACCGCTGCCCAAGCTTTGGAAGCGCTGCCCAAGCTCTGGCAGCGCTGCCCAAGCACCCTGCAGCGCTGCCCAAGCTCTGGCAGCGCTGCCCAAGCTCTGGCAGCGCTGCCCAAGCACCCTGCACCGCTGCCCAAGCTTTGGCAGCGCTGCCCAAGCTCTTGCAGCGCTGCCCAAGTTCTGGCAGCGCTGCCCAAGCTCTGGCAGCGCTGCCCAAGCTCTGGCAACGCTGCCCAAGCACCCTGCATTGCTGCCCAAGCTCTTGCAGCGCTGTCCAAGTTCTGGCAGCGCTGCCCAAGCTCTGGCAGCGCTGCCCAAGCTCTTGCAGCGCTGCACAAGTTCTGGCAGCGCTGCCCAAGCTCTGGCAGCGTTGCCCAAGCTATGGCAACGCTGCCCAAGCACCCTGCACCGCTGCCCAAGCTCTGGCAGCGCTGTCCAAGCACCCTGCACCGCTGCCCAAGCTTTGGCAGCGCTGCCCAAGCTCTTGCAGCGCTGCCCAAGTTCTGGCAGCGCTGCCCAAGCTCTGGCAACGCTGCCCAAACACCCTGCATTGCTGCCCAAGCTCTTGCAGCGCTGCCCAAGCTCTGGCAGCGCTGCCCAAGCACCCTGCACCGCTGCCCAAGCTCTGGCAGCGCTGCCCAAGCTCTGGCAGCGCTGCCCAAGCACCCTGCAGCGCTGCCCAAGCTCTGGCAGCGCTGCCCAAGCACCCTGCAGCTCTGCCCAAGCACCCTGCAGCTCTGCCCAAGCTCTGGCTGCGCTGCCCAAGCTCTGGCAGCGCTGCCCAAGCTCTGGCAGCGCTGCCCAAGCTCTGGCAGCGTTGCCCAAGCTCTTGCAGCGCTGCCCAAGCACCCTGCATTGCTGCCCAAGCTCTTGCAGCGCTGCCCAAGCTCTGGCAACGCTGCCCAAGCACCCTGCACCGCTGCCCAAGCTCTGGCAGCGCTGTCCAAGCACCCTGCACCGCTGCCCAAGCTTTGGCAGCGCTGCCCAAGCTCTGGCAGCGCTGCCCAAGCTCTGGCAGCGCTGCCCAAGCACCCTGCACCGCTGCCCAAGCTCTGGCAACGCTGCCCAAGCACCCTGCATTACTGCCCAAGCTCTTGCAGCGCTGCCCAAGCTCTGGCAGCGCTGCCCAAGCACCCTGCACCGCTGCCCAAGCTCTGGCAGCGCTGCCCAAGCTCTGGCAGCGCTGCCCAAGCTCTGGCAGCGCTGCCCAAGCACCCTGCACCGCTGCCCAAGCTTTGGCAGCGCTGCCCAAGCTCTGGCAGCGCTGCCCAAGCTCTGGCAGCGCTGCCCAAGCACCCTGCACCGCTGCCCAAGCTTTGGAAGCGCTGCCCAAGCTCTGGCAGCGCTGCCCAAGCACCCTGCAGCGCTGCCCAAGCTCTGGCAGCGCTGCCCAAGCTCTGGCAGCGCTGCCCAAGCACCCTGCACCGCTGCCCAAGCTTTGGCAGCGCTGCCCAAGCTCTTGCAGCGCTGCCCAAGTTCTGGCAGCGCTGCCCAAGCTCTGGCAGCGCTGCCCAAGCTCTGGCAACGCTGCCCAAGCACCCTGCATTGCTGCCCAAGCTCTTGCAGCGCTGCCCAAGTTCTGGCAGCGCTGCCCAAGCTCTGGCAGCGCTGCCCAAGCTCTTGCAGCGCTGCACAAGCTCTTGCAGCGCTGCCCAAGCTCTGGCAGCGCTGCCCAAGCACCCTGCACCGCTGCCCAAGCTCTGGCAACGCTGCCCAAGCACCCTGCATTGCTGCCCAAGCTCTTGCAGCGCTGCCCAAGCTCTGGCAGCGCTGCCCAAGCACCCTGCACCGCTGCCCAAGCTCTGGCAGCGCTGCCCAAGCTCTGGCAGCGCTGCCCAAGCTCTGGCAGCGCTGCCCAAGCTCTGGCAGCGCTGCCCAAGCACCCTGCACCGCTGCCCAAGCTTTGGCAGCGCTGCCCAAGCTCTGGCAGCGCTGCCCAAGCTCTGGCAGCGCTGCCCAAGCACCCTGCACCGCTGCCCAAGCTTTGGAAGCGCTGCCCAAGCTCTGGCAGCGCTGCCCAAGCACCCTGCAGCGCTGCCCAAGCTCTGGCAGCGCTGCCCAAGCTCTGGCAGCGCTGCCCAAGCACCCTGCACCGCTGCCCAAGCTTTGGCAGCGCTGCCCAAGCTCTTGCAGCGCTGCCCAAGTTCTGGCAGCGCTGCCCAAGCTCTGGCAACGCTGCCCAAACACCCTGCATTGCTGCCCAAGCTCTTGCAGCGCTGCCCAAGCTCTGGCAGCGCTGCCCAAGCACCCTGCACCGCTGCCCAAGTTCTGGCAGCGCTGCCCAAGCTCTGGCAGCGCTGCCCAAGCACCCTGCACCGCTGCCCAAGCTTTGGAAGCGCTGCCCAAGCTCTGGCAGCGCTGCCCAAGCACCCTGCAGCGCTGCCCAAGCTCTGGCAGCGCTGCCCAAGCTCTGGCAGCGCTGCCCAAGCACCCTGCACCGCTGCCCAAGCTTTGGCAGCGCTGCCCAAGCTCTGGCAGCGCTGCCCAAGCTCTGGCAGCGCTGCCCAAGCACCCTGCACCGCTGCCCAAGCTTTGGAAGCGCTGCCCAAGCTCTGGCAGCGCTGCCCAAGCACCCTGCAGCGCTGCCCAAGCTCTGGCAGCGCTGCCCAAGCTCTGGCAGCGCTGCCCAAGCACCCTGCACCGCTGCCCAAGCTTTGGCAGCGCTGCCCAAGCTCTTGCAGCGCTGCCCAAGTTCTGGCAGCGCTGCCCAAGCTCTGGCAACGCTGCCCAAACACCCTGCATTGCTGCCCAAGCTCTTGCAGCGCTGCCCAAGCTCTGGCAGCGCTGCCCAAGCACCCTGCACCGCTGCCCAAGTTCTGGCAGCGCTGCCCAAGCTCTGGCAGCGCTGCCCAAGCACCCTGCAGCGCTGCCCAAGCTCTGGCAGCGCTGCCCAAGCACCCTGCAGCTCTGCCCAAGCACCCTGCAGCTCTGCCCAAGCTCTGGCTGCGCTGCCCAAGCTCTGGCAGCGCTGCCCAAGCTCTGGCAGCGCTGCCCAAGCTCTGGCAGCGTTGCCCAAGCTCTTGCAGCGCTGCCCAAGCACCCTGCATTGCTGCCCAAGCTCTTGCAGCGCTGCCCAAGCTCTGGCAACGCTGCCCAAGCACCCTGCACCGCTGCCCAAGCTCTGGCAGCGCTGTCCAAGCACCCTGCACCGCTGCCCAAACTTTGGCAGCGCTGCCCAAGCTCTTGCAGCGCTGCCCAAGTTCTGGCAGCGCTGCCCAAGCTCTGGCAGCGCTGCCCAAGCTCTGGCAACGCTGCCCAAGCACCCTGCATTGCTGCCCAAGCACCCTGCACCGCTGCCCAAGCTCTGGCAGCGCTGCCCAAGTTCTGGCAGCGCTGCCCAAGCACCCTGCATTGATGCCCAAGCGTTGGCAGCGCTGCCCATCTCTGGCAGCGCTGCCCAAGCTCTGGCAGCGCTGCCCAAGCTCTGGCAGCGCTGCCCAAGCTCTGGCAGCGCTGCCCAAGCACCCTGCAGCGCTGCCCAAGCTCTGGCAGCGCTGCCCAAGCACCCTGCAGCTCTGCCCAAGCACTCTGCAGCGCTGCCCAAGCTCTGGCTGCGCTGCCCAAGCTCTGGCAGCGCTGCCCAAGCTCTTGCAGCGCTGCCCAAGCTCTTGCAGCGCTGCCCAAGCTCTGGCAGCGCTGCCCAAGCACCCGGCAGCGCTGCCCAAGCTCTGGCAGCGCTGCCCAAGCTCTGGCAGCGCTGCCCAAGCACCCGGCAGCGCTGCCCAAGCTCTGGCAGCGCTGCCCAAGCTCTGGCAGCGCTGCCCAAGCACCCTGCACCGCTGCCCAAGCTTTGGCAGCGCTGCCCAAGCTCTTGCAGCGCTGCCCAAGTTCTGGCAGCGCTGCCCAAGCTCTGGCAGCGCTGCCCAAGTTCTGGCAACGCTGCCCAAGCTCTTGCAGCGCTGCCCAAGCTCTGGCAGCGCTGCCCAAGCTCTGGCAGCGCTGCCCAAGCACCCTGCAGCGCTGCCCAAGCTCTGGCAGCGCTGTCCAAGCACCCTGCACCGCTGCCCAAGCTTTGGCAGCGCTGCCCAAGCTCTGGCAGCGCTGCCCAAGCTCTGGCAGCGCTGCCCAAGCTCTGGCAGCGCTGCGCAAGCACCCTGCACCGCTGCCCAAGCTTTGGCAGCGCTGCCCAAGCTCTGGCAGCGCTGCCCAAGCACCCTGCAGCGCTGCCCAAGCTCTGGCAGCGTTGCCCAAGCTCTTGCAGCGCTGCCCAAGCACCCTGCATTGCTGCCCAAGCTCTTGCAGCGCTGCCCAAGCTCTGGCAGCGCTGCCCAAGCTCTGGCAGCGCTGCCCAAGCTCTGGCAGCGCTGCCCAAGCTCTGGCAGCGCTGCCCAAGCTCTGGCAGCGCTGCCCAAGCTCTGGCAGCGCTGCCCAAGCTCTGGCAGCGCTGCCCAAGCTCTGGCAGCGCTGCCCAAGCTCTGGCAGCGCTGCCCAAGCTCTGGCAGCGCTGCCCAAGCACCCTGCACCGCTGCCCAAGCTTTGGCAGCGCTGCCCAAGCTCTTGCAGCGCTGCCCAAGTTCTGGCAGCGCTGCCCAAGCTCTGGCAGCGCTGCCCAAGCTCTGGCAACGCTGCCCAAGCAACCTGCATTGCTGCCCAAGCTCTTGCAGCGCTGCCAAAGTTCTGGCAGCGCTGCCCAAGCTCTGGCAACGCTGCCCAAGCAACCTGCATTGCTGCCCAAGCTCTTGCAGCGCTGCCAAAGTTCTGGCAGCGCTGCCCAAGCTCTGGCAGCGCTGCCCAAGCACCCTGCACCGCTGCCCAAGCTTTGGCAGCGCTGCCCAAGCACCCTGCAGCGCTGCCCAAGCTCTGGCAGCGCTGCCCAAGCTCTGGCAGCGCTGCCCAAGCACCCTGCAGCGCTGCCCAAGCTCTGGCAGCGCTGCCCAAGCTCTGGCAGCGCTGCCCAAGCACCCTGCACCGCTGCCCAAGCTTTGGCAGCGCTGCCCAAGCTCTTGCAGCGCTGCCCAAGCTCTGGCAGCGCTGCCCAATCTCTGGCAACGCTGCCCAAGCACCCTGCATTGCTGCCCAAGCTCTTGCAGCGCTGCCCAAGCTCTGGCAGCGCTGCCCAAGCACCCTGCACCGCTGCCCAAGCTTTGGCAGCGCTGCCCAAGCTCTGGCAGCGCTGACCAAGCTCTGGCAGCGCTGCCCAAGCTCTGGCAGCGCTGCCCAAGCACCCTGCACCGCTGCCCAAGCTTTGGCAGCGCTTCCCAAGCTCTGGCAGCGCTGCCCAAGCACCCTGCAGCGCTGCCCAAGCTCTGGCAGCACTGCCCAAGCTCTGGCAGCGCTGCCCAAGCACCCTGCACCGCTGCCCAAGCTTTGGTAGCGCTGCCCAAGCTCTTGCAGCGCTGCCCAAGTTCTGGCAGCGCTGCCCAAGCTCTGGCAGCGCTGCCCAAGCTCTGGCAACGCTGCCCAAGCACCCTGCATTGCTGCCCAAGCTCTTGCAGCGCTGCCCAAGCTCTGGCAGCGCTGCCCAAGCACCCTGCACCGCTGCCCAAGCTCTGGCAGCGCTGCCCAAGCTCTGGCAGCGCTGCCCAAGCTCTGGCAACGCTGCCCAAGCACCCTGCATTGCTGCCCAAGCTCTTGCAGCGCTGCCCAAGCTCTGGCAGCGCTGACCAAGCTCTGGCAGCGCTGCCCAAGCTCTGGCAGCGCTGCCCAAGCACCCTGCACCGCTGCCCAAGCTTTGGCAGCGCTTCCCAAGCTCTGGCAGCGCTGCCCAAGCACCCTGCAGCGCTGCCCAAGCTCTGGCAGCACTGCCCAAGCTCTGGCAGCGCTGCCCAAGCACCCTGCACCGCTGCCCAAGCTTTGGTAGCGCTGCCCAAGCTCTTGCAGCGCTGCCCAAGTTCTGGCAGAGCTGCCCAAGCTCTGGCAGCGCTGCCCAAGCTCTGGCAGCGCTGCCCAAGCTCTGGCAGCGCTGCCCAAGCACCCTGCAGCGCTGCCCAAGCACCCTGCAGCGCTGCCCAAGCTCTGGCAGCGCTGCCCAAGCTCTGGCAGCGCTGCCCAAGCACCCTGCACCGCTGCCCAAGCTTTGGCAGCGCTGCCCAAGCTCTTGCAGCGCTGCCCAAGCTCTGGCAGCGCTGCCCAAGCTCTGGCAGCGCTGTCCAATCTCTGGCAACGCTGCCCAAGCACCCTGCATTGCTGCCCAAGCTCTTGCAGCGCTGCCCAAGCTCTGGCAACGCTGCCCAAGCTCTGGCAGCGCTGCCCAAGCACCCTCCAGCGCTGCCCAAGCTCTGGCAGCGCTGCCCAAGCTCTGGCAGCGCTGCGCAAGCACCCTGCACCGCTGCCCAAGCTTTGGCAGCGCTGCCCAAGCTCTGGCAGCGCTGCCCAAGCACCCTGCAGCGCTGCCCAAGCTCTGGCAGCGTTGCCCAAGCTCTTGCAGCGCTGCCCAAGCACCCTGCATTGCTGCCCAAGCTCTTGCAGCGCTGCCCAAGCTCTGGCAACGCTGCCCAAGCACCCTGCACCGCTGCCCAAGCTCTGGCAGCGCTGCCCAAGCTCTGGCAACGCTGCCCAAGCACCCTGCATTGCTGCCCAAGCTCTTGCAGCGCTGCCCAAGCTCTGGCAGCGCTGCCCAAGCACCCTGCACCGCTGCCCAAGCTCTGGCAGCGCTGCCCAAGCTCTGGCAGCGCTGCCCAAGCTCTGGCAACGCTGCCCAAGCACCCTGCATTGCTGCCCAAGCTCTTGCAGCGCTGCCCAAGCTCTGGCAGCGCTGACCAAGCTCTGGCAGCGCTGCCCAAGCTCTGGCAGCGCTGCCCAAGCACCCTGCACCGCTGCCCAAGCTTTGGCAGCGCTTCCCAAGCTCTGGCAGCGCTGCCCAAGCACCCTGCAGCGCTGCCCAAGCTCTGGCAGCACTGCCCAAGCTCTGGCAGCGCTGCCCAAGCACCCTGCACCGCTGCCCAAGCTTTGGTAGCGCTGCCCAAGCTCTTGCAGCGCTGCCCAAGTTCTGGCAGAGCTGCCCAAGCTCTGGCAGCGCTGCCCAAGCTCTGGCAGCGCTGCCCAAGCTCTGGCAGCGCTGCGCAAGCACCCTGCACCGCTGCCCAAGCTTTGGCAGCGCTGCCCAAGCTCTGGCAGCGCTGCCCAAGCACCCTGCAGCGCTGCCCAAGCTCTGGCAGCGTTGCCCAAGCTCTTGCAGCGCTGCCCAAGCACCCTGCATTGCTGCCCAAGCTCTTGCAGCGCTGCCCAAGCTCTGGCAGCGCTGCCCAAGCTCTGGCAGCGCTGCCCAAGCTCTGGCAGCGCTGCCCAAGCTCTGGCAGCGCTGCCCAAGCTCTGGCAGCGCTGCCCAAGCACCCTGCACCGCTGCCCAAGCTTTGGCAGCGCTGCCCAAGCTCTTGCAGCGCTGCCCAAGTTCTGGCAGCGCTGCCCAAGCTCTGGCAGCGCTGCCCAAGCTCTGGCAACGCTGCCCAAGCAACCTGCATTGCTGCCCAAGCTCTTGCAGCGCTGCCAAAGTTCTGGCAGCGCTGCCCAAGCTCTGGCAGCGCTGCCCAAGCTCTGGCAACGCTGCCCAAGCAACCTGCATTGCTGCCCAAGCTCTTGCAGCGCTGCCAAAGTTCTGGCAGCGCTGCCCAAGCTCTGGCAGCGCTGCCCAAGCACCCTGCACCGCTGCCCAAGCTTTGGCAGCGCTGCCCAAGCACCCTGCAGCGCTGCCCAAGCTCTGGCAGCGCTGCCCAAGCTCTGGCAGCGCTGCCCAAGCACCCTGCAGCGCTGCCCAAGCTCTGGCAGCGCTGCCCAAGCTCTGGCAGCGCTGCCCAAGCACCCTGCACCGCTGCCCAAGCTTTGGCAGCGCTGCCCAAGCTCTTGCAGCGCTGCCCAAGCTCTGGCAGCGCTGCCCAATCTCTGGCAACGCTGCCCAAGCACCCTGCATTGCTGCCCAAGCTCTTGCAGCGCTGCCCAAGCTCTGGCAGCGCTGCCCAAGCACCCTGCACCGCTGCCCAAGCTTTGGCAGCGCTGCCCAAGCTCTGGCAGCGCTGACCAAGCTCTGGCAGCGCTGCCCAAGCTCTGGCAGCGCTGCCCAAGCACCCTGCACCGCTGCCCAAGCTTTGGCAGCGCTTCCCAAGCTCTGGCAGCGCTGCCCAAGCACCCTGCAGCGCTGCCCAAGCTCTGGCAGCACTGCCCAAGCTCTGGCAGCGCTGCCCAAGCACCCTGCACCGCTGCCCAAGCTTTGGTAGCGCTGCCCAAGCTCTTGCAGCGCTGCCCAAGTTCTGGCAGCGCTGCCCAAGCTCTGGCAGCGCTGCCCAAGCTCTGGCAACGCTGCCCAAGCACCCTGCATTGCTGCCCAAGCTCTTGCAGCGCTGCCCAAGCTCTGGCAGCGCTGCCCAAGCACCCTGCACCGCTGCCCAAGCTCTGGCAGCGCTGCCCAAGCTCTGGCAGCGCTGCCCAAGCTCTGGCAACGCTGCCCAAGCACCCTGCATTGCTGCCCAAGCTCTTGCAGCGCTGCCCAAGCTCTGGCAGCGCTGACCAAGCTCTGGCAGCGCTGCCCAAGCTCTGGCAGCGCTGCCCAAGCACCCTGCACCGCTGCCCAAGCTTTGGCAGCGCTTCCCAAGCTCTGGCAGCGCTGCCCAAGCACCCTGCAGCGCTGCCCAAGCTCTGGCAGCACTGCCCAAGCTCTGGCAGCGCTGCCCAAGCACCCTGCAGCGCTGCCCAAGCTCTGGCAGCGCTGCCCAAGCTCTGGCAGCGCTGCCCAAGCACCCTGCACCGCTGCCCAAGCTTTGGCAGCGCTGCCCAAGCTCTTGCAGCGCTGCCCAAGCTCTGGCAGCGCTGCCCAAGCTCTGGCAGCGCTGTCCAATCTCTGGCAACGCTGCCCAAGCACCCTGCATTGCTGCCCAAGCTCTTGCAGCGCTGCCCAAGCTCTGGCAGCGCTGCCCAAGCACCCTGCATTGCTGCCCAAGCTCTTGCAGCGCTGCCCAAGCTCTGGCAGCGCTGCCCAAGCTCTGGCAGCGCTGCCCAAGCACCCTGCATTGCTGCCCAAGCTCTGGCAGCGCTGCCCAAGCTCTGGCAGCGCTGCCCAAGCACCCTGCACCGCTGCCCAAGCTTTGGCAGCGCTGCCCAAGCTCTTGCAGCGCTGCCCAAGTTCTGGCAGCGCTGCCCAAGCTCTGGCAGCGCTGCCCAAGCTCTGGCAACGCTGCCCAAGCACCCTGCATTGCTGCCCAAGCTTTTGCAGCGCTGCCCAAGCTCTGGCAGCGCTGTACAAGCACCCTGCACCGCTGCCCAAGCTCTGGCAGCGCTGCCCAAGCTCTGGCAGCGCTGCCCAAGCTCTGGCAACGCTGCCCAAGCACCCTGCATTGCTGCCCAAGCTCTTGCAGCGCTGCCCAAGATCTGGCAGCGCTGCCCAAGCTCTGGCAGCGCTGCCCAAGCTCTGGCAGCGCTGCCCAAGCTCCCTGCAGCGCTGCCCAAGCTCTGGCAGCGCTGCCCAAGCACCCTGCACCGCTGCCCAAGCTTTGGCAGCGCTGCCCAAGCTCTTGCAGCGCTGC
The DNA here is from genome assembly GCA_963971435.1 of Lasius platythorax. Taxonomy (NCBI): domain Eukaryota; kingdom Metazoa; phylum Arthropoda; class Insecta; order Hymenoptera; family Formicidae; genus Lasius; species Lasius platythorax. The sequence goes on from OZ020539.1 coordinate 13,582,479, forward strand.
CCAAGTTCTGGCAACGCTGCCCAAGCTCTGGCAGCGCTGCCCAAGCTCTGGCAACGCTGCCCAAGCACCCTGCATTGCTGCCCAAGCTCTTGCAGCGCTGCCCAAGCTCTGGCAGCGCTGCCCAAGCACCCTGCACCGCTGCCCAAGCTCTGGCAACGCTGCCCAAGCACCCTGCATTGCTGCCCAAGCTCTTGCAGCGCTGCCCAAGCTCTGGCAGCGCTGCCCAAGCACCCTGCACCGCTGCCCAAGCTCTGGCAGCGCTGCCCAAGCTCTGGCAGCGCTGCCCAAGCTCTGGCAGCGCTGCCCAAGCTCTGGCAGCGCTGCCCAAGCACCCTGCACCGCTGCCCAAGCTTTGGCAGCGCTGCCCAAGCTCTGGCAGCGCTGCCCAAGCTCTGGCAGCGCTGCCCAAGCACCCTGCACCGCTGCCCAAGCTTTGGAAGCGCTGCCCAAGCTCTGGCAGCGCTGCCCAAGCACCCTGCAGCGCTGCCCAAGCTCTGGCAGCGCTGCCCAAGCTCTGGCAGCGCTGCCCAAGCACCCTGCACCGCTGCCCAAGCTTTGGCAGCGCTGCCCAAGCTCTTGCAGCGCTGCCCAAGTTCTGGCAGCGCTGCCCAAGCTCTGGCAACGCTGCCCAAACACCCTGCATTGCTGCCCAAGCTCTTGCAGCGCTGCCCAAGCTCTGGCAGCGCTGCCCAAGCACCCTGCACCGCTGCCCAAGTTCTGGCAGCGCTGCCCAAGCTCTGGCAGCGCTGCCCAAGCACCCTGCAGCGCTGCCCAAGCTCTGGCAGCGCTGCCCAAGCACCCTGCAGCTCTGCCCAAGCACCCTGCAGCTCTGCCCAAGCTCTGGCTGCGCTGCCCAAGCTCTGGCAGCGCTGCCCAAGCTCTGGCAGCGCTGCCCAAGCTCTGGCAGCGTTGCCCAAGCTCTTGCAGCGCTGCCCAAGCACCCTGCATTGCTGCCCAAGCTCTTGCAGCGCTGCCCAAGCTCTGGCAACGCTGCCCAAGCACCCTGCACCGCTGCCCAAGCTCTGGCAGCGCTGTCCAAGCACCCTGCACCGCTGCCCAAACTTTGGCAGCGCTGCCCAAGCTCTTGCAGCGCTGCCCAAGTTCTGGCAGCGCTGCCCAAGCTCTGGCAGCGCTGCCCAAGCTCTGGCAACGCTGCCCAAGCACCCTGCATTGCTGCCCAAGCACCCTGCACCGCTGCCCAAGCTCTGGCAGCGCTGCCCAAGTTCTGGCAGCGCTGCCCAAGCACCCTGCATTGATGCCCAAGCGTTGGCAGCGCTGCCCATCTCTGGCAGCGCTGCCCAAGCTCTGGCAGCGCTGCCCAAGCTCTGGCAGCGCTGCCCAAGCTCTGGCAGCGCTGCCCAAGCACCCTGCAGCGCTGCCCAAGCTCTGGCAGCGCTGCCCAAGCACCCTGCAGCTCTGCCCAAGCACTCTGCAGCGCTGCCCAAGCTCTGGCTGCGCTGCCCAAGCTCTGGCAGCGCTGCCCAAGCTCTTGCAGCGCTGCCCAAGCTCTTGCAGCGCTGCCCAAGCTCTGGCAGCGCTGCCCAAGCACCCGGCAGCGCTGCCCAAGCTCTGGCAGCGCTGCCCAAGCTCTGGCAGCGCTGCCCAAGCACCCGGCAGCGCTGCCCAAGCTCTGGCAGCGCTGCCCAAGCTCTGGCAGCGCTGCCCAAGCACCCTGCACCGCTGCCCAAGCTTTGGCAGCGCTGCCCAAGCTCTTGCAGCGCTGCCCAAGTTCTGGCAGCGCTGCCCAAGCTCTGGCAGCGCTGCCCAAGTTCTGGCAACGCTGCCCAAGCTCTTGCAGCGCTGCCCAAGCTCTGGCAGCGCTGCCCAAGCTCTGGCAGCGCTGCCCAAGCACCCTGCAGCGCTGCCCAAGCTCTGGCAGCGCTGTCCAAGCACCCTGCACCGCTGCCCAAGCTTTGGCAGCGCTGCCCAAGCTCTGGCAGCGCTGCCCAAGCTCTGGCAGCGCTGCCCAAGCTCTGGCAGCGCTGCCCAAGCACCCTGCACCGCTGCCCAAGCTTTGGCAGCGCTGCCCAAGCTCTGGCAGCGCTGCCCAAGCTCTGGCAGCGCTGCCCAAGCACCCTGCACCGCTGCCCAAGCTTTGGAAGCGCTGCCCAAGCTCTGGCAGCGCTGCCCAAGCACCCTGCAGCGCTGCCCAAGCTCTGGCAGCGCTGCCCAAGCTCTGGCAGCGCTGCCCAAGCTCTGGCAACGCTGCCCAAGCACCCTGCATTGCTGCCCAAGCTCTTGCAGCGCTGCCCAAGTTCTGGCAGCGCTGCCCAAGCTCTGGCAACGCTGCCCAAGCACCCTGCATTGCTGCCCAAGCTCTTGCAGCGCTGCCCAAGTTCTGGCAGCGCTGCCCAAGCTCTTGCAGCGCTGCACAAGTTCTGGCAGCGCTGCCCAAGCTCTGGCAGCGTTGCCCAAGCTCTGGCAACGCTGCCCAAGCATCCTGCACCGCTGCCCAAACTCAGGCAGCGCTGTCCAAGCACCCTGCACCGCTGCCCAAGCTTTGGCAGCGCTGCCCAAGCTCTGGCAGCGCTGCCCAAGCACCCTGCACCGCTGCCCAAGTTTTGGCAGCGCTTCCCAAGCTCTGGCAGCGCTGCCCAAGCACCCTGCAGCGCTGCCCAAGCTCTGGCAACGCTGCCCAAGCTCTGGCAGCGCTGCCCAAGCACCCTGCACCGCTGCCCAAGTTTTGGCAGCGCTTCCCAAGCTCTGGCAGCGCTGCCCAAGCACCCTGCAGCGCTGCCCAAGCTCTGGCAGCGCTGCCCAAGCACCCTGCACCGCTGCCCAAGCTTTGGCAGCGCTGCCCAAGCTCTTGCAGCGCTGCCCAAGTTCTGGCAACGCTGCCCAAGCTCTGGCAGCGCTGCCCAAGCTCTGGCAACGCTGCCCAAGCACCCTGCATTGCTGCCCAAGCTCTTGCAGCGCTGCCCAAGCTCTGGCAGCGCTGCCCAAGCACCCTGCACCGCTGCCCAAGCTCTGGCAACGCTGCCCAAGCACCCTGCATTGCTGCCCAAGCTCTTGCAGCGCTGCCCAAGCTCTGGCAGCGCTGCCCAAGCACCCTGCACCGCTGCCCAAGCTCTGGCAGCGCTGCCCAAGCTCTGGCAGCGCTGCCCAAGCTCTGGCAGCGCTGCCCAAGCACCCTGCACCGCTGCCCAAGCTTTGGCAGCGCTGCCCAAGCTCTGGCAGCGCTGCCCAAGCTCTGGCAGCGCTGCCCAAGCACCCTGCACCGCTGCCCAAGCTTTGGAAGCGCTGCCCAAGCTCTGGCAGCGCTGCCCAAGCACCCTGCAGCGCTGCCCAAGCTCTGGCAGCGCTGCCCAAGCTCTGGCAGCGCTGCCCAAGCACCCTGCACCGCTGCCCAAGCTTTGGCAGCGCTGCCCAAGCTCTTGCAGCGCTGCCCAAGTTCTGGCAGCGCTGCCCAAGCTCTGGCAGCGCTGCCCAAGCTCTGGCAACGCTGCCCAAGCACCCTGCATTGCTGCCCAAGCTCTTGCAGCGCTGTCCAAGTTCTGGCAGCGCTGCCCAAGCTCTGGCAGCGCTGCCCAAGCTCTTGCAGCGCTGCACAAGTTCTGGCAGCGCTGCCCAAGCTCTGGCAGCGTTGCCCAAGCTCTGGCAACGCTGCCCAAGCACCCTGCACCGCTGCCCAAGCTCTGGCAGCGCTGTCCAAGCACCCTGCACCGCTGCCCAAGCTTTGGCAGCGCTGCCCAAGCTCTTGCAGCGCTGCCCAAGTTCTGGCAGCGCTGCCCAAGCTCTGGCAACGCTGCCCAAACACCCTGCATTGCTGCCCAAGCTCTTGCAGCGCTGCCCAAGCTCTGGCAGCGCTGCCCAAGCACCCTGCACCGCTGCCCAAGCTCTGGCAGCGCTGCCCAAGCTCTGGCAGCGCTGCCCAAGCACCCTGCAGCGCTGCCCAAGCTCTGGCAGCGCTGCCCAAGCACCCTGCAGCTCTGCCCAAGCACCCTGCAGCTCTGCCCAAGCTCTGGCTGCGCTGCCCAAGCTCTGGCAGCGCTGCCCAAGCTCTGGCAGCGCTGCCCAAGCTCTGGCAGCGTTGCCCAAGCTCTTGCAGCGCTGCCCAAGCACCCTGCATTGCTGCCCAAGCTCTTGCAGCGCTGCCCAAGCTCTGGCAACGCTGCCCAAGCACCCTGCACCGCTGCCCAAGCTCTGGCAGCGCTGTCCAAGCACCCTGCACCGCTGCCCAAGCTTTGGCAGCGCTGCCCAAGCTCTGGCAGCGCTGCCCAAGCTCTGGCAGCGCTGCCCAAGCACCCTGCACCGCTGCCCAAGCTCTGGCAACGCTGCCCAAGCACCCTGCATTACTGCCCAAGCTCTTGCAGCGCTGCCCAAGCTCTGGCAGCGCTGCCCAAGCACCCTGCACCGCTGCCCAAGCTCTGGCAGCGCTGCCCAAGCTCTGGCAGCGCTGCCCAAGCTCTGGCAGCGCTGCCCAAGCACCCTGCACCGCTGCCCAAGCTTTGGCAGCGCTGCCCAAGCTCTGGCAGCGCTGCCCAAGCTCTGGCAGCGCTGCCCAAGCACCCTGCACCGCTGCCCAAGCTTTGGAAGCGCTGCCCAAGCTCTGGCAGCGCTGCCCAAGCACCCTGCAGCGCTGCCCAAGCTCTGGCAGCGCTGCCCAAGCTCTGGCAGCGCTGCCCAAGCACCCTGCACCGCTGCCCAAGCTTTGGCAGCGCTGCCCAAGCTCTTGCAGCGCTGCCCAAGTTCTGGCAGCGCTGCCCAAGCTCTGGCAGCGCTGCCCAAGCTCTGGCAACGCTGCCCAAGCACCCTGCATTGCTGCCCAAGCTCTTGCAGCGCTGCCCAAGTTCTGGCAGCGCTGCCCAAGCTCTGGCAGCGCTGCCCAAGCTCTTGCAGCGCTGCACAAGTTCTGGCAGCGCTGCCCAAGCTCTGGCAGCGTTGCCCAAGCTCTGGCAACGCTGCCCAAGCACCCTGCATTGCTGCCCAAGCTCTGGCAGCGCTGCCCAAGCTCTGGCAGCGCTGCCCAAGCACCCTGCACCGCTGCCCAAGCTTTGGCAGCGCTGCCCAAGCTCTTGCAGCGCTGCCCAAGTTCTGGCAGCGCTGCCCAAGCTCTGGCAGCGCTGCCCAAGCTCTGGCAACGCTGCCCAAGCACCCTGCATTGCTGCCCAAGCTCTTGCAGCGCTGCCCAAGCTCTGGCAGCGCTGCCCAAGCTCTGGCAGCGCTGCCCAAGCTCTGGCAGCGCTGCCCAAGCTCTGGCAACGCTGCCCAAGCACCCTGCATTGCTGCCCAAGCTCTTGCAGCGCTGCCCAAGATCTGGCATCGCTGCCCAAGCTCTGGCAGCGCTGCCCAAGCTCTGGCAGCGCTGCCCAAGCACCCTGCAGCGTGGCCCAAGCTCTGGCAGCGCTGCCCAAGCACCCTGCAGCGCTGCCCAAGCACCCTGCAGCGCTGCCCAAGCTCTGGCAACGCTGCCCAAGCTCTGGCAGCGCTGCCCAAGCACCCTGCACCGCTGCCCAAGCTTTGGCAGCGCTTCCCAAGCTCTGGCAGCGCTGCCCAAGCACCCTGCAGCGCTGCCCAAGCTCTGGCAGCGCTGCCCAAGCACCCTGCACCGCTGCCCAAGCTTTGGCAGCGCTGCCCAAGCTCTTGCAGCGCTGCCCAAGTTCTGGCAACGCTGCCCAAGCTCTGGCAGCGCTGCCCAAGCTCTGGCAACGCTGCCCAAGCACCCTGCATTGCTGCCCAAGCTCTTGCAGCGCTGCCCAAGCTCTGGCAGCGCTGCCCAAGCACCCTGCACCGCTGCCCAAGCTCTGGCAACGCTGCCCAAGCACCCTGCTTGCTGCCCAAGCTCTTGCAGCGCTGCCCAAGCTCTGGCAGCGCTGCCCAAGCACCCTGCACCGCTGCCCAAGCTCTGGCAGCGCTGCCCAAGCTCTGGCAGCGCTGCCCAAGCACCCTGCACCGCTGCCCAAGCTTTGGAAGCGCTGCCCAAGCTCTGGCAGCGCTGCCCAAGCACCCTGCAGCGCTGCCCAAGCTCTGGCAGCGCTGCCCAAGCACCCTGCACCGCTGCCCAAGCTTTGGCAGCGCTGCCCAAGCTCTTGCAGCGCTGCCCAAGTTCTGGCAGCGCTGCCCAAGCTCTGGCAGCGCTGCCCAAGCTCTGGCAGCGTTGCCCAAGCTCTGGCAACGCTGCCCAAGCATCCTGCACCGCTGCCCAAACTCTGGCAGCGCTGTCCAAGCACCCTGCACCGCTGCCCAAGCTTTGGCAGCGCTGCCCAAGCTCTTGCAGCGCTGCCCAAGTTCTGGCAGCGCTGCCCAAGCTCTGGCAACGCTGCCCAAACACCCTGCATTGCTGCCCAAGCTCTTGCAGCGCTGCCCAAGCTCTGGCAGCGCTGCCCAAGCACCCTGCACCGCTGCCCAAGCTCTGGCAGCGCTGCCCAAGCTCTGGCAGCGCTGCCCAAGCACCCTGCAGCGCTGCCCAAGCTCTGGCAGCGCTGCCCAAGCACCCTGCAGCTCTGCCCAAGCACCCTGCAGCTCTGCCCAAGCTCTGGCTGCGCTGCCCAAGCTCTGGCAGCGCTGCCCAAGCTCTGGCAGCGCTGCCCAAGCACCCTGCACCGCTGCCCAAGCTCTGGCAGCGCTGCCCAAGCTCTGGCAGCGCTGCCCAAGCACCCTGCAGCGCTGCCCAAGCTCTGGCAGCGCTGCCCAAGCACCCTGCAGCTCTGCCCAAGCACCCTGCAGCTCTGCCCAAGCTCTGGCTGCGCTGCCCAAGCTCTGGCAGCGCTGCCCAAGCTCTGGCAGCGCTGCCCAAGCTCTGGCAGCGTTGCCCAAGCTCTTGCAGCGCTGCCCAAGCACCCTGCATTGCTGCCCAAGCTCTTGCAGCGCTGCCCAAGCTCTGGCAACGCTGCCCAAGCACCCTGCACCGCTGCCCAAGCTCTGGCAGCGCTGTCCAAGCACCCTGCACCGCTGCCCAAACTTTGGCAGCGCTGCCCAAGCTCTTGCAGCGCTGCCCAAGTTCTGGCAGCGCTGCCCAAGCTCTGGCAGCGCTGCCCAAGCTCTGGCAACGCTGCCCAAGCACCCTGCATTGCTGCCCAAGCACCCTGCACCGCTGCCCAAGCTCTGGCAGCGCTGCCCAAGTTCTGGCAGCGCTGCCCAAGCACCCTGCATTGATGCCCAAGCGTTGGCAGCGCTGCCCATCTCTGGCAGCGCTGCCCAAGCTCTGGCAGCGCTGCCCAAGCTTTGGCAGCGCTGCCCAAGCTCTTGCAGCGCTGCCCAAGTTCTGGCAACGCTGCCCAAGCTCTGGCAGCGCTGCCCAAGCTCTGGCAACGCTGCCCAAGCACCCTGCATTGCTGCCCAAGCTCTTGCAGCGCTGCCCAAGCTCTGGCAGCGCTGCCCAAGCACCCTGCACCGCTGCCCAAGCTCTGGCAACGCTGCCCAAGCACCCTGCATTGCTGCCCAAGCTCTTGCAGCGCTGCCCAAGCTCTGGCAGCGCTGCCCAAGCACCCTGCACCGCTGCCCAAGCTCTGGCAGCGCTGCCCAAGCTCTGGCAGCGCTGCCCAAGCTCTGGCAGCGCTGCCCAAGCACCCTGCACCGCTGCCCAAGCTTTGGCAGCGCTGCCCAAGCTCTGGCAGCGCTGCCCAAGCTCTGGCAGCGCTGCCCAAGCACCCTGCACCGCTGCCCAAGCTTTGGAAGCGCTGCCCAAGCTCTGGCAGCGCTGCCCAAGCACCCTGCAGCGCTGCCCAAGCTCTGGCAGCGCTGCCCAAGCTCTGGCAGCGCTGCCCAAGCACCCTGCACCGCTGCCCAAGCTTTGGCAGCGCTGCCCAAGCTCTTGCAGCGCTGCCCAAGTTCTGGCAGCGCTGCCCAAGCTCTGGCAGCGCTGCCCAAGCTCTGGCAACGCTGCCCAAGCACCCTGCATTGCTGCCCAAGCTCTTGCAGCGCTGTCCAAGTTCTGGCAGCGCTGCCCAAGCTCTGGCAGCGCTGCCCAAGCTCTTGCAGCGCTGCACAAGTTCTGGCAGCGCTGCCCAAGCTCTGGCAGCGTTGCCCAAGCTCTGGCAACGCTGCCCAAGCACCCTGCACCGCTGCCCAAGCTCTGGCAGCGCTGTCCAAGCACCCTGCACCGCTGCCCAAGCTTTGGCAGCGCTGCCCAAGCTCTTGCAGCGCTGCCCAAGTTCTGGCAGCGCTGCCCAAGCTCTGGCAACGCTGCCCAAACACCCTGCATTGCTGCCCAAGCTCTTGCAGCGCTGCCCAAGCTCTGGCAGCGCTGCCCAAGCACCCTGCACCGCTGCCCAAGCTCTGGCAGCGCTGCCCAAGCTCTGGCAGCGCTGCCCAAGCACCCTGCAGCGCTGCCCAAGCTCTGGCAGCGCTGCCCAAGCACCCTGCAGCTCTGCCCAAGCACCCTGCAGCTCTGCCCAAGCTCTGGCTGCGCTGCCCAAGCTCTGGCAGCGCTGCCCAAGCTCTGGCAGCGCTGCCCAAGCTCTGGCAGCGTTGCCCAAGCTCTTGCAGCGCTGCCCAAGCACCCTGCATTGCTGCCCAAGCTCTTGCAGCGCTGCCCAAGCTCTGGCAACGCTGCCCAAGCACCCTGCACCGCTGCCCAAGCTCTGGCAGCGCTGTCCAAGCACCCTGCACCGCTGCCCAAGCTTTGGCAGCGCTGCCCAAGCTCTGGCAGCGCTGCCCAAGCTCTGGCAGCGCTGCCCAAGCACCCTGCACCGCTGCCCAAGCTCTGGCAACGCTGCCCAAGCACCCTGCATTACTGCCCAAGCTCTTGCAGCGCTGCCCAAGCTCTGGCAGCGCTGCCCAAGCACCCTGCACCGCTGCCCAAGCTCTGGCAGCGCTGCCCAAGCTCTGGCAGCGCTGCCCAAGCTCTGGCAGCGCTGCCCAAGCACCCTGCACCGCTGCCCAAGCTTTGGCAGCGCTGCCCAAGCTCTGGCAGCGCTGCCCAAGCTCTGGCAGCGCTGCCCAAGCACCCTGCACCGCTGCCCAAGCTTTGGAAGCGCTGCCCAAGCTCTGGCAGCGCTGCCCAAGCACCCTGCAGCGCTGCCCAAGCTCTGGCAGCGCTGCCCAAGCTCTGGCAGCGCTGCCCAAGCACCCTGCACCGCTGCCCAAGCTTTGGCAGCGCTGCCCAAGCTCTTGCAGCGCTGCCCAAGTTCTGGCAGCGCTGCCCAAGCTCTGGCAGCGCTGCCCAAGCTCTGGCAACGCTGCCCAAGCACCCTGCATTGCTGCCCAAGCTCTTGCAGCGCTGCCCAAGTTCTGGCAGCGCTGCCCAAGCTCTGGCAGCGCTGCCCAAGCTCTTGCAGCGCTGCACAAGTTCTGGCAGCGCTGCCCAAGCTCTGGCAGCGTTGCCCAAGCTCTGGCAACGCTGCCCAAGCACCCTGCATTGCTGCCCAAGCTCTGGCAGCGCTGCCCAAGCTCTGGCAGCGCTGCCCAAGCACCCTGCACCGCTGCCCAAGCTTTGGCAGCGCTGCCCAAGCTCTTGCAGCGCTGCCCAAGTTCTGGCAGCGCTGCCCAAGCTCTGGCAGCGCTGCCCAAGCTCTGGCAACGCTGCCCAAGCACCCTGCATTGCTGCCCAAGCTCTTGCAGCGCTGCCCAAGCTCTGGCAGCGCTGCCCAAGCTCTGGCAGCGCTGCCCAAGCTCTGGCAGCGCTGCCCAAGCTCTGGCAACGCTGCCCAAGCACCCTGCATTGCTGCCCAAGCTCTTGCAGCGCTGCCCAAGATCTGGCATCGCTGCCCAAGCTCTGGCAGCGCTGCCCAAGCTCTGGCAGCGCTGCCCAAGCACCCTGCAGCGTGGCCCAAGCTCTGGCAGCGCTGCCCAAGCACCCTGCAGCGCTGCCCAAGCACCCTGCAGCGCTGCCCAAGCTCTGGCAACGCTGCCCAAGCTCTGGCAGCGCTGCCCAAGCACCCTGCACCGCTGCCCAAGCTTTGGCAGCGCTTCCCAAGCTCTGGCAGCGCTGCCCAAGCACCCTGCAGCGCTGCCCAAGCTCTGGCAGCGCTGCCCAAGCACCCTGCACCGCTGCCCAAGCTTTGGCAGCGCTGCCCAAGCTCTTGCAGCGCTGCCCAAGTTCTGGCAACGCTGCCCAAGCTCTGGCAGCGCTGCCCAAGCTCTGGCAACGCTGCCCAAGCACCCTGCATTGCTGCCCAAGCTCTTGCAGCGCTGCCCAAGCTCTGGCAGCGCTGCCCAAGCACCCTGCACCGCTGCCCAAGCTCTGGCAACGCTGCCCAAGCACCCTGCTTGCTGCCCAAGCTCTTGCAGCGCTGCCCAAGCTCTGGCAGCGCTGCCCAAGCACCCTGCACCGCTGCCCAAGCTCTGGCAGCGCTGCCCAAGCTCTGGCAGCGCTGCCCAAGCTCTGGCAGCGCTGCCCAAGCTTTGGCAGCGCTGCCCAAGCTCTGGCAGCGCTGCCCAAGCTCTGGCAGCGCTGCCCAAGCACCCTGCACCGCTGCCCAAGCTTTGGAAGCGCTGCCCAAGCTCTGGCAGCGCTGCCCAAGCACCCTGCAGCGCTGCCCAAGCTCTGGCAGCGCTGCCCAAGCACCCTGCACCGCTGCCCAAGCTTTGGCAGCGCTGCCCAAGCTCTTGCAGCGCTGCCCAAGTTCTGGCAGCGCTGCCCAAGCTCTGGCAGCGCTGCCCAAGCTCTGGCAGCGTTGCCCAAGCTCTGGCAACGCTGCCCAAGCATCCTGCACCGCTGCCCAAACTCTGGCAGCGCTGTCCAAGCACCCTGCACCGCTGCCCAAGCTTTGGCAGCGCTGCCCAAGCTCTTGCAGCGCTGCCCAAGTTCTGGCAGCGCTGCCCAAGCTCTGGCAACGCTGCCCAAACACCCTGCATTGCTGCCCAAGCTCTTGCAGCGCTGCCCAAGCTCTGGCAGCGCTGCCCAAGCACCCTGCACCGCTGCCCAAGCTCTGGCAGCGCTGCCCAAGCTCTGGCAGCGCTGCCCAAGCACCCTGCAGCGCTGCCCAAGCTCTGGCAGCGCTGCCCAAGCACCCTGCAGCTCTGCCCAAGCACCCTGCAGCTCTGCCCAAGCTCTGGCTGCGCTGCCCAAGCTCTGGCAGCGCTGCCCAAGCTCTGGCAGCGCTGCCCAAGCTCTGGCAGCGTTGCCCAAGCTCTTGCAGCGCTGCCCAAGCACCCTGCATTGCTGCCCAAGCTCTTGCAGCGCTGCCCAAGCTCTGGCAACGCTGCCCAAGCACCCTGCACCGCTGCCCAAGCTCTGGCAGCGCTGTCCAAGCACCCTGCACCGCTGCCCAAACTTTGGCAGCGCTGCCCAAGCTCTTGCAGCGCTGCCCAAGTTCTGGCAGCGCTGCCCAAGCTCTGGCAGCGCTGCCCAAGCTCTGGCAACGCTGCCCAAGCACCCTGCATTGCTGCCCAAGCACCCTGCACCGCTGCCCAAGCTCTGGCAGCGCTGCCCAAGTTCTGGCAGCGCTGCCCAAGCACCCTGCATTGATGCCCAAGCGTTGGCAGCGCTGCCCATCTCTGGCAGCGCTGCCCAAGCTCTGGCAGCGCTGCCCAAGCTCTGGCAGCGCTGCCCAAGCTCTGGCAGCGCTGCCCAAGCACCCTGCAGCGCTGCCCAAGCTCTGGCAGCGCTGCCCAAGCACCCTGCAGCTCTGCCCAAGCACTCTGCAGCGCTGCCCAAGCTCTGGCTGCGCTGCCCAAGCTCTGGCAGCGCTGCCCAAGCTCTTGCAGCGCTGCCCAAGCACCCTGCACCGCTGCCCAAGCTCTGGCAGCGCTGCCCAAGCACCCGGCAGCGCTGCCCAAGCTCTGGCAGCGCTGCCCAAGCTCTGGCAGCGCTGCCCAAGCACCCGGCAGCGCTGCCCAAGCTCTGGCAGCGCTGCCCAAGCTCTGGCAGCGCTGCCCAAGCACCCTGCACCGCTGCCCAAGCTTTGGCAGCGCTGCCCAAGCTCTTGCAGCGCTGCCCAAGTTCTGGCAGCGCTGCCCAAGCTCTGGCAGCGCTGCCCAAGTTCTGGCAACGCTGCCCAAGCTCTGGCAGCGCTGCCCAAGCTCTGGCAGCGCTGCCCAAGCACCCTGCAGCGCTGCCCAAGCTCTGGCAGCGCTGCCCAAGCACCCTGCAGCGCTGCCCAAGCACCCTGCAGCGCTGCCCAAGCTCTGGCAACGCTGCCCAAGCTCTGGCAGCGCTGCCCAAGCACCCTGCACCGCTGCCCAAGTTTTGGCAGCGCTTCCCAAGCTCTGGCAGCGCTGCCCAAGCACCCTGCAGCGCTGCCCAAGCTCTGGCAGCGCTGCCCAAGCACCCTGCACCGCTGCCCAAGCTTTGGCAGCGCTGCCCAAGCTCTTGCAGCGCTGCCCAAGTTCTGGCAACGCTGCCCAAGCTCTGGCAGCGCTGCCCAAGCTCTGGCAACGCTGCCCAAGCACCCTGCATTGCTGCCCAAGCTCTTGCAGCGCTGCCCAAGCTCTGGCAGCGCTGCCCAAGCACCCTGCACCGCTGCCCAAGCTCTGGCAACGCTGCCCAAGCACCCTGCATTGCTGCCCAAGCTCTTGCAGCGCTGCCCAAGCTCTGGCAGCGCTGCCCAAGCACCCTGCACCGCTGCCCAAGCTCTGGCAGCGCTGCCCAAGCTCTGGCAGCGCTGCCCAAGCTCTGGCAGCGCTGCCCAAGCACCCTGCACCGCTGCCCAAGCTCTGGCAGCGCTGCCCAAGCTCTGGCAGCGCTGCCCAAGCTCTGGCAGCGCTGCCCAAGCTCTGGCAGCGCTGCCCAAGCTCTGGCAACGCTGCCCAAACCCTGCATTGCTGCCCAAGCTCTTGCAGCGCTGCCCAAGCTCTGGCAGCGCTGCCCAAGCACCCTGCACCGCTGCCCAAGCTCTGGCAGCGCTGCCCAAGCTCTGGCAGCGCTGCCCAAGCTCTGGCAGCGCTGCCCAAGCTCTGGCAACGCTGCCCAAGCACCCTGCATTGCTGCCCAAGCTCTTGCAGCGCTGCCCAAGCTCTGGTAGCGCTGCCCAAGCACCCTGCACCGCTGCTCAAGCTCTGGCAGCGCTGCCCAAGTTCTGGCAGCGCTGCCCAAGCACCCTGCATTGATGCCCAAGCGTTGGCAGCGCTGCGCAAGCTCTGGCAGCGCTGCCCAAGCTCTGGCAGCGCTGCCCAAGCACCCTGCAGCGCTGCCCAAGCTCTGGCAGCGCTGCCCAAGCACCCTGCAGCTCTGCCCAAGCACCCTGCAGCGCTGCCCAAGCTCTGGCTGCGCTGCCCAAGCTCTGGCAGCGCTGCCCAAGCTCTTGCAGCGCTGCCCAAGCACCCTGCACCGCTGCCCAAGCTTTGGCAGCGCTGCCCAAGCTCTTGCAGCGCTGCACAAGTTCTGGCAGCGCTGCCCAAGCTCTTGCACCGCTGCCCAAGCTCTGGCAGCGCTGCCCAAGCTCTGGCAGCGCTGCCCAAGCTCTGGCAACGCTGCCCAAGCACCCTGCATTGCTGCCCAAGCTCTTGCAGCGCTGCCCAAGCTCTGGTAGCGCTGCCCAAGCACCCTGCACCGCTGCTCAAGCTCTGGCAGCGCTGCCCAAGTTCTGGCAGCGCTGCCCAAGCACCCTGCATTGATGCCCAAGCGTTGGCAGCGCTGCCCAAGCTCTGGCAGCGCTGCCCAAGCTCTGGCAGCGCTGCCCAAGCACCCTGCAGCGCTGCCCAAGCTCTGGCAGCGCTGCCCAAGCACCCTGCAGCTCTGCCCAAGCACCCTGCAGCGCTGCCCAAGCTCTGGCTGCGCTGCCCAAGCTCTGGCAGCGCTGCCCAAGCTCTTGCAGCGCTGCCCAAGCTCTGGCAGCGCTGCCCAAGCTCTTGCAGCGCTGCCCAAGCACCCTGCACCGCTGCCCAAGCTTTGGCAGCGCTGCCCAAGCTCTTGCAGCGCTGCACAAGTTCTGGCAGCGCTGCCCAAGCTCTTGCACCGCTGCCCAAGCTCTGGCAGCGCTGTCCAAGCACCCTGCACCGCTGCCCAAGCTTTGGCAGCGCTGCCCAAGCTCTTGCAGCGCTGCCCAAGTTCTGGCAGCGCTGCCCAAGCTCTTGCAGCGCTGCCCAAGCTCTGGCAGCGCTGCCCAAGCACCCTGCACCGCTGCCCAAGCTCTGGCAGCGCTGCCCAAGCTCTGGCAACGCTGCCCAAGCACCCTGCACCGCTGCCCAAGCTCTGGCAGCGCTGTCCAAGCACCCTGCACCGCTGCCCAAGTTTTGGCAGCGCTGCCGAAGCTCTTGCAGCGCTGCCCAAGTTCTGGCAGCGCTGCCCAAGCTCTGGCAACGCTGCTCAAGCACCCTGCATTGCTGCCCAAGCTCTGGCAGCGCTGCCCAAGCTCTGGCAGCGCTGCCCAAGCTCTGGCAGCGCTGCCCAAGCTCTGGCAACGCTGCCCAAGCACCCTGCATTGCTGCCCAAGCTCTTGCAGCGCTGCCCAAGCTCTGGCAGCGCTGCCCAAGCACCCTGCACCGCTGCCCAAGTTCTGGCAGCGCTGCCCAAGCACCCTGCAGCGCTGCCCAAGCTCTGGCAGCGCTGCCCAAGCACCCTGCAGCTCTGCCCAAGCACCCTGCAGCGCTGCCCAAGTTCTGGCTGCGCTGCCCAAGCTCTGGCAGCGCTGCCCAAGCTCTGGCAGCGCTGCCCAAGCTCTGGCAACGCTGCCCAATCTCTGGCAACGCTGCCCAAGCACCCTGCATTGCTGCCCAAGCTCTTGCAGCGCTGCCCAAGCTCTGGCAGCGCTGCCCAAGCACCCTGCAGCGCTGCCCAAGCTCTGGCAGCGCTGCCCAAGCTCTGGCAGCGCTGCCCAAGCACCCTGCACCGCTGCCCAAGTTTTGGCAGCGCTGCCCAAGCTCTTGCAGCGCTGCCCAAGCTCTGGCAGCGCTGCCCAAGCTCTGGCAGCGCTGCCCAATCTCTGGCAACGCTGCCCAAGCACCCTGCATTGCTGCCCAAGCTCTTGCAGCGCTGCCCAAGCTCTGGCAGCGCTGCCCAAGCTCTGGCAGCGCTGACCAAGCTCTGGCAGCGCTGCCCAAGCTCTTGCAGCGCTGCCCAAGCTCTGGCAGCGCTGCCCAAGCACCCTGCAGCGCTGCCCAAGCTCTGGCAGCGCTGCCCAAGCTCTGGCAGCGCTGCCCAAGCACCCTGCACCGCTGCCCAAGCTTTGGCAGCGCTGCCCAAGCTCTTGCAGCGCTGCCCAAGCTCTGGCAGCGCTGCCCAAGCTCTGGCAGCGCTGCCCAATCTCTGGCAACGCTGCCCAAGCACCCTGCATTGCTGCCCAAGCTCTTGCAGCGCTGCCCAAGCTCTGGCAGCGCTGCCCAAGCTCTGGCAGCGCTGACCAAGCTCTGGCAGCGCTGCCCAAGCTCTTGCAGCGCTGCCCAAGCTCTGGCAGCGCTGCCCAAGCACCCTGCAGCGCTGCACCGCTGCACCAGACCTCTGCACCGCTGCACCAGCACCTTGCAGCGCTGCACCAGCACCCTGCACCTCTGCACCAGTACTTTACAACGCTGAACCAGCACCCTGCAACGCTGCACCGCTGCCCCAGCTCTCTGCAGAGGTGCACCGCTGCACCAGCACCTCGCAAAGCTGCATTAGATCCCTGCAGCGCTGCACCGCTGCACCAGCACTCTGCACCGCTGCACGAGCACCTTGCAGCGCTGCGCAAAATTATTTGTCCGGAAGCAATTCTTGGAATACTTCCGTTTATCAAAATGTTTTGGAATATGCGCGTTTAAACTTATTTAAAAGTTTATCCCGTTCGTCTCTGCGTTTGGTGCCAAAATTTGCGAGCGTGGTGGCATGCTTTGTGATCTCCTGTGATAGGAAAAAAATAATTTGTCCGGAAGCAATGCCCGGAACACTTCCGTTTATCAAGATGTTTTGGATAATGCGCGTTTAAACTCATTGAAAAATTCATCCCGTTCGTCTCTGCGTTTGGTGCCAAAATTTGTGAACGTGGTGGCATGCCTAGTGATCTCCTGTAATAGGAAAAAAATAATTTGTCCGGAAGCAATGCCCGGAACACTTCCGTTTATCAAGATGTTTTGGAATATGCGCGTTTAAACTCATTTAAAAATTCATCCCGTTTGTCTCTGCGTTTGGTGCCAAAATTTGCGAGCGTGGTGGCATGCCTCGTGATCTCCTGTGATAGGAAAAAAGTAATTTGTCCGGAAGCAATGCCCGAAACACTTCCGTTTATCAAGATGTTTTGGAATATGCGCGTTTAAACTCATTTGAAAATTCATCACGTTCGTCTCTGCGTTTGGTGCCAAAATTTGCGAGCGTGGTGGCGTGCCTTGTGATCTCCTGTGATAAGAAAAAAATAATTTGTCCGGAAGCGATGCCCGGAACACTTCCGTTTATCAATATGTTTTGGAATATGCGCGTTTAAACTCATTTAAAAATTCATCCCGTTCGTCTCTGCGTTTTGTGCCAAAATTTGCGAGCGTGGTGGCATGCCTTGTGATCTCCTGTGATAGGAAAAAATTAATTTGTCCGGAAGCGATGCCCGGAACACTTCCGTTTATCAAGATGTTATGGAATATTCGGGTTTAAACTCATTTAAATATTCATTCCGTTCGTCTCTGCGTTTGGTGCCAAAATTTGCAAACGTGGTTTTATGCCTTATAATCTTCTGCGATAGGAAATAATTAGTTTGTCGAGAAGCAATTCCCGGAATAGTACCGTTTATCAAGTTATAGCTTTAAATCGGTTCATAAATGAAAAAAGAGAAAATCGGTTCATAAATGAGTGAGTGCGTGAGTGGGTGCGTGGGTGGGTGGGTGGAGGTGTAAAACTTAAAAAAAAACCACCATCGTCGCCATCCCCAAAAAATTTGCAAAATTTTGGTACCAATTTCGAGAAAATCGGTCTTTAAATGTGTGAGTGCGTGGGTGGGTGCATGGCTGAGTGGGTGGGTGGGGGTGTAAAACTTAAAAAAACCACCATCGTCGCCATCCCCGAAAAATTTGCAAAATTTTGATACCAATTTCGAGAAAATCGGTCAATAAATGCGTGATTGCGTGGGTGAGTGCGTGGGTGGGGGTGTAAAACTAAAAAGGACCACGACGTCGCCATCTCCGAAAAATTTGCAAAATTTTGGTATCAATTTCGAAAGAATCGGTCCATAAATGAAGGAGTAGTTCGCGGTCAGACAGACAGACAGACGGTACTTATATATATAGATATGCGTTTAATTAAAAAAAAAAGAAGTAACCATAATAAATAAATAGATTATGAAATAAGACAATGGACAATCCAGCTAGATGTGTAATAGGAAGGGAATCGATTGAGACACAATTTGAACGAGTATAATATTAACACTTTAATGTAGCAATTTAACTGATATACACAAGAGTGATTCGTTCTTATTTATAATAAACAACTAGTAATAATTATCACTTACAGTAAATATATGTATAAGGCGCAAAGCAAATAAAAATTTGATAACACCTCACAATCATCAGACACAACATTTAATATCTTACCGGTGTTCTATTGTCGGTACCGGAACGCAAAAAAGAAAAGAAAACATGCGCTTTGATTTTCGTATTCTTTTTCTTCTTTTTGCGTTTTGTACGACGTTAGCATGTATATCGCACACGTTACACCGTACTGCGTGTTTTCGAAGAAAGGAAGAGAAACAATAAATTAATTGTGTCTTCGGAATAAATTAAAACGCTTAATTATCAATATATTTACCTTTGACTGCGGATTGATACTGCTACAATATAAAACTCCGCCACGCGCAACTTTCGCATTGGCCGCGTCGATAATCGTTTTTAAGGGATATCCTTAAATTTTTATTCCATCGTGGAATTTTTTGTCTGTTCGTGTGTATGTTGTGAGAGAATATATTCGATATTTTATTTTCTAAAAAACACACGATTTGGGCAGAAATAAGAAACGTTCAACGTGTTGAAGGGCGCACTTTCGGACGCGGTTACATGCGAAAGTTTGACAAATTATATATCCGTCGAACGTAAACACAATAAGAGATAGAACACGTACTTCGTACACTTAGCACCGTGATATAGAACCACATATCAAAGTAACAATAAATTACATTATTTTAATAGAAATATAGAAGAAATAGGAATTATAGAACGCGTCGAGAGTTAAATACGCTTAGACGTCAGCAATATGCGATTTGATTTGAAATCTTAGAGGGAACAATTTTTTAAGGGGGGGTATACAGCAATTATTTCCGTGATTATTAAACGATGGTGGTATTGTAAGACACCGAGAAGATCGTGAAAAAACATACGCATCGAATAGGTGGATTTACGCACAAGGAAGAGATTAGTTTCTCTATTGTAGAACGTCTAATGTGTTTCTGCATTACATCTACGAGATTAAAACATTGGGCACTGACTCGAAATTTGTGTAATATTCTAATTACGCGCATTTTCCTTCATAATTAATTTTCATGATTCACGTTTTGGACCTTGAGTCACGTGACACGCAAAACAATTTGCAAGACGCTTCAATCGAACGCTTCGATGGAACGCAAAGTAATGAATTAATGAAGCGAGGTCGAATCATTGGCTCTCGGTGAGCTTGAAATTAAAACGTAAGAAATAATTCTGAAAAATAATATATGATATAAAATTAAGCGAAAGACAAACGCGTCCGATTTGTAATTCAATAAAATAAAATTTATCTTTAGGAATTTAAATAGCTCGATGTGTAAAGAAAAAAAAGTTTTAACAGAGTGTCAAACTTCTTTTTATATAATTCAATTCAATAAATTCAACATAGAATCAATATAAATCATACATGAGATTAAAATAATCTCATCGTATAGTCGTTATAATTATTTCTAACATTTTGTCGCAAATGCGAAATACATTTTTGCACATACATTCAAGTTTTTAGACTCTTCTGAGAAAGAGAATAGCTGTAATTGATTCGCGAGCTATACGATCTCCGGCAAACATTATCGAAGTAGACACTAGAACATGTGTTGGCAAGAAGGTGCAGAGAAAGTGTTAAGGCATACGTTCTTTTTGAAGATCGACATTTGATAGAAATAGCGCTATATAGAATCTTGTTGATAAAACTTTGAAGCGGTTTGAACTCGCAATTTCATTGATATCCTAGGGAAGAAACTCTCTATAAGTGTAGTCACAAGAACGCGCTACGATGATCCTTAGGCAAGAGAGAAATCATAAAGTAGATAGATTGAAATATTGGGATTATAATAAGAGAATTCGGTAGAGTTAAATTTCGAGAAAACTTACGTCTCTTTCGGTAAACGTTACTGCATATCATCCTCAAATATATCTCTGTCATAGATTGATAATAACATATGTATGAGAAACTATTTTAACGATTTCGTATTCTATATAGGTCTATATATGTATGTATATATGTGTAACTCTTAATTTTTCGTATGGCTTTTAGTTTAGGAAGAAATATCACGACAGCAAATGTCATCGATATCTGTCTGGCTTTAACGAACGTAATCAAACCTTCTTCTCTCTCTTTCCTCTCTCGCGCGTTTTATATATATAAATATTTATTCTTAAAATCTCTTTTTCTTTGTGCGTCTCATATGCGCGTGCAACTTTCCGTGAAACGACGAACTATCGCATAAACTTCTTAAAACAACGGCCAAGAAGGGATCGTTTTGTGAGAGATCGAGAGATCGGGAAAGAAAAAGGATATTCGCAATTTTTACGCTTCGATGAGTGTATTCCTTTTGTAAGTGTAGGTTTTCTTGCGAATGTGTCACAAATATACGGATAATCAGAACGTAAAAGAATGCGATTAGGCAGAAAAGTTCTCCGAGAGAACAGAGGATGCACAGACGCTCTCGAAAAAAAGTAATTTTAAACATGAAACAGGGATTCAATCAAAGACAGAACTACATCGCGAACGCGCTATCACAACCTTCTTCCTTTTACTTATAAAAAATATTTATGTCGATACAAGAAAAAAATATATATATATATATTTTATATATCGTTACAAGAACAAAAATTTTAAATACACGATACACATTTCTCGCGGCGATATCCTTGCATGATACGCGCAGTTGAATCCCGATCAAGAAGCGTTCAAGCGTTTTCGACGATTATTTTATCCGTAGAATGAGTTACCTAAGACGTATCGTCTGTTAAGATTTCCTGCTTGTTTACATTACTTATGTATATCGCATTTTTATTTTTTAATATTGGGAAATGCTGCGGTGCTGTTCCTTCTTCATCGATCTGCGATGAATAATTGAACATAATTATGCGAGAAGGAACTAAAAAAGGCTGCTTAGCTAATTGATAGCTAATAATAAGCCTATAAGCTTTGGATGAACGCCAGCGATAAAATTTTTCATTTGTGATATATCATAAAGTGGGATTCCATTCGTGTGTGTAACGCGTTTCTCTTGGATTTTTAAATAATATTATATATACAGTTAATCGCGTAAAAATGAAATTTGAACTCTGTCCCACTATTGCATCGACAATCTAGTTCCTTCTTGTATAATTAATCGAAAAGAACAATTTATCGATCATGCGAAAGAATACACTTGGAACGTCCGATTGTACGCGCACACTATTTCAACATAAACTAAAATTAAGGAGACATCCTAATCTTCGAAGCGTCAATTAGACGTCTCTTAGAAGTTTCATCGAAATGTCTAAAGACATTTCTCTTCGATATATCGTTTAGATATAGTTCTTAGTTAATTATAATTATACTGCTCGAGATAAAAAGACAGTTTTAGATAATTAATTGACGAATCGATCCATTAACTTTAGTAAGTAACTATTCTCTAGATATATTCTTCAAGAATCTTTTAAGCGTCTTTTTACGTATCTCTAAATGTCTTTTCGGCTTAATGTTATTTGAATCTAATAGACGAAAGTATATGCGACTCGCATGAAAATAAATTATTCAGCATAGTGAGCAAATGTTGTCTTTTCACAAATGTTTTTGACACTTGCGACTCAACTGCACGTGATCACGCAGCAGAGAAGACGTAGATTTAATATCTCGTTTTGGTTTTATCTCGTGAGTGCTCGCGCATAAACCGTAATCTTGCTCTAAATTAAAATAAGAAATATATGATATACATTTGTGCTTTAAAATGTGTATTTATTAGAATTGCAGTTGAGGATGGAAATAAAGATACTTCGCGAATAAATATTTTTCACGTAAGACAACAGATTATCTCATTATGCGAACATTCGTGATACAATATTAATTATGCGATGAATGCAAGCACATTTTCGTTTTTTCCATGCATTTCGCGATATCTCTCAATTCTCGACTTTTATCGCAATTTACTTGCGTCTCCTACGTTTTGTGCTTTTTATAAAAATATTCCAGGTTCGCGTCAGTAAATATTATTACTTCGTTTTCTTAGACAATGCAGCGTCGATTGTGAAATAATTTACGTTGTAGTATTACGTAATATATATTATGTAATTATGATCATCCTAATAAACATTGACGTGTCTTTCGCAATTTCTGCGACTATATACAATTCATACAATTTATTACTTTATGACGGGATAGTGAAATTATCGTGCACAAAACTGTAGATATATCTATATCGATGAGAAAAAATATTTAAATTTTAAAACGTGACATTTGCATTCTCATTTTTTTATTCTTTTATTAATAATGATGCGCTGCAAAGTTCACACATGGGTGTATGTCAATGTTCTTATCGACGTTACATTGTGCAAGAGTAAATTATAACGATGTAAAAAAAATAGGTAACGTTAATTATGCTTCTACAGGGAGAGCGTGATTATACGACTTTTACATCAAATTAATAAATGAATTAAATTAAATCAATATAATCGAATGCGATTTCTTTCAATAATAACGATCTTGCATTTGAAGGAAAAAAAAGATTGAAACGAGATGAAATTTTAAAGAGATGTGTACATACCGACGCGATTCTAAGCTAAAAATGGGAAATAACGAAATATATTATTCACATGAATAACTTTTCCGTAACAGAAATTTTTGATAGTTCTCTTAGAATTTTTGATAGTTTTCAAACAATTATGTATTATCAATCGCGATCGCCTAATTACCGCTCGTCTTCTGTCAAATCGACACACTTTGGTATTATTCACTTCATGTTTGTCATTATGAAATATCGAATGCGCTGTGAAATATCGAGCTGTATGATACCGAATGCATTTCATGCCGTTTTAAGATCATGCTATTTTTAAAATTTTCTTTTTCGAGTTGTGCAAATTTAGTCGGGATATTTTCTCATGTTTATTGCTTTCTTGATTTGTTTCAAGGTACAATTAACTGCGTCTCGCGCTTGTATGACTGCCGTCGAATTTAACGGAACGAATTGGCAGTCCTATGCTCTATGTTATAATATAAATTTCGTTTTCAACGAACGCAACTATTTTTTTTTCTTTTTACTGTAAATCCAAAGCTTCGGTCATTGTTATTTCTCTCTGATACCTTGTTATAGAATAAAATCTTTCCACTTAATATAATTGGAAAAGTTCACAAGAGTAACTTTAGAATCTTAACGTGTATTATATATTTATATGTATATATTAACACTAATGAGGTTATTTATTTGTTTATACAATGACTATATACTGAAAGATTAGAGATATCATTAAATAGTCTTTATCCTTAAATATTAATGAGCACGAGATGAATAGATGTACATCTTAGAAAGTACAATAGCGATATATTATAATAGAGATTTGTGTTTGTGTGTATGTATCTATATATATATATATGTATATATATATATATATATATATATATACAGGGTGTCCGGTATCAAACGGACCAACGCTCGTGAGCGGGTAGAGCGCAGTAAACTGAAAAGAAAAGTCCTTTACTATTTTGCTAAATTCGCAATAGTTATTGCGTTATTAATTAAAATATCTGAGCTAATGAGCGCATGGAAAGAGGTAGGCCGGAATCGGTAGGCATGTACGATGGCTTACTTTTTTACGTCTCTTAACAACGGAAGCATCATCTAAGCGAGAGGTGGAGTCACGCAGCGAGCGACGAGCGACGCGTGATATTTGTTGCTAAGAGATATAAACAAATAAGCCATACCTTACATGTCTACCGATTCCGGCCTACCGTTTCCCACGCGCTCATTAGCTCAGATATTTTAATTAATAACGCAATAACTATTGCGAATTTAACAAAATGGTACAGGACTTTTCTTTTCAGTTTATTGCGCTCTACCTGCTCACGAGCGTTGGTCCGTTTGATACCAGACACCCTGTATATATATATATATAATTTATATATTTGCATCTCTCTCTCTGTGTATGTAACGCATTTTTGCAAAATACAATACTGCCTTACGTAACGTCTCCGAACATAATAAAATCAAAACATTCATATACGCCGTATAATGTATATAACATTCATTATACGCCGCCGCAACATTTTAACATTGCATTGTCGGACCGGTTGTCTCATTGGCAGACAGCGTAGCGCAACGAAAGTGTTTTCCCGAAAAAGATATCGATCACGAATGGAAAAGCGATCGCGCGCCGAATACGTTTGTAAGAGGTAAGTGAGAAGGAGAGGAAGAAGGAAATGCGATGAAAGAAAGAGCTCTCGCAAAAGAAAGGCGAACTGATAATAATATAGGAGGATCCATCCTCTCTCGACAGGCTAACTAATAAGCCACCGGTCGGAAGTCATCTCTCCATCGTACACCGAAAAATATCGTTTATGTGCGCGCTCGTGTTTACTTCGCAATCCATTATACTCGATATCGCCGCCCGATCGTGCAATATAGTTGGAGAACCGTCATAAGCCATAAAACGTCAAACTCTGTTGCTGCGTGTTTATTCGCGTGGGCGAAGAACTGCGACGTATTCGCGAACTCTCCTGCCACTCTCTATTTTCATCAATAATGTATAATGTAAGTGTGTATGTGTATATTATGTATATATAATTATCGCGATCTTAATCGATCGATACTTATCGGACGATGGGGCGATAAGGCTCGCACCTCGAGCCGTCTCTTTATCGCGTTCGCTTCTTTATATACGGGGCACGCGCATACGCAGAATAGATATACGCATACTCCTTACACGCTCACACAAGACGCACGCATTCACAAAAATAAATCTCTAAATACGGCACGCGTGCGCGCGTGAAGATTCCTCTTCTTTATCCATCGGTCGCTCGGCGAAGCGCGATTCCTTCGCTAAAGCTGAGGGGGGCCAGTCGCTCTGATCGGCAAGGATGCGTTTTCATTTCCCTTAGCGAGATTGAGGAAAGAGGCGAAAAACCTTTATCTCTATCCGACTACAATTATGTTCATCCTCTACTATACCACCGTAACGACAAAGGTCACTAGCAATGGTAAAATGACGAGATGAATATAACAGCAATGTTAAAGGACAAACTCTCCCGCGATTCGATCGGATAGCTCCGCGAGATCTCGATCGCCAGGACGTTGTATAGCGAATCGAAGCGTCGCAACGGGACGATAAACTAGTCGCTCCTTTCTATTACATTCGGCAATACGGATACGTCGAATCGAGAGTATTTTCTTCGCAGCATCTTCGACGTATCCGTGGTATGACAATCGTGTCGCGTTACGCAGTCGTTTCTTCCTTCCGCTAGATCAAGCTCTAAATCGGTCTCTAAGCGTGTGGTATATGTGTATGTGCGTGTATGTGTGCGTGTATGTGTGTTTAACTAGCAAGCGCGTCTTACTAGCGCGCGATTTCGATTTCGCAGTGACCTTTGCCTGGGATCGCGTATCTCTAATCACTAAGTTTCGTTGCTAGCGCGCAGTAAGACGCCACGCGAGTGTGAGTCTCTTGTGAGTCTTTTCCGTTAATGGGTCAGTCCGTAATAATGAGCCGAGACACTCGGGGGGGAGAGGGGGGAATCCGTTAAGGGCGAGAGATACGATACCGTGTGTCATCGAAGGGATGGATGTTCGTCCGTGTCTTTGGTATTAAATACCAATACGCGGCGATGCGTAAGGACGACAACGGCCGCAACAACGTTCGCGCGAGACAAACTCGTGACTCGTGAAACAGCAGTCCGAGGATGCGTCGATGCGCGATGCGATCCCACTCATACGTATACAAGGGTCCGCTGCTGATGAGACGCGCGACGCGTTCGTTTTTCCAGAGAGCGATCTCTGGAGAAACTCGAACGTCGTCGCCCGTCGTAGAGTTTTGTTTGCCATGCACGCGCGCTACCGAGATATCTGAGATATTTTACGAACACAGAGTATTTTAGAATTTCGCTAATCGCGTCTCGCGTTACATCTCGAACCTTCGGCCGGTACAGCCGGCGAAATTCGTCGACGACAGCATCGACGCAACGTCGGACCGGAGTTAATCGGGCGACGCGGACCGGCTTCCCTCCTCTCGCGCCGCGGGCGTTTCTCCAGGGGGATGGTTTCTCCGCGGATTGTTGGTCGTGCGCAGCGCAGCACATACGACTCGAAAAGGCGTAACAAGCTTCTCGCTAAACCGATCCGTTTGAACGAAACGGAGCGACTGGACTAGTCTTGTCGACTAGCTTGCGGTATGCGCAAGCGCCATGGGCCCAGTGACCCTGGGACCTCTCGGATACCGGCCCAATTTATAGAAGCCCTCACTAGCACGCACCTATGCTCACGCGCATAACGCGCGTGATCGTAGAATGTCCGCGAGAAACCGCCAAGACAATATCTTCGAGTAATGGGGGCAATACATTTTCTAACTTATTACCACCATCAGAAGATATCAATTTGAATGATCGTATTAATCCTAAAAATTGCGATTTGTTTTTTTTACATTCAACTTTCAAATAAAATATTCGCGGAGAAATTGCACAAGACGGATGGCTTCTATCTAATCAATAAAGATTAATTTATTATAATCGTTGCGATATTAAAAGATTATATCATTAATCGCATTTTAACTGTTAATCACAGAAGGAAGGAACTTTTATTGTTTTTTTCTATTATTCTCTGTATCGAATGTAATCTATTATCGAAAAGCAGAATAATTTGCTTACCCAGCAATCATATTCTAATGCATTAATCGTCCTCAAGTAAAAAATGCTTGTGAAGCGAAACAATTTCCCTAATAATAATCTATTTTGGATAGTTAGAATTAATCATGGCGAATGAATTATATGCATTCAAGCGTCCTACAGTAAAAAAGCACGTAGTATAACAATTATTAAATTAAAATTTTTAAAAATCAAACATGAAGATAACGTTTCGGCAAGTTTCTCGATGGACCAATAAATTCGGGGGACAAGTTTCTACGATCGTGCCACTTCTGTTTGGGATATAAATTGGGCCGGGCTCCGATTCGGGTATGCAGATGGCATATCGGTATTTGTCTGTATTGGCCCAGGGCCTCACTGAGCTTGTGCACTAGGATCGCACTGCAACAGTCGCACAATAGATGGGTCGCTCTTCGCACCCTCTATAAATTCGTCCAGCGATAGCTTGCCGTCCTTGTTCTTATCCATCTGTCGGAATATCTTATCAGTTCGTTTCTCCGGCGTCGACTCGTCTTCCGGCATCTTCATCACGGAGCCCACCATCTTGTAGATCGCCTGAAATCAATGTTACAATAAAATAAAATAGAGTCAAGAATAGAATAGAGTTTATATATCGCGCATGTCGAAGAACATCAGTCACCTTGGAATTATGCACAAAAAAATTTACATTAACAAAAAATGCATAACACTGTACGCTGACCGATTGACAATCCATAATATTTTATAGTAATAATAGATTGAAAAAATGCAATGATACAATTACATTAATTGCAATGTACAAAAAATAAATTGTATTACGCGTAAATGTCACACCATTTTGCGTATTGTATAATAAATGTAGAGTCAATTTTTTCTCAATAGAAATTAAATATATAGAAGTCTAATCTCTTTTCTTCAACATCAAATATATCTTACATACACAATTCACAAACCAAAAATTTTTTACATCAATTATAAATTGAGAAAGTAAAAAAATTTATATTTTAAATAGTATATAATCTTCTTTTTTCTTAATTATATGTTGAAGATCGTGTGACACGCGTAGAGATTTGGAGAGAGTCGTAAATCAGAATATTCTTAATAAAGCAGAAGCAATGATATAATTGACAATAAGCTCGCGAGAAGATTATATCGTAGATTATTAAAATATACTCTTCACAGTCCCTTATTTTGGCACATACCGTTACGATCTCGAGCATCTCTTGTCGCGAAATGTAACCGTTGCCATCCAGGTCATACATGCTGAAGGCCCACTTTAACTTCTGCTCCAACTTGCCGCGGGACGTTACGCTGAGGGCGCAGAGAAATTCCCGAAAATCGATCGTGCCGTCGCCGTTCGCGTCGAACGTCCTGAATACATGCTCCGCGAACTAGGGAGAGAGAAAGAGAGAGAGAGAGAGAGAGAGGAAGTCATAATAAATTTCAAAAAAGAAAATTTGAATAATTTCACGAGACCGCGATAGCACGCAATATGTAAATAAATTTATCGATCACATACACGCCGCGTCCATATCACACGGTATATTTTTATCCGCAAGATTTTTGCATTTACCTTTGACGCGTCGCCGTAAGGAAAGAAATTCCCGTATATTTTCTTGAATTCTTCTACGCTGAGGTGGCCGCTAGGACAGTCTTTTAAGAATCCTTTGTACCACTCCTGAATCTCCGCATCTTGAAAAGGAAAGATCGTAAAATATTACTTATACCCAGCTCTGCTAACATTACTCACTCGTTTCCGAATAAATCAGTGAGCTAAATATTTATTGACAACACGATAAGTTTATTACATGGCGAATACACATTTGTACATATTAAACCTTCCAATGCGCTCTAAGCAAAAATACTCTCCTTTGTCAGAGATATATAATATTCCCCTTGTATTTTTTTTTGAAAAATATATCTAATGCAAGACTTACTTTAATCTCGAAACAAAAACTTGATTATTATTCTAGATTTTATATGCATACTATAAATAAGAAAAAATATTAAATAGGACACGGAAAATATTAAATCCATTAATTATTCGTATAAAGCGGCGCACACAAACCTGAAAACTCAGTATTCTGTTTGAGGTCCTCCAGCACTTCCGGCTTTAACTTGCTGTTTTGCTTCCCCATAGCTGTTTAAAGTCCTTCCCTTCCAGAATCCCTGATTTTGCGACGAATTCCGGGACCCAATTAGAAGATAATTAAGCTCTAACTAGACTACTATTCTAATAGTGCCGTTAAGCACAATACGCTTCGCGGCTGGTATTCTCCACCAGACACGCCTGAAAGAAGAAGAGACGTACGATAATTTTTTCAATTATCTTTTGCGACCAAGCTGGCTGCGGGAGTAGCAGAAGACGATGGATGCTCGATAGGTCGTATTGCTTTTTTTTTTTTTTTTTTTTCGTTCGCGATCGCATCGAACGGGAACAACTATTACCTATCTGGACCGCACTCGAGATCAATCGGCAATTAACGAGCGAAACAAATTGATGAGAACGCGACGTAAAAATATTCCCCGGTCTAAAGAAACGCGGCAAATTCTATAAGTGACTTAAATGTCAAAGGCCACGTGGATATTAAAACCGACGACGACTAAAGACGAAGTAAAAAAGATTCCGCGTAAATCGTAGATGCGCGTGCTGCTGTGGATCCTTTGAGCTTTATTATATCGTTCAACCTTTACGATCGGCATCGTTAAATATCACAATCGTGATGTATATGCGAACAATTAACGCTTCGTCTCAAAATTGTTTCAGGTATCGTTGAAAGACACGGTATTTCCCCGAACGTTTAATTTTCGTCGATCTTTCTCGGTAGCAGATCCTCGATCGAATTTCGATTTCACGTATCTTTCTCGACAAAGTGCATTTATAATATGCAAAAACAAAGGGAGTTTTCGAAGGACGCGAGTCAAGGAGCTTAAGTGACGAGGATAGGATGCATTCGCACGCACTCATACGCATTCACGCAACTGCAACAGAAGAAAACATTTTACAGAGATTAATAACAAGAAAGAGAGGCTTCGTTTTTTTTTTCGTGAAAACAACAACAATAAAAAAACGCAACGGTAGTAATAATAATACGTTTGGAGCGTAGTGTGCTTTATTATAATAATAATATTAGTAATGACGATAATGCGGGTTTCTTTCCACGGTTCCTCGCCGTGCGAAGAACCCACATACAAAATATGAGTTAGTTTATTTTGATTGCTTAAACGGAATTAATTAATTATACCACATAATAATAATAATATATATACGTACGTAATACGTAAATACTAGATCTCTTATTTAAAGTGTGTATGTCCGCGTACACGTGTCCGTGTGTATGTATGTATATGCATATACGAGATACACATCGCGAGCAATATTTACTCGAGGAGCGACGGTGCATCATCATCGTGATGCAATCTCGCGCGGACCGCTTATGCCGCATAGTTTACGCGCGGATAAGCGAGCAGACAGCAGCGTCGTCGTCCTGAACGGGACGACGAGTCTCTCGAGAGGGATGCTTCGGTCTCGTCCCTCGAGGCATTTTCGGCGACGGCGGCGGCGAGTTGCATCTCGGCGGAGAAAAATAGCCCGCTGTGCCGAAAGATAATGCGATCCGACGACATACATATTCACGTATACGTGAATAATTTGCATGCGATATCGCACGCGTCATTCAGCTCTCGCGCGGTTTGACGTTTCGTTCTGACGTCGGCGCTCGACACGTGTACAACAGCGGTGGCAACAATACGCGCGCTGTCACTTTCGTCGCAACCGGGAATCGGGATCGTCGACTGTGAACGCGTGAACGATCGTCACGCATAAATAAATTGTTCGTAATCACTTTGTCATAGTGCTCGTTTCGCATCGCGACAGCGTCACAGATCCCGATTTCATGAAACTCGACAAATCGAGCTGGATAAGGTATGACGGAGCGTCGAGGATTGTCGTGGGAAATTACATCCGCGATCGGACCAGTGTACTTCGTCGCGAGACTCTTGAGATTCGACTGTGTTTGTCAAGTGAGAAGTACATATATTCTTATGAGGAAAACTTTTTATGAGACATTGTTTATCTCGCGGCACTCTCTGCAACTTGACAGATATATCTGTAAGCTTGTCGGTGTAAGTTCGACGGATGAAATTCTATTTGTTACAATCACCCTTCTATTCACGCCGTGTGAAAGCTGTTTTCTCGTTATTATTCGCGTGACAAAAACGTATCTCACGGTTGACAAATATATATCTGTCGTGCGTCTTCTCGTCACATCAAACTTATTAAAATAAAAGTCGTTGCAACACACATTAACATACTTGTCCGGTTATCTGTCAAATTTTATAAGATAGACGCTACAAGATGTATAATCAGTTTCTCCGATCTATCTCTTTTCTTTCGTGAACATATGTATATGTATATCGCAAAGAGAATCGGTTCCCTCGGGATCGTGTCACAATAATTAAGACAATTCGCTGATTTACAGCAGCGGAATATATCTACATTATTAACCCTTTCGGAATCAGTCTTCATCCGAGTAGGAAATGATAATGTACAGTTACATTGAATGTGATTAACTTGCCCAATCTCGAGCAAGTACGGATAATTTTGTAAAAGAATAATTTCACACAGAAAATTTATAAATATATGTATGGGCAACTCCATGTCAAATCGGACAAAAATCGACCTTTTTTTATTTTGTATTTTTTAAATCGAACGAAACTTTTTTCACGTGAAATATACATAAAATAAGGAGATACGTATTTTTGTATTTGTCCGAAATATTTTTTTTGTAGAAGTTACAAACAACAAAATTTTTCGTGAAAAATGAAAAGGTTGTCAAGTTCAAAAATTAATATCTCTGGTTATATTTGTCGTAGAGAAATTTTCAAAAATGCATTTTAAAGCTAAGGAAACAATATTTTTTATAAAAATAGTTTAAGTTACAAGAAATTGTTAATTACAATTGTTATAAATAATTGAAATGTTTAATAATTTTTTTCACCAAAAAGTACACTTTTTAAAATTTTTTAAATAATGCTATTTCATTCTCCATTTCATTCTGAAAGTGTACATATTTTTTATTTTATGGAAAATTGATAGATTCGATTTTTTATATATTTTTAATAAATGAGGCGCCGCGCCGTGCTCGCGTCACTGGCTCGACCAAGTAGTATGCTATGCGCTATGGCGCGCCAGAAATCGGCGCCTTTATTAAAAATATCTAAAAAATAGAATCTATCGATTTTCCATAAAATAAATAATATGTACACTTTCAGAATAAAATGAAAAATGATATAGCATTATTTCAAAAATTTTAAAAAGTGTACTTTTTGGTGAAAAAAATTATTAAACATTTCAATTATTTATAACAATTGTAATTAACAATTTCTTGTAACAAACTATTTTTATAAAATGGGTTGTTTCCTTAGCTTTAAAATGCATTTTTGAAAATTTCTCTACGACAAATATAACCAGAGATATTAATTTTTGAAGTTGACAACCTCTTCATTTTTCATGAAAATTTTGTTGTTTATAACTTCTGCAAAAAAAAATATTTCGGACAAATACAAAAATACGTATCTCCTTATTTTATGTATATTTCATGTGAAAAAAGTTTCGATTAATTTAAAAAATACAAGATCATTTCTTGTTGAATTTGACGTGGAATGGCCCATATGTTTGAATACGTGCTATTATAAATCGCGTAATAAAATGAGAAGCACGCTTTATGCAATATCGTCGACAGAATGCGAAGCCGAAAGGGTCAACGTACAGAAAAGTCATACTTATTACATAACGATTATATTATAATATATTGTAATATTATAATCGCTTAAACAAAAAAAAAGAAGCATCTGTCAAAAAATTCGCGGATCACATCTACCCCTTCATTACGCAGCTGTTGGCCCATAACATACGCGCGAATACGTTCTACCATCGCTATATCGAAGTACATAATACGTTATTAATTACAACTGCGAGACATTCGCGGCCGCAATCGGGCCATACGCTCCGGTAATCTCGCGCAATCAGTGAACGCGCTGATTACACGCAGCGCCGGTAATCAAACTAATGTAGTTAACTTGGCCGCCCTCTCGACGATCCGCGTGTGTACAACGCACATTGCTGTTACGATAAGAGAATAACGAGAAAAAGAAAGCCTCATCACAGACGAGGACTGGAATAAGCGAATATTCGAATCCGCGAAAGCGTAACGGCAGATCAGACCCGAGTAAAAGTTTTAACGACGTAGATAATGACAAAAAGAGAATCATAGTTTCTTCTTTTATTTATTTTTTTTTTCACCCACGTTACCATATTCGATCGAGATTTAATTTCAAATAAAGGCTCGGAGTCGCGATATCGGTTGTATTATCATTTTCGGGAACGTCATTTGAGAAGAGAAAATACTCTTCTTGTGCAACTTAAATTGTCATTATGACACTGTGTGTCGAAGAATGGTTCAAAACGAGAAACAGTTCCACACAAACGTCTTTTTAATATTTTCGTTAGATACTTTGGCTTTCTCTTCCGATCAATTATCATTCTGAAGGTATTCGAATAGAAATTGTGAAATATAAACACACAGTAAGAACTTGTATTATTAATATTGAGTGTTTCAATAGATAAAAATCGTTTTAATTAAAAAAAAAAAGTTCTGTTCCGCGGGATGCGATTTGCATAAGTAAAAATTAAAGAGATATATGTATATGAAATATTTTCCATAATACGTCTTGCAATTAAACTTTAATGAAGCCATATAAATTATTAAATTTCTTTATAATCTCTGTATTTGTACAATCGACACATGTTTTATCGTATCGATTCTTCGTCTTTACACGTCACATTTTTATGCTCCATTTTTTTTTCAATCTACTATGAAAATCGCGCAGATTGCAATATAGAATAACGTCATATTCAACTCCGATGCTAACACATTCATCATCATTGTCACGCATATCGTTATTTTGTGCGGCAAAAAATAATTAAAAATTTGTATTAGTTAACGCAACGCCCATCATTTGCACGTCGTATATTAAGAGATGCATCAATGTTATGTGTACATATGCCGTGCCACATTTCCTCCCTCCTATCATATTATCTAATAAGGTAAATGCGTGCGTGTTCTTTTATCTCCGCAATGAATGCGGTCAGTCGTAAGCGGCGCGTCGTTATGTCCTTGGAATAAAATTGATACCTTGTGTAAAGATTTATGCTCGTTGTCTTGTGTCCTGATCGCTAACGACCTTATCCGGAAAAGCAATTTTACTCGAAATGTGGGACGACCGTATGCAAAATATCGTGCTTGCAATTATCTCGCAAGGACGTCTATAATACACCCGAGAGAGAGAGAGAGAGAGAGAAAGAGAGAAAGAGAGTTTTTAGATAAGCGGAGTTTGCGAGTTAACTGGGAAAATTAGCGTGCTCCCCCGCGAAATTCTGAGCGTGTATTTGTCGTGTTGTTCACATATAAGCGTCATTCCTTGACGTAATCATCCTTAAGTGGCACAACAAATTTCGAAATAATAATAGCGAAGCAAATGTAACGAATCTTTCTTTATCGTTAATTTCGCAACTTAATCCAATCTCGACGTGACTTGAAAGAGATGACTTTACAAACCAATTAAATTTTTTTGTTTTTTTTTTTCATCTGTAAATCATGAAAATATCACGATTGATAATTATCATAGTATGTTGATAAGTATGTTGAAAATTAATTAGTCATGATAATTATTAATATACATGAAAGATTTTAATACAGAAAAAATTTTAAAAGGGGAAAATTGACAGAAACCATGTATAACAAAAAATTTCGCTGTAATAGAGTGCAAGTTTCGAATAAAGAAAACTAGTTATACGCAATTTACGTCCAGTTAGTGGTTATATCCAGTTATAGAAATATCGACTTTTAAATTTATCCTTAGCATCGGATAATAGATATTATCTGGCAAAAACATACGCTGCCATTAATTCGCTCAAATACCCGCAATAATGCAATACGATCGATGTTGATTGCTCACGCATTATCTATGTAATTGGAAAAGCCGTTTGATTAAACTGTTTAAATATGTTATCGCGCTGTGGTATGCAATTGGAAATACAAACTTTGAAGCGCTTTGCAATAGAGTTCTTGCGTGTTCGATGTGATGTGAAAATAGCAGATCGGGCGATCAATGACATTGCATGTGCATCCAAGAAGATAGTTGTATTCGTTAAAGCGCGTAGATGGAAATATCGTGAACGTCAATAGTTCCGATCGACGTCATTAAATAGAGTTTCCAGTTTCTAGCTAAAATCAGAAATATATAGAGTCCTCAGGATTCAGTTTTGTGAATATCTTGATCTATAAAATATTTCTCTCGAGATTTCTTTTCAAAAATCTAGACAACATAAAACGTCTAAAACACATCTAAAGGACATTTGAATTAATCTGGATTTTTCTGCTAAATAATAATATAAATTGTAATGATTAATTTTTGTATAAGATCGTTTCTTAAGATTAAAATCGTACAGTAAGATTTTTATCATAGACAGAGATAGATAAAAATTCGTTATGATTGTATCATGAGTTAGTTATATTAAGCATAAAACTTTTATTTATATTTTACGTTCTAGAAATTGGAATATCGAATATTTTGATGATAAGAATTTTCGGGACCGCGAATCTACAACACGTTATTAAGTTCAATCTTAGACATCTGTTATATCTATTGACAATCGGATAATTGTTCGCCTTAATAACAAGTATCATAAAATGGAATAAGATCGCATCGTCGGAGAAAAAACTTTGTGCCACAATGAAAGATTTAGTTCTACTTAATATTTAAAATCGATATATATATATATATCGATCGATTTAAAATTTCATCTAATGTCTAAGAATGTAATTTACAACAAATTTTAATATCTACGCGAGTCCGTCAAATTATTAATTACTTCCTTAGACACTATATATTTATAAAATATTTTTTTTTATTGCGGTGCAAAGTAACCCCGTCACGCATCTCATTATCCGCAACGCGCAAAAGCGAAACATTTGCCATCGTACGCGGGCAAATTTTGCTTTTTGCACGAAGCAAGAATAATTTTAGCGAGATCACAATTATGGGACATGATCTGATATTCTCTAGGACCTGCCTATGAGACATCAAGTATATGTACGTACTTTTTCATTCTCGTATGAGCTCAAATTATATTTCCGAGTCGATTATTAATCGACGAGAGCAACAATCGTGTTTGAAATCTTGTTGGGATTTTCGTTGCTTCCTGAAATCGCTTTTAAAATCGCAAACCGATCAGAGAAATCTCAGCGAAGAATTTTTCTTCGCAGTTCTAATCACACCGACTACGAATTCGTTAGATAATCTAAACGACTTTTACGAATATATTGTGCCATTTTACACGAACGATCTGGTCTTAAGTGTTCTATGAGCTAAATACATTGGAAAGGTGTTCCGGGAAAGTCACCCGCGGTGCACAACGCGAAATTTCAAAGCGCTTACGAATCAAAGAACTGTAATTAACGGCAGTACATTCCCCACGAATAATTTCTTTATCAGATATATATCTCGAAGAGCATCGATCGCGTGGATCCGCCTGATCTCAGTCTCGTTTCCTCATGATGACCATGTTAAGATCACAATTCGGACATACGATCCTAAAAAGATTGAGACTCGCCGACGAGCGAGATAAACGAATTTTTGCTGGAGAAAGACCTGCTCTCCTCTCGTAATTCTTCGCACAGAATCGACTTTAGCGAAGTAAATAGATACATACATATGTCCATAATCCAACGAAATAGAAAGAAAATGCGAAATGCAACGGTCACGGGAGAAATTGATGCAAAACGAAATGCACAATCAGAGAGATCTCTCTGTTCATTTAAAAAACTAGTTATATTTCGAGTATTTTGTAAAATGCGAGAAAAGATATTAAATAGTAAAAGATTTCGTCAGTGTACGCCGTGATTTTTGTCAAAGAGGATTAATTCCAGAGAAGGCTAAATATACGAGAAGTTTAATAATAAAAATAGTATTTAATAATTTTGTAGAAATATAGATATATCCAAAGATTAAGTATTAAAAGATGTAATTGTACCCTACTTATATCCTTATCAGCAGCAGCAGTCAGAAACTTAAAGCCAATTCCGCTTTCCTGTAATATTCTCTACCTTAGGGCTTTCCTCGTTCCTTGAACACTTTCAGCGAAACGAAGGTGTCCGAAACGTGAAAGTGCGATAATGCAAAGTGACCCGGATGAGTCACAGCTATATTACGCCTATCTTGTGCCGAATCGATTTGAGGCTCCTTTGTACAAATTACGGACTGTAGAGTTAGCTGAAACGCTTTACTTTCATCATTGCTGGTCTGTGCATCCGGTTAACTAAATACGCACGTATCGATAACAGTAAGATCTCGCTAACCCTGCTTGAAACAACAATACGTTTATAGATACGTTGAACTATGTATGTATATACGCGAAACATCTCATTAATTATCGCGCGCCGATTAAACGGATGCGATTATCCCGCAATGTTTAATTATGTATGGTGAGATAGAGGAAGCTTGGTAAAGTATATTCCAGTGTATATATATTGGAATTATAACTAATATCACACATATCGGATAATTTAAAAATATACAAATAGAATTGTCATTGCTTTCGCAAAGCCAATTTAAATATTTTCAATGAATTAGTCGCCTAAATGGTCCATGAAACACAATTCACGCTGAAAGTAGATGGAAAAACTAAAAAAATTACGATATAAATTTTTTCTATATATCTGACATATATATATATATTGTGTTACAATAAAATCTCCGCCGCCTAATTGAAAACGATTGTTAATAACGTTTATCAGCATTATCGTCCTTAAGTAAAGCGATTTGTCGATTAAATTTGTCGATAAAACTACATCATACTCACACGCATAAACTAGATGTATGTATGTATGTACAAAATACTTTCCGTTAACGAGACAGCAACGATAATCTTGCCTGAACTATTGACTTAGCCCTTCCGAAGGTTAATGCGAACGTGTAAAGCCCGAGGCAAGAAACATGACACCGGAACACGAATATCTCCTTCACGGATAAAGCCCCGGACGTCATGAGACCCGCCTTTCTCTCTTAGGATTAGCGTTCAGTCTAACGCTACATCAGACGAATATTTAATGCAATATGCAATAAGAGAGCGACGTCAGAATAATACGGTAATTATCCTACGTTATTACAATAAAAATCCGAGTGTACCCTAGATCCTAGTTCCTTTCTGATCAGCTGATAGTCGGCTACGATAGCGAATTCTCGAAGAAAGGATCAATTTCTACTATGGATACACATTATCTCTGGATAGGCGCTGATAGATGTATGTCAGAAAATGCATATTCACTACGAATGCATGTACGATGCATGCGCAATTTTGTAATTATTTAATTTTTTATTCATTATTGATCGATCAAAACTGGGCATCGTAATAAAAATTGATAAGCATGAAACGATCCACACTATTTAAAATGCAGGAAAATGGAGTTTGTAGTTAGTATATATTACGAGGTTCATATGTAAATTTCTCTTATAAGAGACCGTCCTTACACGTGAGCATATCTTTTATTCATCGCGTAATCAAAAAGCTTTTACACTTGTTCGAGAGAAAGATATATCACCTAAAGACTCTTTCTTCCAAGACAGAATTGATTTTTAACATCGATGCAAGTTCGCGAAATCCGATTGTAATTCGTCTGTTACAATGTAACTACTAAAAAGTTAATTTTGATAAAATAGTTTTAACTGAATAATAATTAAACTATAAAATCATTAATCATGATTTTAACAATCTCAACAAAATTTGGAGTTGCTTGTCACAAAACTAGATTGAAACTTGTGATCTTTCTCTCTCATACATAAAAGTTTAATATTTATTTATTAAAAAATAAGCGTATTTCTCTTTAAAAAAAATATACGTGAGATAAGTTTTTTGTGAATATACGCAATTGTAAAAGGACCACCGATTTAGAGCGTTAGCAGGTTGTTACGGCATGAATAAATAATCAGGACGGAGGGCGAGATATCTTTCTGTCGAGTAAGATCGGAAATTGCAGCACAGAACCGACTCATCGATATTACAAGCGAGTGAATCGAGATACGCAGCTACCCTGCCAAAGAAGGATTCGTACTGTTTACGGACGAAATTCATCCCTCGACAGATCAGATCAAATCAGCATCGACGTATCGATCTGGCAGTGCTGCCGATGTTTCTCAGGAGATTAAA
This sequence comes from Lasius platythorax, assembly GCA_963971435.1. Taxonomy (NCBI): domain Eukaryota; kingdom Metazoa; phylum Arthropoda; class Insecta; order Hymenoptera; family Formicidae; genus Lasius; species Lasius platythorax. Next base: position 13,620,533 of record OZ020539.1, read on the forward strand.
TTTATCGGCCAATGCGAAATCGCACTTAACTCTCGCGATACCGAAATGCCACCCATTCTGTTCCAGTCGAAATTCTCTAATCACATCATTCAGCAACGAGATTGAATCTCGTCTTCTAAATGAAGTTTGAAACTCGAAATGTGCCGAAATATATAGAAAGTACATAGAGACATTTCTTTTCTCTCTTCGTTCGTAGATATAAAATCAAATTTAAAATTTTCCAAATTGAATATAGAATAGAAAAAAAATTCATGGTGTAATATTTATTAAAACAGATCATGAAGATTAAAATTATGCAATAGACAATAGCTGAGTTATCCAAACTAGTGGCGCACGAGACGAATAATGAATGATTTTTACAACTTCCATCGCTGTCGGGAAACGTCCGTCATGTGTCAAATAGCGCGAGGCATTTCTGCTGATCATAAATCGACGAAGGCGAATATAAGTTTACGATCGTCCTTGAGAAATGCATTTGAAGAATATTCCGGCATGCGAAAGTCGATCGTGCGGCGAAACGACACACACACATTCGTGTGTTAATAAAATTTATTACTTAGATTACTAGAGTTTGTAGATGCATTTCGCGAAGTACCGACGGAATAGAAGGGACGTGCGATGAGAGATATCAGGAAGGGTCTCGAAGACATCGTGACGCGGGCTGGTTAAACGGAGTGGAAGGCGTAGAAAAATATAAAATCGCATAGATTAATAAGAGAATAGCGCGCGCAAAGTGGCTCGATTACGCTGTAATTCCGCTGTATTCCTCGTTAATATTAATTACGTTCTCACATCGATTCGGAATTGACTTTTACCTTCGTCATTTCGCGGCGAGCCGTAAGAAATTAGGATCAATCGAATCGAACAACTCGTGACAACTGGGATATTTATCAATGATGAACCGAATAATGATTTTATTGAAGCGTTAAAAGTGGAGACCACTCGTTTAATAGAACAACAGGAATTATTTGTGAAGAATGTATACATCATCGCGGAACATCCCGATGTCACGCGGTTATCTTGATTGATCCCGTAATAATATATATGCATTCCGTCTCTCGGGCGTGCAAATCTACGGAAACCACAGAGGGAAATCTTAGTAAGGAGAGTATGGAGGAGAGAGTCGACGGTTTGAATCGGTGCTCGTTCTTAACTCTCGCAATCTCTGCGCGTGAACAATTCGTAATAGCGCGAAAACGCTATTAAATGTTGTGCGAAACGGAAATTGAGTTCCGGACGCGCATACGCGCACGATCGCGTGCGTAGGTGCATATTTATGTGCGTATACGTTTCTATCGCGTTTATGTACGGGGTGACGGTTTTGTACGGAGGTTTTTCCGCACGTCGCCAAAGGAGAAAGCGACAACCAAGACGACGGCTCCTCTAATAATGTGTAATGCACTTTAGGTCCGTTCTCTCTTAAGCTTTATAAAATTTTTCCCGTCTATATACGTACGTCGACTCTTTCGTAAAAGGGAACTCTTATTATGTCGATTGTCAATGCTGCACTTTCTATTCGAGAGAAGAGGATTTTTTTAAATTTTTTTATTTTTTTTATGAACTGAGTCTTGATTTAGCGATTAGCGATTAGGACGCGAGTGTGTACCTTTGTGTAAGTCAATGACGATGCGAATGCGTCTTATCTTAGGTCCTGCGCATTGATGATGGTTTCGCGCAACGAGAAACGTATCCTCGAATTATTATTATTTTTATGAACAAATCTAATGTGATATTATAGATTGTCATTTCTTTCATTTCATAAATTTTCTTTCAATATAGCATCAATTTGTTCCTAAAAATGTTTGGATCAATATTTTAACAATTTCTTAATTCTGTATATGAGAAGTTAGAGAAATTTTACCAAAAGAGTCTTAAGTCAAGATTCTATTCAATCGAGTTTCGTTTATGAAATCTTCAACGTCGTCTCCAGATTTAAAGATAAAAATAATGTTCGCAATTTTGGAACGCAATTCATAAAATGAATGATGTATCGAGAAATTGTTTGAAAAAGTCTCATTTCTTGATTCGAAAAATCATAACGCACAATCGATTCCATCATCGCCAGTGGACAAGACCGCATTTACAAACTGGTACAGATTCGCTACACACATAGAATATATATTAATATTATTAACACGTTTTTTTAATGTAGGTATATATAATTACACGTACACGTGTACAGATATATATATATATATATATCGTGTTAATGGATATCTTCTTCTTCGTTTAAAATTGACTTATAATCAGTTATGATAGTTGCGATTGAAGCACGTAGAGAGTAAAAGTTCGCGAAGCGAAAAAGGGCCTTCGCCTCTTACGCGTCATGGAAGGAGCCGAGATGATATGTACCTAGCCTAATATAAATATATATATATATATATATATATATATATATATATATATATGCGAGAGCGCGTGTCTTTTAATTGTCTCGACGACGTGGACAGCGTTCTCCGATCTGCGTTGCTCCGCGAATCGATCGCCCTCGATTTTCCTTTCAACCGTCAAATCATCAATCTTGCGTATTATTTTACCAAGTAAGACTAACGAGCGTGAACATCGTCCACGTTAAATTGTTTAATTTTCTGCTTCTTGCACGAAGCCCCACCGACAAAGTCACTCGCGACGCGATTTCCGCAAAGAGAGTTCGTCCCGTTCCTTATTCTATAAAGCTATAATATATCTCTAATTTGTATCTACATAATTTATCTAGAGAGGGAAATCGATCGAGTCGATGGATTCGATATTTCGACGAGGAGTACCGCGAGCGGAGAAGCAAATAGACGAGAGAACGCGATCGCGCGGATCAGAGAAAGAGAGAAAGCGTTTTTTTTTCCTAATAAAAACACACAATTGGTCGAATGCTATCACTAATAGACGCTAGTCTATCGTCTCCGTAGAGAGGAGTATACGCGATTCGAGCGATAGGTGTGTCCTTGTCTTACGATCAGCATAGTCCGTTTTAGACGCGACACACGAAAATGCGATGCTGCTATTATATCTGTCTTACACGAGAGAGACCTTATCTACATATCTCGCCGGCGGAGAATAAGCAAAGGATGCGATTCGCCTGCTTTCGCGAAAAAATCTTTGCGTTGGAGCGACATATTAGTAACACATTGTGGTCCGCTTATCGTTGTTCTTTGACTAATACGAAAGGGAGACGGGGGTCTATCTCTTTTAGCGCGTACTCTTTCACTTGAGTTAATGCAGTCACCAAGTAAAATCAATTAATTTTGACGTCAATTAATTTCGAGACTACCGATTAATTTTGATAGAAACGATTAATTTTATTTGGTACGATCAGTTAAAATTAGTATTATTAATCAAGATTGGTACTATCCGTTATAATTTTATATTATTGATACAAACTATTGATTCCATCGGCCAATTTTAATAGTAGCAGTTAATTTTGGTAACATTAATTTTAATACTACATCTGAGATTGGCATCATCCATTAAGTTTGATCTTAATTAGGTCGATACTATCCATTAATCATGGTATCAACAGATAACTTCCGCCCGATAATGTCAAACGATATTTTTTTACTTCACTATCTGATTGATGTTCTTTTATTCCACATTTTTCCCACACTTAGGTTGCATTTATATATAAACTAATTACTGAATAACTACACAATGAACAATAGATTGCAATGATAGTGTACAGTAATTTAAGAATTTCTAGATCATTGCACGCTCTTGACTAGTCCAAAGTACTTGATTCTTTTAATTCGGCATTTAGAACGAACACTCGTCATATTTTGTATAATTAAGATAATGTATAACGCTCTATAGATACGAAATATTATTTTGTAGAAGTCGTACAGAGAACGCAAAATGTTTTTGTACAACGCCACATTTTTAAAAGTAGAAATCATAGAGTTAATCATCCATCATCGCGCGCAGTTTTTTGCCAACTCGCGAAATAGATTCTCCTAAATTGTGATTAATCTCAATCATTTGTGTAATATATCTCCCTCTGTACGAACTTTTCAAAGACTTTAAATATCTCGATCTTTTAATTATAAGAGATTTCTGTAAGATGTACAATCTGTGATGCTATATGGTTTTAAGATATATCGTTACAAGATATTCATTATAATTCTATGTAAATTATTAAAGTCCCTGCATACACACATACACACATATGCCCCGTTTCTTTACGAAACCCGTACAATACGCAGAATTCTCGAATGCACTTTATTCATCAAAGCACTGCAGTGGAGTCCACTTCAATTAACAGATTTAATCCGAATCTCAACGTCACAAATATTCCATAGCTTATGACGCACCGTGATGCAAAATTTTTAAAAATTGCATTCGCCCATTTTGTTGAGAAAGAGAGATTGCTTCTAATTTTTTTTTACCTGTTATAATAACCGCAGACGAATGGCACTGGTGGATAAATTGGAATTTTAATTAAATCCTCATATACTATATCTGCTCACTCTCATTTGCAACGACTAATTTTAATAATATTCTCGACCGATAGAAAAAGAACCGACAAATTCCAACGTGTTTTATAATTTTATTTGCGCCACAAAGTACTTTTTTATCCAATATTCATTATACTATCGGTGTTCACCATTATCAATTAATTCAACTTATTATTACCACAATAATTGCTCATCAATTTGATTCATGTTACGAGATGATACACATATAAATAGATAGAATGTTCTAATATTAATGCACACAGAGGATAGTGTATCTCGAATGTTAATCTCGGATCAATAAATATTTCGTAAACATATTCATTTTGTAATCAAGTTATAAATTATTACATCGAAATAATTTTTATATTCTATGCAGTATTGAATTATAGAACTAAAAATATGTTTCGATAAAATTATTTCGAAAAATTAATACGAAGATTACTTTATCAGATAATCATCATTTATAGATATCTCAACAGACAATGATTTATAGTTATACAAGTAATGTAGTTATCAAAGAAAGCTGAATTGCACACATATTTTGATATTTTATAAGTAATATCTTTTTCTCTGGCGTTCCTCAATTGTTCAGATTTTTGCATTGTACTCGAAAAGCTCTTTATAATTGTAGTCTATATTTAATGATAAGAACGCGCACAAGTAGAGTCGGAAAATTAATATTTATCCTAATTATTCAACCGATTTTATTCGACCGTTAGTAAATTCATCCAACAAAAAGCTTCTGAATCAATGCGACGGATTTTTTTTTCTATTTACTAGAAATCCGCGCGGATCACAATGTGTTCCAAGCACGACTTAAGCCGCTTAGTACGTGAGAATTTACTGCGCCACATGCGACGCTACATGGCAAAAAGAATAGTCGGAATTGCCCGGTAGCGCGCCATGAATAGCGACAGCAAAAATTTTCGTTGGCATTTGCACCCTCAAATCAAGTTTGTCCCTTTTATCACACACAGCTGTTTGATCGAGTCTCTTTAAAGCCCACGGCACATCGCTCGCACGTGTCGTTGCTTGTTTCCTTGCCCGATAGAAACTTGTAGTGCATGTTCTCTGACGCGGTCCAGAGAATATGTCTCGCTGAACTTATATAAACACGAAGATTTCTATATTATTTCTTGTAGATGAAAATTACAAATTATCTTTTAGTTTAATTTATTCCCGTATTTATTTAATTTATTTAATTTATCTTTTCACGGACTTTTCTTGAAAAAATGAGACCTTTAAACATACATTATTTTATCTTTAAAGTATAGGCGCTATAAATTAAAAAAAAAACTGAAAAGTTTCTAATTTTTTTTTAAATATCTGTGCACACGAAAGAATTAATCATTATATGAGTAACAGCGGAAAGAAAGATTTTCTGATTCCGCCGAGGGCTGTGCAAACCACAAGACATATCTCGAAACTATCGGAAACAGGTAACGAAGCAATTACAAGTGCAATTTGCAACGTGCGTTCCAACGTGTAGTGGAACATTTGCAACGGTATACACGATAGTTTGAGAGGATAAATTGACGACGAAACGTTATATATACATATATAGCGTACCGCGGGCTTAACTATCGTTCTCTTGCTCGGAACCACAATTATGCCTAAATATGCATACAGCATACGCGTCGTTAATTCTGTGCATTACAAGAAAGAATTTTCAGAGATTTTCGGATTAAAGAAGAATAAAAATCATTCTGTAAGAGAGAGATTTCTGACAGCTTAATTCTTGAAAAGATTTCTTTTCAATTTTAAAGAGACGATATCTTTTACGTAAATAATACTCGAAATGTACTTATCAATCCGAACAAATTCCGTTCAATTCGAAAATACTCTTTGATGATGACTTACCGACTTGGTGCAAGACACAGGATTTCCGATAGCAAAATAACCTTCCATCGTCCTCCTTCCTCTGTCCATTTTCAAGCGAAGCATAACGGTGTCGTCATGCAAAAAAACGTCATGTTACGGTTACGTTACATATCCGATACACACGTTTGTTCGTAAATCTTAAAATATATACACGCGAGCCACATTAACCCCGGTGCACATTGTGTTTCTCGCGAGCACCATTACTTCGTATATACTACATAAAGATATACATATATATGTGTGCATGTACGAGAAAGGAAAAAAGAAGAAAGAAATCGAAGCCTTCGATCCGGTGGAAGGCGTCGGTACGTTTGTGAGCGTCGACGAGCACGCTGTCAGTTGGATTAAGACGGCTGTTATGCAGTTATCAGATTGATCCTCTTTATATCGATTGGCGCGATAAGTGGACTTAATATTCCTTATCTTCCTGCATTATAATTGCGACATAATGCAAAGATTACGTAACATCCCGTATGTAATAATGATCGAAATATTATTCTCGTACGGTATATATGTATAAACATGTTATATCATATTTTTATTATACTCTACACACGTGTACAATACGTCAATCATTATTACTTGCGAATTAAGATTTATGCTAGCTGTAATTAGAAGAATCGATTCCTCTGTATCGATTTCATCAAATGTCAGTTAACTTTAACCGCGGCCTAATTCGGTTCTTTGTCCTTTTTCTTAATTCTCTAAAAAAAAAAAAAAGGACAAAGAATCAATCAAGATTAGATTAAAATTAGCCGACATTATCTATATCTAGACGATTATGCTTTGTTCTTATTTTTATAATGCCAATTACACGTGCTCTATACGACTTTCTCACGGTGATCAAGATACATGTCAGAAGATCTAGTTACAAGCAACTCCGGGAGGAACAGTAGCGAGACAATAGCGAAGGCGCGACGGCGAAAATGTGCGAGGAGATCCGCGGAGTTTGTAACGAGAATTTTGGCCGTCCGGAAATTGACTCCCGCTTTTATCGCCTTATATAATAACTTTCACCATTTTCCTCCCCAAGTCCTCTCGGGCGTTCGCTTAATCCACACCGCGTGTTCAGCGGAAATCCAGCGGATTTCGCGGTAAACGCGGTACATATGAACCCGTACTATTACGGGGTACACTATTCCACATCCGTTGCACGTAATAGCTGCCGTACATCCAGGTACGTGTATCGATTTCAACGAAGGATGACGCGCGTGCTGGTCGACGATGCAACACCGACGTAGGACTCTTTCCGGCGCGGTGCACCGGATATAAAATTAATGTATCTTCTCTTAAGCGATATTGCTCCCCTCCCCCCCTCCCTCCCCCCCGTCCCCTCTATCTAACATCGACATTTTACCTCGTAATTCGCGCAATTCGTTGTGTTACCACCTCGGCGCGGCGAACGGTGGACGACGGTGTGCTCGTATCGGCACAACAACACGTCAAATCTTACGAGACCTACGAGATCGATCCGTGCGGAAGGCCTGAAAAAAATGGGACGTGCACGCGATCGCGCGTCGCGTCGCGCTTCCGTCACGGTTCGCGACGCACACGTTCGTCGATCCTGACGACCCGACGAGCGAATCTTCACTTCCTTCACTCACCTCTCGGAAATTCACGCGAAATTCCGTTCCCGTTCCGCACCGCAATACGATAAGATCGCCTGGGCGATTTCTCAGCCGGTTGCACCAACTTCGGTTAGCCCCAATCCCGATTCCATCCCCTGATGCGCTATTCATTCCTCGTCTTATTTAGAAGTTCTGTGTAATCGAACGTTACAAGTAAATCTCTCGATGCGACTCTCGCAGCGCAATCTGATTAACGGGACTTTGCGGAGCAAAGTGGAATCATGCGGAATGGAATGGAACGGAACGGAATGAAGATTAACGGTGACCGTGAAACAAATAACTTACACGAGATTCAAATCACAGTTTGGCTTTGAGCTGTTCAAATATATGTGTACAGGATTAGAAAAACAAGCACCGCGTGCAATGATTCAACGGAAGATTCGCGAGACTCAAATCAGATTAAATCGTATATATAGTTGATTTTAAGATTATTTAAATATATTTAAGATATCTCCATCTATACTTTTTCTTATGTGCATGCAGAAAAATTTGCTCCATTTTATATGTAAATGATACCATAGATCAAGTGCTTGTGCAAATACTTGCGAACATCTGTTTGTAACAATCCAGCAGTAACTTGAAGCGAATTAATTTATGATGCGAATTATGACACCAATTCTCTATTATAACGAGACAAAAGCGCTCGCGAAAACAATAGGCGTCTAGTAAGATTCACCGCGAGATCTGATGAATTTCTGGGCGCTATTGATAAATCCGGAGTAAAATTAGAATCGCGATATTCATACCTCCGAAGTCTGTGCGAAATTGTACGGAAATATGATGCAAAGTCCTTATGTCTTCTGAAGCGCATCAGAGGATTAATTTATGCCCTCCGTCTGCATTATTAGACGGAATCATAATTCGGAGAAAGAGACGGCGAATCCCGTACGTCTAGGATCGGTTAAGCTAAATTGTCAGTGCAAGCGCGAGCTTTGAAAACCACCGGCGGTTCTCCGTGACGATCAACGTTGTCACTTTCCTCCCTCGAGAGAACTGAAGGTTCCACACCCCCCCTTCCCCCTGTTAATTCCACCACCAGGGTCCGAGGAAATTCCTGAATCCGCACGGCGAATCAGCGTATAAGTCCGAGATTCGCCGTATATAGTTGTCGACGATGTGAGTTCGCAAAATAGACACGTGGAGGACTTTCGAGATGCTAATTAGATCCCCCGTCGTCGGCAGCGACATCGTTCTCGGTTCTCCGTGTGTTCGCGAAGCTACCTTTTCCTAGGACCGATTACCACCATTCTATTACTGTCGTCCGAACGAAAGTCTGCGCGTTTGCAGTACGTCATTCCATTCTCTTCTGAAAATGTCTCCTTTTTCAAACGAGCAAGCGATTCGATTCGAATCGCTGCTCCTCCTTTTCGTTTTCCGATCATCCTCGATCATTTTTTTCCCCCATCACCATTTTATCACGGCTCGTGTCCTTTCATCGAACACGAGCGACGGGACTCATTATCGAACCGTCATAATAATAGCATACGTCATAGTTAATAGGAAATTATATCGTTCGATACGTGTACGTGTTTAACGTGTGTGACGATGGCATGTGTGTATGCGAATGTCGATTTCGGTGGTGGCGTTATTGTTGACGTTCCGTTGTCGTTGAGTTTTGGGAAAATCGTGAGAGCGTGGTGTGTGTCCTCGTTTACAATCGCGCGTCGGCGGCTTCGGAAAAAAGGCGGCGTCGGGATTAAGGGGCGAGCATCTTCGACAGCTCCTCGTCCTGAAGGCAGCCCTTCAGGAACTCGTCTTGCGTCAGCTGCCCGTCGTTGTTCTCGTCCATCTTTGCGAATATGTTCTTCGCCCTCTCCTCCGCGCTGTCCGCCGGTCTATTGCTCGAACACGCGCCGAGCATGTCGTATATCGCCTGGGAACAAAAGGAGAATACTTTGTTTCTCTCTACGTGATACACGTAGGATATCAAACGCGCCATAATGTGTTTCTGTCGCATTTTCCTGAAAACCCCAGTCCGCATATTTTGACATATTTATGAAGTACGAAAATTGTAAAAGACAATTTTATATCAATATCTTGGGACGAAAACTCTCAATGTTGTTTGTTCTCTATGATTTCAACGTAACATATTCTCACTTCTACTTTCAATTCACAGAATGATATTTTCGTTCCAAGCCATTGATATATTTTTAATCGCAAAAATTCTGTCCGGTAAAATATTAGTTTAATGTAATAAAATAAATCCATATGAAGTGCTTTCTTTTATAATGAATTTAAGATATTAAACTTGTGTGTGGCGCTTCTTTTAAAAGATATCAGATACTTCTAGTCGACTTTCGTAAGTAAATTGATTAATAAGATTAGTGCAATTAATTTGTTTACCTTACATAATGTGAATTATATACAATGACTTAGAGGTACAATTAGGCAGGCGTTTTATATCGGTTTTAATTATATTAAAATGCAGAATGTGAACAAAATTACGTAATACACGTTAGTTTAAATGCGATAATAATATCTAAGTTAATATTGAAAAAAATATATCGAACATATGTATACATGAACAATTTCATGATTTTTTACTGAGAAAATGCAGAGACAGAGATTTTGGCCAAGGTTGTGTATGCGTTATATAAACAATAATAAAGTCATAAATCACGGAAGTCACTCCTGTCATGCTTTTTCAAATGGAAGTCTATCTTAAATCTATCACGGAAAGATCGAAGGTTGCGCAACCCAGTCTTCATAAAAAAAGAACAGTATCTGATTAATGAGCATTCAATGGACCATCGGTAAACATAGTTTCTTTCGTTCTGTTATATCCCGTCAAACTGTGAAAGTTATGCGTCGAATGCACGACCATTCATCATCTTGACAATTTTTTATTATATAACAACAACATATTATTATTTCTTTTAATAAAAGAAAAATTCCTTAATAGAAAAAATTACTTAATAGTAGATTAATTACTTAGATAGTATAACGATTATTTCGAAATAATGTATAGTATATTTTTATATTATTGATTTTAGATAAAAATTCGAACCTTAAAATTATTTTAAATCCTGATTAGGTTATAGAAAAAAAATTATCAAAGTAATTTAAATAAATTTCATTAAAAGAGAACCCATGATCTTGAAGTGTAAAAAAAATTTCTACTTATCGTCCAACTCTCGTACATTTATTCTTACGAAATAGATAATGCATTTACAGCTAATTCGGAAATAAGTAAGTCCGAAATTAAATCATGCTCGGCATACGTATTTTATTTTTCTTATGCATATGGTATTCACGATTGAGCAAAACTTGACTAAATGATAAATTGTGTATCGTTCAAAAAATTGAATTTATCGCATAATCGATACTTCGAATCACTAAAGCGCACCAGTGATTCTTTATTTATAATCTCTTTTCGTACCTTTCCGATTAATCTACTGTAAATTGCTCGGACAGAGATAAATGCATAGAATTTATTATTTTCTCAACCAACTACGTGAGATAAAGTAAATTAATTTTATCACGAACATACTAGACTGGCTGGAAACGATCATTTAAATAGAGTTAATCCTCTTTCTTGCTTGTCCACACAATGTATGTTTATCTAGAGGATTAAATCGATTTTCAAACTATATGTATTATAGAATTAATTTGTAAGAAAATATAATAGAAAATTCAAACGTGTTGCTGCAACATAAACTTTAAATATAAATGGCAATGTTTAATATAAATGACAATATTGAATACCATCAAGCTACGTATTCTGTTATAAGCTGTCATATTGTCTTCATTTCGAAAATTATTTTTTTCTTGCTTAGAGATTATATAAAATATCATCTTTTTATAAATAATTGTGTCCACTTCATTTTCAATTCTGTGAGCCATATGAATGAATATGTCAAAGTACAATTGTTTATTTCACAAATACCTGTTTCACAATTTACGCGTCTGAAGCAACAGTTTTGAAACAATGAATTTGCTTGTAGAGATATCAATAACAGCCACTGTTATTCCCAGAGCTTCAACAATAGAGTGTAGAGTCAATTGAGTTACAGGAACGCGCGTTTCACGACGTAGATGTTCGCGGGTTTAAGTGTTAAATACACTGAAGGCATTGAGTTTCACCGAACATTCCGTCGTTAATTTTCATTGCGCGCGGAAAACCTTCGGTTACCGGAATTCCCGTGGCAGCGGCGTCGCGGAAGTTCCAAACTTCTAATAGCATGGAAATGAGTATCCGAACGGACGCGGATAAACGACTCGACTAGCTTTTTAACGATAGTGATAACGTATTTCAAAGCATTGAAGAGAAAAAAGAATCTTCCTATTATCGCTCGGGACAAAACTTTTTGTCGATAATTAAAACGCTTTAACTCTCTTAAAACGATTTTCTCATTATTAAAATTTCAAATGTTTTAGAAAGGTCCTTTATTTAGATGAGATAATAATGTCGGTTTTTGTTATGAATGAAAAGGATGTGCATGTGTATAGAATTCTGCAGAAAATTAAAAATATTTGAAGCATTTTTCTTCTATAATTTTCAAAGAATTATATGATGTAATATAAATAAATTTCTAATAGAAAGAGTTAAGCATATTAATTAAAAATAATATTAATGTTTATCTAACATTTAAAACTTGATAACATATCATTCTAAAATTGTAATAAGTAAGGTTTTTGTTTTGACATATTGACGAAGAAATCAGCCTTACCAATACTTTTATTATGTGATTTTTGTCAAATATTTTATTCCATTTTTGTATAAATCTGTCAATTATAGTTATATTATTGCACAATATACGAATAGAATTTTAACATACAAACATGTTTGCCTGGTAAAAATAAACTTGAAAAAGTGCGTTAAGATGTAGAGTCACACAAGTATAGTTATGATGTATTAATACTCTTTTATAAAATACGTCATTTCGTCCCTGCATATTATCACGATTTTCCGCACTCTCGTCTCTCTATTTATCCGGATTCACGCCAGCGATAATTAGTCTTTCTATCGTGATTTTATCGTTATATCCTCATTTTCAGAATTTATTTTGCATAATAATTCCAAGTTTCTCATATAAAATATACCGGCAATAAAGTCGACATATTATTAGATTATCCGTGCATATTTAAAACAAACCTAGACAAACTTAGTCAACAACTCTTTCTTTGTTTTATTTTTGCCACGATTAAAATTCTACTATAAAACATTGAAATATTTTTCTTTCTTTTGATAATTACGTAATCGCAACGAGATTAGTGCGAATTGAGTTTTAAAAATAGCATTTTACGCGTTTTTTTGTTGCGCGATTTACTTTGTTTTACGTTCCTCAATTTTTCGATATTCATATATTCATAATATTTATTGTTATCGTTGCAAAATAAGCAGCGTCGTGAATATTAGCATCATAAAAGCGTCACGTTGCGTTGTTTACTTATTAAAAATCGATTTTTTCATCCACGCACGGAAAATGCGGATCACAATATCTTATCTCAGAAATTCATTATGCAGGATTGCATGAAAAAATTCCTCTCGTCTCGCTTACCGTTCGCTGTGTGTCACCGCGAGCGCACAAACTTTAATTACTTATTTATAAAAATGAGATGCGACAGCTGTATTTAACGAAGCTTCGCTTCTGGCATTTCTGAGAAATGTAAGACATGTCAAGTGAAATAGCCGCGCGACTACGCCGACATCTGTTCTCGCGAGGAGGTTCATGAAATATTAGCGCGCCAGTATTCGCTGCATACGCCACTCAATGCAAGAACTCTGCAGGGATGCAGAGACGAACGGAGGAAGAAAAAGCACCGTTGATTTATAATCCTTCCAGTTTGCAGATGCGCGTTAATTAACCATCGTACGAATCGACTTGTTCGACTGAATTCAGAATTCAGAGTTCCTTGAGTATACTTGTGCCATCTCGTTACATTAGTGAATAATAAGAGAAAATTAATTCCGTTAAGATTCATAACACGAATTCGTGTCGTGTATGTTTTTTTTTATACATACGTTTGTAAATTCTTTATTAACCAGAGAGAAATGTAGCGAAATTATACGCATCATGCAGTAAAACATGAACTTGTAGACACGATAAGAAAAAAAAAAAGAATCCGTGTCGCATACATGAATATATTATACATGAATATTATATCGAAATCGCTCACTCTCTCATTGATTAATCGTGCGCCGGCAGTACTGACGTCAAGTGATAAAAAAAATTCTGTATTCCATCGAAAGAGTCGCGGTCGAGTGCAACCAAGTGGAGATAAATCGAAGCGCATGCATTATACATGAAGCACAATACCTGAACGATCTTCGTCATTTCTTGCATATCGATAACGCCGTTGCCGTCAACGTCGTACATACGGAACGCCCATTTCAGTTTTTCTTCCGGTGTACCACTGGACGTTACATCGATCGCCAATAGGAATTCCTGCAACAAATACCGACGGTATCCTATATCAGTAACAGCGTAATATCGAAACTTTTATTTCCCCGCTGCAAAGAGGGGCATATCTCTCTTTTGTGGGAAATGAAAATCTATATTTTCCAAGATGTATTTATAACGCGCGTTGAAAAGGGGACGAGGTTCAGTCATAATTCAAGAACCCCTGCCGAAATCCCGAGAAATAATCCCCCGTTTGAAATACAATAATTTTTCAGCACACAACAAAATCGGCTAAAATATAAAATAATCTTAACAAAAGAACCGAGTCCGCGTTAGACGGTTAAAATTAAATTAATATTTCGAATAAATCACCTATCCTATCCTATTTGAGAGGAGAAAAAAGAGTACGCGATGAACATCTCTTTGTTATGTCCTATAAAATTCCGTATATTAAATCTAATTTTATCGCATCGGCGTTTAAAGGCGGATTACTTTAAAAAATCTTTCTATAAATCTTAAGCAGTAAAAACGGCTATAATCGTCTTGTCTATCTCGTCAACAATCCTGTCTGTCTTCCCATCTTCCAAAGATACGCTATCAATCATCTTATTTCGCGTCATCGACGGATACATCGTGTAGAAGTTACGGCTCTTTTTACGAGCCTCAGCTTCCCCGGCGCGCATTTACTAGGCGAAATCACGTAAGCGTAAAAGCTCGCGGTCGTGATTCGGCGGCACAATGGCGGTAGTGATCGCGCGTGAAGCGAATTTGTCGGATATCCTCGCCTTGGGCAGATACCTTTCGAGCACCGTCGAGTCGTTAGAGAGTAGCATGTTCCAGGCGGAACTGGGTCACCTGCCGCCCGAGGTAGACAAACGAGACGAGGGCTTCGCAGAATGGGAAATATAACGGACGAGAGCTGACTCTTTGCTCTTCCTGACCTCTGAAGTGTCGCCACTTCTCGTATTGACTTCAGCGAGAAGGAAAAGGAAAGAGAGAGAAAGAGGCACACAGAGCTTTCTCCCCTCCGACTAGCCTTAGGCTCGCACGTATTTTAGATGCAGCTTACCTGCGAAGCTCGCGAAAGAGTCCAAGAAGAGCTCTGACATTATGGGAGAAACGGCGACCCGTGCCGAGGAAAGAAAACATCTTGGCGATGCCATTAACCGACCTTACGGACACTACGCTCATGAGAATGAATGTGACACGAATGTTTAAGAGTGGAGCCAAGTGATTTCTCTAGGAATGAAAATTTTACGAATGAGAATTTCCCGAATGGACAATCAAAACGGCCATGTTAATTGCATAAAACGATTATGCCATCAAAAGCCTCGATAAAATTGCGGGTTTAATAACAAATATATCGAGCAATTGTATATGGACATAATCATGTAATATATGCGAAAAATGACTTTAGTATATATTTTAATAATTAATATATTTAGTATATTTTAATAATTTTTAGTATATTTTAATATTAAACCTTTTAATTGATTAGAGATCTTAAAACTATTTTATATATAATTAGTACAATTAATTAGTATAATTAATATTTCCATATATTTTATGACACTTTATAAGCTCATTTCTTAATATAAAAAAAAATATTTTTAAATGTTTTTATCATTATTCAACAATAAAGAATAGATATAGAATAAAGAATAAATTATAATAAGATATAGAATAAAGAATAGATCAGAATAAAGAATAGATTATAGAATTATTTTATCGCTTAGAAAATTATTTTGTACTCCAGTATAATTTAACCTTACACACATTCGATGGTAAGAAATATTATTCTCTACAATCATCAATGTATTATTTAAAATATAAAAATATTTAAAATAGGTATATATATTTGATAATATTAATTGATATTTTAAATATAACATATCGTCAAATATAATTTCTTATAAATTATTTATGTTTCCAATCAGAATTTCGCAGTGTTCCATGATTGATCAACTTAACAATTCAGATCTTTTAAAAACGAGTATCAGATAATAGCAATTTCCGCATTTATATAACTGTGTATATACGATATGCTTAATTCAGCTTCATGCAGATCGCGGAATATAGAGTTGGGAAAAGACATATGGAACTGGTCGCGACTGGCCTCTACGTCGTTTACGTTCATAAAAGGTTGGCTGTTATATAAAGGAAGTCAAGAGAAAGGAAATCGAAAAGAGACGTAGGAAGTTGTGCAATTTTCCCAATCGTTAGATTAGTTCATGTTACACATCATTTCAATTACGTATCAATTTTACCTCGAAGTTCGTAACGAGTTTAATGCTTTGATATTTCAGCTTTATTCATCATTATTTCGAAAGCGAATGGACGATTGGAAAAGTTTAACAAATAAATTTTAAACAATAAGTAAATAAGTTGTATTAAATGCATCACAATATTTTATTATTATAATATGAAAGATCAATTTTATATTTGCATAGAGTAATAATTAATTTTAAATTAAAAACATATATAAAAATGTTTACTACATTTTTTCTCTCTCTCTTTCTCTTCTTGTGGAATAAGAAGTAAGTTCTAAATATCTTTGCTTGTCTCAATATCTCTTCTGACTCTTTTAAAAAAAATATATAAAACATGTTATAAATATATAAAACATGTTATATAAAATATCTCACTATATCACCGTATGAACTTTTAATCATACATTCTGTAACAAATATGAATCGATTTTTTTTTTTGCGAAACCAGTTTTAAGCAAATGTCAATATAGTTTTCAATTGATAAAAACTATGAATATAAAATAAATTAAACAAATAAGCGAAAATTATAAATGTAGCAAAATATGTATCGTAAATATTGTACTTTCGGTAGATTTTCCTTTAATAGATTTGCAATTTCAGATTTAGTTGCTAAGCCACTTAATATTAAAGATTAAAACGCTTTTAAAAAGCTTTCTATTTACGTATAAAAATTTATGTATAAAAATTTGTCGGAGTGCAATATAAAAAATTCTAGATATTTTCGCATCACTTGTTTGATTTGAAACAATTTGGAGCACAAGTCGTACTCAGTGGTCATTTAATTAAGATAAAATGTTTTCTTGGCTTCGAGTGTATTACTATCTTGAAAGCGACCCAAGAGGACAGTCTCGAAGTCGATATTATTGTTTTCTGAATGCAGCCGTCAAAAGCAAGTGGGTACCATTTACATCAGACAAAGGGGACAGTACACAAAATTAAAAAAAAAATATACAATTCCCCCGCGGGGCTATTCTGTAACTTTTTGTATTACGGTTTGAATTATGAATTCATTGATTCGAGTAATTTCTCAATGTACACAGCGCATACTGTATCCTAAGCTTTGTTCGCGCTTTTGCGAGCTTTGCAAACTGTAAATAATAAATCTGAATACACTTATGTATCTATATATGTATATAATGTTCATGCCGTATATTCGTTAATTGAGTTGCATCACATGTTGAGAGATTATTATGAATAATAATATAATCTGCCTATATCTTGGATAATTTATATCTTTTAGCGAAACTCTCGTACACGCGTTGTGTAATTATATCGTAATTATAATTATAAAAAGTTTAGGTAAATCTTTACATTAGCGTCATCCCCTCCGATTTGCCTCAAAATTTACACAGAGCTTCCTTTTGGTCTACAATTAAGATTTATGATAGTTTTAAGCCGGGGAAACAATATGTTGTTGTTGGGAAAAATCGTGAAGTGGGCGCTTCAAGCGCTATACTTTACATATATTTTACAACGCGTAGCGAAGTCTACCCCACAATTTCTGATTTAAAACTAAAATTTGGTTTGGGTTAGGTTATATCTTCCGGAAGCGGAACCCACTGCGTCCACGCATATACTTTACA
Source organism: Lasius platythorax (assembly GCA_963971435.1). Taxonomy (NCBI): domain Eukaryota; kingdom Metazoa; phylum Arthropoda; class Insecta; order Hymenoptera; family Formicidae; genus Lasius; species Lasius platythorax. The sequence continues at coordinate 13,638,681 of OZ020539.1, forward strand.
ACGCGAAGCGAGGTGCACTCCACAATTCTTGTGTGGATGGGAAAGTTTTAAGGGATATTTTTAAGCTGGGGAACAATATGTCGTCCTTGGGGAACATCATGAAGCAGTATTTTATAATAAAAAATTGAACAAACCGTTCTTTTTTAGCACTTGAAGCGCCCACTTCACGATTTTTCCCAACAACAACATATTGTTTCCCCGGCTTAAAATTATCATAAATCTTAATTGTAGACCAAAAGGAAGCTCTGTGTAAATTTTGAGGCAAATCGGAGGGGATGACGCTAATGTAAAGATTTACCAAAGTTTATTATATCAATTCATATAAATTTTTAAGGAAAAAAGATAATATAAAAATCTTATACATAATTTAAAAAAGAGCAAATATATCATACACAGCAAGTATGACGTTCAATTTCCGACGCATCCTATTATTTTTGCGTTGTTATTCTTAAATTATATAAGCGACGATTCGTACTAATGTATTTTTGACGTTCGCAGTCGTGTTTTTAAAGCCTTGTGTTTCTAACTGTTAAAAATTTTAACTCAACATTATATCGCGCAAATGAAAACTTCAAGAGGAATTCGACACAAGTAGGGCGCACGCTTCAAAGTGAACTACGCAACTTCAAAAATATTGAGAAACGCGATTCATTCGAACGTTAAAAATGGACTTTCAAAATGGGTTTTTGGTGCTGCCCAATGGACATTAATGGAAATGCAACCACTGAAGAAGAGCGATCGAGTGCCCTTTAAGAAAAAGGAAAAGGTCAAGTCTGTTCGTGACTTAAGGTCCGATAGAAAAATCCAGAAAAGCTTTCTGTAAAACGTATATCTTTTTCTCGCATTAGTTATATATCGCGTGTATTTTTCTCTACTGTAATGTTAAGCTTAGTTTCACGTATAAATGTCATGAAGGAAATAATTAAATAAAAATTGTTTAACATTATCGCAAATGTGTACCACAAATAAAAGAATATTTTAAATTTTATATTTACGGTATACCTTGTAGTTTTGTAACTTATATTGAGCTCTTTGATTATGTAAGAATAAGTGATATTAAAAAAATTGCCTAAGTTTCTTTTGAAAATAATAACGCAAATAAAAATAATAATTCTAAAACAAAAACACAATAACAATATATCGTTCTTTAACTTGTTGTTACGATAAACTCCATTTTAATTAAACAAGAGTTAGGAAATAGTAGACAAGCAAGTTGAAATATTGGAAGGAGAAATTAACTCCGGTCCGACAAAATTACTAAGATATCACGATTCGTCTCAATATTGGGATGAAATAAATGCAAAATATTATTTACATGAAAAGAAAGTAATTGTATATCGCATAAAAAATCACACATGTTTTCGAGATATCTTTTCAAGATTAACTTCCGTGGTAAGTTTTTAGCGAGTAAACTTACATCCCCAAACGGTGCGTTCGAGTGCAACAATGTAATTACACGGTACGTCGCGCGAAAAGTTTCCGTCAAGGCAAAAGCGTGAACAAAGTTTGCATTCTCCTCGAAATCTTCGCAAATTCTCAAATAGTAAGGGAACTACAACGCCATTCGATGACACAGAGCGATGTTCGCTGGAAGATCCAATATAATTTGTTGAGCATTAAATATTTCCGTTTCGATACTACGAGAGATGCTATTATTAGCCAAGAAGAAGTAATTTACAATATTAGTTTAACATCTTTTAATCTTATAATGCACAATTATTTTTCTGTAAATCATTATATTTAATTATATTGAGAGAGATTTAAGTTCTATATCTTCTTTTAAAATATTATATCCGCGAATACAAAAAATTCTTATGATATTAAAAAACGGAAAATACCATCTCTTGAATACATGCCATATGTGAAACACTATGCATACACGCCATATTTAATATCGTACGAGTAGCTTTCGGCGGAAATACAGAGGATTTAAGCTCGGATGCTCACAAAAGAACAGGGAAATATGTATATCAATGTCATGAAACTAAAGAATATTTGTCGTGTCACTAGTAGTTTACATTTGGATATAGCGTTGACTGAGTGAATGCAAAGCACTTTTTTTACTTTCGATTCCCAAGATTTCAGATACTGTCTGGAGAAGGCGATAAATATATATGGAGCTCAAGTCCTTCGTAAATAAAGAAAGTTGCAAGAACGCCGAGAGATAGCTGACTCGCGCCCATCATTTATCATTATTTCGCCGGAAATGTGCGGAACATAAAGTTTAATCTGTTGGTGAATAGCTCTCTGGCTAAACCTCTAATAGCTCTAATAGCTCTTTAATGTGCTAGCCATTTGAATTAGTTCATTGTTCTTTCTACACAAATTGAATAAGTTTAATATATAATTATATATAATTAGATATAAAAAAATTTCGCCGTTAAAAATTACATATCTATCTATTAGGAATTATCAGCGGTACACAAGTGCATTCTCGATTCACCTTAACTCAAATTTAATAAAAAATATATTAACACGTAACCTACATAAGAAACTGAATACATTTCCTACAAAATAATAAAAAAGTCTTCCAGAATTATTTGAACAAGAAATCATGCGTTCATTATCTAGATTTTTCATTCATAGCTCTTCAATGTGTGTATGTACTGAATGTCTGAATTTTACTTTAAAACTACAAATTCTAAAATATATAATAGACAGAGAGTGTGGCATAAAGCGTAAAAACAAAATAAATAAATAAAAAAATAATTTTCTATTCGTAAAAGCTAAACAACATCAAAAGATAGCAACTTTAGGGATTTCAAGTTACTTGAAACAATAAAGAAAGATATTTGAACTAATATTTGAGAAAATAATAGCAAATAGGAAACTAGATTTTGTCCCTAAATTCGCCAAGATCAATTTGATAACGTCAATGCGGCCGTATAATATTTTCTCACCCAGGGAGAGAGACACGTTCTTCCCATAAATTCCATTGCTTATTATTGCCGCCTATTATTATAGACTCGGCGACGTCTTCTGGAAGACGTCATATCGAAGAAAGTTTTCCCCATTCAGCCGATATCACGAGGGTTAAACTCAGACGACGACTTTGTTCGGATTTTCTCTCCGAAGAAAAATGGGTGACACGTAACTGATATTATTATATCTGAAGCGGAGACGCGATGGGGGATAGCGTCCATAAAAGGAAGAGCGGGTTTTTGTGCGGGTTATTATAGGCTACCATTCGTGTCGATATGATGACGAGAATCGAATGAAAACTATCGTCGGCGCATGCACCTCGCTCGGTGTGCTTATCGGTGAAGCTCGCATATATTTTCAACTATTCTACAATGTCTCTTAATATTGGTAACGGATAATATTGATAACGACACAATACAATCGCGAGAAGTCAAACCATCACGTTGCAAGTTTATTCATAAACCGCGGGATGAGTGTCGGAATAATAGGTGTTTAGAGGTTGCAAGAGTATGTTATATATAAAGAGAGGGAACTTCGGTTCGCCGGGGAAATTACAATGAAGCTCTCACATCGGTGAGAGCTTTGTTGAAACTTTACCGTTTCACGGAAGCATGAAATTTCTTAACTATCGTGCAACGTAAGATACAGCCGCGAGGCAGATTGCATCTGCATCTGGCTTGCATCTATTAAATATCGGCCACTGATGGGCTTGACTTGAATAAAGTTCGTATTCGGGACTTGAACGTATATTGGCACTGCCGTTTGTTTTCGATTGTTCGATATTGTCTTTGATATCTTAAATCTGTTTTAAACAATTGCTATAATTATTCTTCATCGCGTCTTTTATCGGATAAAACTTTAATGAAGGAATTTATAAAGCCGACTTTTCTTCTTTATTTAGAACGTTTACAAAGCAAAGGCGATTTAATACCATAAATTATATAATTTTCGCAAGCGTTAGGAACATGTAAATTGACAATAAACTTTGCAAATATTGTAATAACACATTTTATATTTTTATTTTAAAAGACAACAAACTTTGTTATTTGGATTAAAATTTCAAGTAAATTTCATTTTTTGCAGAATTTTAAATCGAGAATTAAATATCATAACATTTACTCTAAAAAGTAAAATAATTCTTCATAAAATTTTCTATAATGAAACACCATCAAGAGACTCAAAAGTTGTAAAATTCAAACGTAAAACTGATATATAGTTATGTTAAATGTATAATATTACGTAAAACTGTATATTATATAGAGAACTTCTAGATAAAATGAGAAGCGAATAATTTATTATAAGCTTCACAATATTTATAGACAAGGGTTGCATGTTAGATAATCGAGTTCTCTCACACATTAACATAAAATATATCTTGACGATAACTTACTCCAATAATTTCATTGGACGAAATGCATTTGTAATACGTTTTGTTGAGCAGATCAAATTAAAATTGTCGCAACGCGGCGGATATTTTCCTATAATAAATATAACCATTTATTTTTATTTTTAGAACCTCTTTTACGATAATTCTTAAATTAATAAAATTGCGATCCTCCACATATTTTTTTTGTACGCCACTCTTATATATTTTATGAATTAACTTAACACTCAAATTATTTCCAAGAGATGCGAAAAATTACGGCGGGACGTTAATATACATATTAATGCGTTTCATTCTCCGGGAGCTTCCCTGATTAATTATGAGGCTCGCATCAAGAACGGCGCGCAGATTATTCCGAGATTAAAGATTGCACAGCAAAAGGGGGTGAACTCTGACCGCGAGAAGACAAGGTCGCGACGACGGTAGCTGCAAAGTCGTGCATTGGGTGCTTCGAAGGATGCCTCTCTGTGGCGAATAGTATATCTCTGACAAGGCTTTGATCAGCGATGCGGCGCAAAATCACCTCGCAAAGCGTGACGTTAGACAAAGCTCCGAATTTTACTCAACGATATTTGAGTCGGATGTCAAATAGCTATTCGCCTGTCGGCGAACACGATGCGTTGTAATCTTTGGCGAACCATATTAAATTACCGGCGAACATATCGGGGAACCGACCGAGAATATCCGTTGGCTACGCTTACAAACAGAAATCGAGGCGACGTCCTGAGAAGCACTCCTTTCGGAGAATTCCGAGTTTCGTGTAGAGTCGCGCGATTGTACGTGAATGAGACGGGACTATTAAAGAGAAGATGATACTGGTTGTACTTAATATACCTAAGTAGCGTTACTAACGATTCGAACGGATAATCAAGAATATAAATTTTCAATTACGGACAAACCAAGTGGAAGAAAGAATACACGATCTAAAAGTCTCGAAAAGATTTACATCATCGCGTTTATCGAGCGAATATAATCGGATGTAATGTCGTTCGTTCTTTCGCACTTCCTTGCCAAGACGATAATCTCGTATTTTACCGCATTACACGTCTTCTTATATACTGTTCGCCAATCCTGTTTTCTCGCGACACAGACTACACTTCCGATAAAATTTTTCCAATATTCGCGAACTTTCTGTATTCACTGATAGATCTAAATTCTGCGCGGGTGATATTTCCACGTCGTAGAAGCACGAATCTCGACGAAAGTATTGTAGCGTCTAATGCGTTTCTTCGAACCAATCAACCGCGTCAATTTTCTTGCCGACGATCGTGTTTAATCACGCGAAATGATCGACGTGTGACGAATACGGTCGCGCGACGTATCTTTGGAAAATCCGTCGAAAGGTAGGTCATTACACGGCTCATTACAGCAGTCTGCGCAATTTCGGGAAGCTATAAGAAACTCAGAGGACTCACCTTAAAATCGATGTAGCCATTCTTATCCATGTCGAATGTGCGGAAAACATGATCGCAGAATTCCTCCGCGTTTCCGGACGGGAAGAACATTTTGTACATGTCGACGAATTTCGCCGGCGTTAACCTGCCGTTGGGACAGTCTTGCTGTAACATTCAAAGGAACGCAAGATTGTGAATTCTCGAGTTATATATTAGAATGTTCATAAGTGCAAATATTTATATACACATATAAAGACTTCGCCAAAAACCAATAGCAAGTATTCAAATTAAGAATATACCGTTCTCCATAAATTTAAGATTTATTAAATATAAGAATATATTTTAATTCCCTCTCTCAAAGTAAAAATATGTATAATTACTAAAATTACATCACATCTAAATTTCACTTGATTTGACTATAATGTAACTTGCATTCTCCCAGAGAATCGATCGACATTTTAGTCAAATCGTGAAATTTAGATGTGATGTAATTTTAGTTATGCATATTTTTACTTCGAGAGACGGAATTAAAATATATTCTTATATTTAATAAATCTTACATCTAAATTTATGGAAAACGGTATATTCTTGTCTGCCTTGTCGGTTAAAGAAGAGATTTGGAAAAAAATTGCGTCGTTTCGTTTCGATCTCTTTTCGTATCAGATTATTAGCCTTAATGTAGTGTCGTTCGTCTCGACGTTTTTAAAACGAGCGAGCGAGCGAACAGTGCCTGTTCCCGCGATATTTCTCAATCTCCCGCAATCGCGTTTCTCTGCTAAGATCGATACGCGTTGGTGGCAATTGGACTCCATTTATTTCAATCCGAGTTGCGCTACAAAGTCGATTCATCGCGCATCGCGCGAAACGACGAAACTAGTAACGCGACCGGAACGTCCACTAACGACTCCGTAGTTTAATTAGTCAGTTTCGGACGCCACGCTGGATTCAGCTTCACGCCCGTTTAAATTGCCTGAGAAAGTACGTGCACAACTTTTCCGCGGCATTAGCAGCTTCCACGAGAATGTCACGTTCTATTCATTCGCGCTGCAGCTCGCGGTCAGTTTCTTCCTAAAATTTTGTAATCAAAATTGATTCATCTCATAGAGATACTCGCCTGAAATCCTATTCCCGACACGAGACTTCCTAACATGTTTTCTATAAAAGTACTTGCTACCAAATATAAATTATAATCGATTCTTGACTTTAAACTTTTACAGGATTTTATTGTGTGTGACATAACATGTTCGGAGAATATGTTAATCGCATGCAATAAAATTATTTCATCGCATATGCGATAAAATTTCGATAATTCGTATACACGTTGCAATGATGTAATGTATTGTTGAATTTGTTACTTGTTACCGAAAAAACATATCAAAGTTATTTTTTCGAAACACATTTTATAACATTACTTCCCAGCCCTGTAAATACACACATACACACAATTATTATGTATATAAGATAATGTACGTTAAGGAAATAATGTTCTAATTAAATCTAACAATGTCATCAAATTTACTATGTATACGGCAAGTTTCAATTTATTGAAAACATACGAATATTTAGGACAGATTATATATAACGTTCACCACGGAAATTTGACTGAATAAGCCACGTTTGAATAGAATGTGTCGAATATTTGAGATGAATAAATTAATAATTACCGTACAGAATACATAAATGAGTACCGTATGAAATTAGCTTTCAGAATTATTTCACACGATTGACTCTCGGCGCACATTATGTCACAATAGTGATATGACATCAATTATTAATCACATATTACATGCAAATCAGTCTTTAATTATTAATAACATTAGGAGGCACTAAAGCCTGCGAGAAATTAGCTAAATATAAATACCGTACAAAAGAGTTAAATAAATTTTGTATTTCTATAAAAAGTTAAAGGTATCCCATGTAAAGCTGAAATTTATCACGTTTCTTATTATGATTGAGCTTCACAAAGGAAGTCTCATAACGCAATCTATCACGAAACGTGTTAACGATTGTTAAGAATACCTCTGAAAATATTGTTGTATTTAAACTGAACTTTAAGGTTTCGTGACTGACGGAATGAGCTACGGACGGATAAATTTACTGGTCGTGATTTAACCGCGCGAATTCTGATTTATGAAGTTTCATAACCGTTTCGTACGAGTTCGTATTACCACTTTCAACTTCTTTATGAGAGAAAATCTCCTAGAGGATCGCATTTTCGCGTCTGGCTGCGCATGCTCATGAAATATCGCAGCCTGTTTAATGTGGCATAATTGCGGATACGAGTGGGGCTGCTTTATTTACTCCAGCTATCACGTATTACGGATGCAATATTTATTAATGCATTCGTTGTAGATTTTATTTACATCTATCTTTATAAATCCCTTAATTTTGTAAATTTTTATTTATTATGATTTTAATAAACACAAACATAATCCGCTATTAATTAATGGTAGTTATTATCGTCTTTTAATAGAAAATTATGATTTAACGTAGAATATTCTTATTTATATATTCAGAGAATCTATAAATATAAATTTACTTTCCTCTCCAATGAGATTTATAAATATAAATTAATACTAATTTTATACATGTATGTATATCTCTTTTTATATATAATACGCCTTCGTTTTTAATGAAGCTTTACAACTCGATTTTTAAAATTTCCGTAATAAATTAATTATGAAAGAAATTTATTCCTGTTTTTCATATTTTATCTTAATGATTATCATCTCATCTTAACATGATGAATGTTTAAAAGACGCTAATCTTTATAATAAAAAGATGTGAAATAGATCGCAAGAAAGAGAAAATAGAAAGATTGTAAAACAAAACACATAACTAGAAATTATTTAAGAAGTGTATACATTAATAATGAAGCATTAAAAATCGTTCCATGTCACCAACATATGATTAATTATTCATTCGTCATGCTTTAATAAAATGTTATTCTGCATCAACAAGAAATTATATTATAATTGTGTTTAATAAATGCGCCATTTATTTCTAGCAGCACACTCACATTCGTTCATATCTCATTAATATTATTATCCACAGACAAACAATGGAAACACTGTAATATATGGCATATAAGCATTCTAACAATAAGTCACATAAATAAAAGTAAGTTGAATGTTTTCAGCAAATGTGTGTGTAGAAATTGTAATTAAAACTACACGTCGTATAAATAATTTTTTATAACTAAACACAACACTTGCTTAAATGTCTTTTATTATCACCTTCATAATGATGGTGTCATATGAACGATTATATGACGTAAAATATATACAGCGATTACAATTAAATTAATTAAACTCATTATAAAACACAAAATCAAAATACGAAATAAAATTACTGATTGTATTTTTAGCGAAGTATTTGATTTAATTCTCCACTAACACACACACATATATTTCATAATGATTAATACTCACTTTAAATCCTTTGTACCATTCCTTTATAGTGGCTTCATCGTATCGCGTGTGCGACTTGAGGAAGTCCATATCTTCCTTGCTCAACTTGTCTTTGCTCCCAAAACAACCCATTTTGATACCTACACAATCAATAAAACATTTCTTAAGAACAAACGTTCGATGGTAGTGTAAATAGATAAGTAAAAATATTTTTGCGACGCGCAAATAAGAACATTATCAATTTACGCAATTAATCTAATTTCTAAAAATATAAGGTTTATTTCTTGTACCATTTTATTTCATATTTGGAGAACATTATGGATCTTTTATCCTAAAATGTACAAAGTTTCAACCTTAAACTTTTGTACATCTAGAACAGTAATTTCGTCCATTAACGCGATTTTCGCAAGCGTAATAAAACTTTCGCGACGAGTCTGAATCAATCAGTCAGTCATCGCGTGCAGCGCATATTAATATCAGAGAATTTATGTCAGTAACATTGAATATACAAGTCATAAATCCGCAAAATAAATTAGATACTTAGTTGGATGCCTTCCACTTCCTTAATCTTTTATTTCTATCCTATTTTATCAGGGAAAACACTTACATACTCCGTCTCAATAGCAGCAGATAATTATCGATCTTTTCGCAAAACTTTATGAAGACACGCATTTTAATTTATATTAAATAAGTTTATGCAAGCAATATCTTTTTAGTAATTTTAATTAGCTACCGTAACACGTTAGAATATTCGTCAAATTATTAAAATAATAAAGTTGATATCGTAAAATTTTTCTTTAAATTAATATTTATAAAAAACACTGTGAATAAATCTAAATGTTTATTGTACACAAAAGTATTTTAATTTTACGTGTTATCAATGTTATTTTATTATTTTTTGTGCTTATAATTGTAAGTTGCGTATAAGATCAGTACACACAATAATTTATTTAAAAAATTTCTATTTTAGTATAACATTAAATAATAAATAACAAAAAATCAATATGTTAAATTATTTAACAGTTAATATATTGGGAATTTGCCAATAGCGTGTAAATCATAATAAGAAAATGAGTTAGAATTCTAAAGTTGTATTTCTTGTAAATTCTATATGAAACGAATTCCATGTTTCTGATGAGAATTAATGAGAAAACGTCTTGTTTACCTATGAAAAAATATTACTTGCGTTAATTACCTCACTAGCGTTTCGCTCGCAAGCAAAATGAAATTTTAATGCGTTAATCTTTGCCAGGGAAAAACAGAATTTTTCATTCATTTGCACGAGACTTTTATTTTTTTTCAGGAAAAGCAAAACTAGGCATTAAAACTTCATTTTTGTTCATAATACGCTACTAAAACGATGAATATACCCGAGACTAGCAGATTTCATGCAAGAGATTTCGTGAAAATGTAATATAATTGACGCTTCGTGCAACAATCCTGTAAGGCGACATGTAACCGAGCGATCTCGATAAAGGCCGCACGGAAGTTCTCGTTATGTGGTAAGAAGCCGTACGCAATTTTCGTGATGTCATATATTGCGGCATGCACGCACGCATGCACGCACGCAATGCACGCTCATCGATTGCACCCTAAGCCGAAACTCGACGTTGCTATAACTGACAGGGTATCGAAACCAAACGCGTGATCGGAATGACAATGACGTACGCTATACGCATATATATGCACGTTTCAGGAAGGATAAACAAGTAGAATGACTTTCAATAACTCTCAGGATCAAAATTAATCTCTTCTGTATCATAAAAGCGGCTAAGAATATTTTATCGGAGATTTTATTTAATTCACTTGACTGTAATAATAATTTATTTCGCGATAATCTTTCAATGTATATTAATATTTTCCTATTTATTCGACAGCAGTTGCTATTTGTAGGATACGTCTGCTTTCCTTAATTAGACTAGCGTTTTCTTCATAATATCATCTTTTACATTCTTAAAATTTTTATAAATTATATTTAAATATCTCTTCTCTCTTTAAATAATTATCATACGTTTCCTCCATTTGTTAAATAGTGCGTATTCTGTAAAAATTACATTGAAATAAACGCGTGTAACAATTTTTTCCTTTTAAGTTAGAAATTGTGCATTTACTTTTTCCTTTAATTATAATATAATTTTATGTTTTTATTCTCTAAGATTTTAGTCAAAGGAACTTTGACTAGTGTCAAAGGAAGGAAAATGTGTCGCTTATAGATATTCAATATCATAATGTAGGAGTTACCCTTTGCGGGTGGTGTCTCGGCCCATCTCCGACAAAGAGATTTATAATTAAACGCTACTAAAATTACGCAAATGACTAGCAAATAATTTTAGCCGCATATCTAATTATAAATCTAAAGCCGGGTGAAAAATAACTCCAAACGCGGTCAAAAACGTATCTGATATCACGCTGACTCACGTAGAAATAATACCACGTTATTTTCTCTCTCGCCACATAAAGTGACTATCGAATTTTCGATAAAAGGCGCACAAATAAAAATTACGAGGATCGATACCGCTCTTTTGTGTCTAAAAGTGCATGAGTAAAATGTTGTAACTCCTCCATCGTGCCAAGATCATTAAAGACACAATATCTACATGTACAAAGCGTTTTATCACTGTCGGATAATTCGGCGCGAATGCAAATACTGGGAAGGAATGAAGAACGCTAACCGTTTTAATGTCAAGGTTCAATCTACAGCGAGTAGTTATTTAACATGGATAGTTTAAGGGTCTCACTTTTGACGAATTAATTCCGAAAGTGTGCAAATAGATAAGAAAACATTCGGCAATTTCGTTCCTCTTCGTAACGTCCACGAATACTTTGCCTGTTAGGAATTAATCGCGCTGACATTGACACGTCGCGAATAATGTCGTAATGAACTACGGTCGATATGCGGCTGGAATTTTGAGAGACCCGCTAGCATCTCCGAGTGGAAATAGGTGCGCCGGATCGTTGACGGGGGAAGGAAACGGCCGCGCTCGTGACCGGCTTGAGAACGACACCCGTTCGTGACCGATCGAACGATTTAATGGTCCCCCGGTAACGTCGCGTTTTATTCCGTAACCGCGAGGATACTTCTAGGTAGGCGTCGCTCCGGGAACGTCGTCGCGAGTCGAAACGCAAAACACGTAAACGTAATTAACGTCCCCTTCTTCCATCCTCCGACGCTGCGGCGGCGCCGTCCGAACGTCGATGAAGTCGCGCCCGGCTATTTACGAGATTAAGCGCGCGGATGAAGATTAACGGAGGTGCTGTCACGAGAAGCATGGTCCGTGTGTCCGTGTGTATTATATGCGTACATGCCCGAGTTTTGGGGAGGGAGATCGTTAATTATTCTACGCGGCGAACTACCACTCGAGTTAATGCGCCGCAGTCGACTCTACGTTTTGCCGGGAAACTTTAGTTCTCGCTTAAGAAGAAATTATATGCCCGAGGCCGCCGCCGCCACCGCCGCCGCTGTTCCTTCAGCGAACGCTTGAAACTGTTGCTAAGAGAAATTACATGTACATTCGCTGTATATTAATTCCCGTCGTACGAAGTTTTCGTTGCTCGAAAGTTTTAACGGCAAGGTGAAACCAACCAGAATCCCGCCAGAAAGAATTTATCGGTCGCGTACTAGATGAGGGAGAGATTATAGTTGCTAATGCATCTTTTTCTTGTTCTCATTGCTTGATCTTTACAAGAGAGAACTTCGGTAAATGAGTTGAGAAACTTTTGCCCGGGAGAAAAAAAAATTACGTTGGTAATGTTTAAGATTCTTAGCTTATCATTTAAATAAAACTATTACTGAGAATGAAACAAAGATATTTTTACTGTATATTAATTTTATCGTAATATTGCTTTTTAACGGATAAAATAACGATGCTAGAAAGTAGTTAGCGTTGGATTTCAGAGACTGACAAAAAGAAACAGAGAGAGAGAGAGAGAGAAAGGAAAATTATAATTGCTAATGAATTTGCTTCTTACTTTTATGCTACACTTGCTGCTCGAGAATTCGGCAATTAAATGAAACTGTTATTACAGAATTAACATATTTCGTCCCCACGATTCTATTGCTCTTAGAGATATAATTAAGAGCACATTTCAACAATTATGTTCATTATTTATGTTCGTTAAATAAGGTCAAATAATCCTGTAAGGTCTAATAATTCTTTCGTAATGATAATCATTCATTATTACTAGGAAGTCATTCATTATAATAACAATTCCATTAATTCCTCTATTATGAAGGGAAGTTGATGAAGAGGAAGATTCAAGAGTCATTTCTCCAAAGTATTTTAATCTCAAATAAATTTTCATTAAAATTTCATGAAACATCATAATGCACGAGAGAGAAACAACAGTAAAAAATTTGATTTGAGATGAAAACATGGTGAAAAAATTACATCCAAATGTAACTTCGTTTATGACCCGTACAATAAAAAAATAAACAATTAATTTCATACGTGACTTCTCATGATACTATTATTATAAATAATTATCATTTACGATTATACATCGTCGCTGCAAAATTATCAAAATGCAACACGACGTGTGCGTTTCTAATTCTAAAAATAAGAATATATAATATATGTATATCGGATTAATTTCGTCATCGCGGAATTCGCGACAGTAATTTGCAATCGTCGCCGCTTTTCACGAAACACGTTGCAATCATCTCTTCCGCGAGTAAAGAGATGCCATGAAACATCCATATTGCCGTCATCCGTAATGTATGTTTACACGTGAAGAATATTTACAGCATAGCTGACGTAACTATCGCGCGACCGATCGTTGCGCGTCTCTTAGCATCGACGACCATAAAGAATTAATACCGGAACGTCCGGCTGATGCGTATATTGGCGATTGCATTGACATCACATGCATCGCGCGTTACTGTCGTCATCGCGAAGATGCACGCGACATAAATTCGCGTGTGTATATACGCAGAAATATGGGAAAACCCGTCGTCCGTGTTTATTATATGAATGCGACTCCCTTTGTTTTTCGCCCGTTGTTCCTCCAGTGGCCGTGGCTTTATTGTACTCGCGGTATTATCTCCGCTGTCCGCTTTGAACGAAACGTTACACTCCAATATGCGAGTAAATTAAGCCTATCTCGCGCGTATACACACTCTTCGCTCTTTTTGTGTAAAAGCGAGCGTGTAAGGACGTTTCCATGTCGTCGTTCGCGAACGAGGTGAATCGGCTTGTCTGAATTGAATAAACAAATGGATAAGGGAGATATACGCAACTTAGAATTATACTCTAAGATTATCGGCTCGCTTTTTGTATTTTTCGACTATAATAAATATATCCCATTCATTTTTATTCACAGGCTACTGCAATTATCAATAACCATCGTCGGAGTATAAAAAAAGAGTAGAAAATTCAATGAAGTAAAATTACGAAAAAAGGAACCTCTCTTAAAATATAATAATATATATAAAATAGAGTATTTATATAAACTGTATAGTTTTATTTCTAGAAATTTGTAGACTTTCTTCTTTCATGCACGTGTTGATCTTTGACGCCAATTTTTTCCCTTGGATAATTTGTCTCCATAATATCGCGGAGTCGAACGATATGTTACTCAACCGTGCAAACACGTAACTCGATATCGTCAGGAAGAGAAGAGCAATACCTAAAATAGATATTTGACCATATGTACGTAGCTATCGATCGCTCATAAGACCGTAAATGTTTGCCGCAACAAATCAAGAAGGAACTTTGTAGCTTGTTCATTACGCAATTTTCTCAGGAGAGGCCACGATATTAATTAATTTGTCACGAAATGAGCAAACAGATGGAGAGAGGGAGAGAGAAGGATACGATACTTTTTCCTGCATGCTGTCACGGAAGCGGTTTTGTAGCCAAGTACACACTATTAATAATGATGATGCCTATTATTAATAGCTTGACTATACATTTGGCTATAAAACTACTTTTGTGGCGTGAGGAACAATGTGTAAACGTATCGACATGTATTTTATCGACTGCAAGGTTTTTGTGAAATATTGCAATGATATTGTACTCTAGACGGAAAGTACAATCGAGTGAATACAGTTATTGCAAACATATGTGTATGTATCGTTCCAATAAAATCGCAATGTGAAATCTATGGCTGACACGTTTTTTGCAATTAAAGAATATTGTAGAACTCAGTATAATAAAAAAAATCTTTATAGATATGTAAAAAAGAAAGGAAAAAAACAAAATATGTATGAAATGTATAAAAAATATGAAAATCCATTTTTTTGTATTTTGTATTTCATATTTTTCTAATCAATTATGAAAAACAACTTTAAATACATGCCTATAACTTTGTCTCTTGTGCTATATCTTTTTAAATAAAACTTATCTGTATCATGTGATATTTGCTCATTGACTTATAAATACTTGAAAAGCGCGACGGAATTTGACTTGATCAGAATTATTATTCTATCCACGTTTCATCTCTAGGCTTTTACGGCATCTCGGCAACTGTAGCGTGTTGCGACCAGGTCAGAAACGTGAAAAGTAATTAGAAGTAATTCCCCGTACTTTCGCAAGAAAATTTTTATTCGTCATACCGCCATCGCGACAGCGATGCCTGGTTTAAATTATTAAAGGCGACCAAACATCGGCCAAGTACACGTTTTTATTTACCGAACTTTGAAAACCGTGAAACCGCACGGCGTTGAAAAATTTCTCGAGAGTCGCTTCGCCCTCAAAAACTTTCTGAAGACTATTATTGTACGGCCCGACGCTCTGCTCTCGAGCCTCTGGTCTGGTAAAAGTACTGAGGCAGTTTTATTAAAATTTCTAGGCAACACCGAGGAAATATTCCCCGGGGAATATAGTAAGAACCGAGTTTCGACGATGTGTCCTCCTTAAAGAGGCTTTGCGGATTTTGTCGTATTAACGCCGATGGTGAAACTTAATCCTCGGCTAAACCTAAGATTCCGACAAATAAACGTCTAATCTATTCGACTTTGTGCACCATTCGAGCGACAAAACTGCTTCCGTTTTCTCAACAGAAGCCCAATTATCGACGTGCTTTGTTTTATCAAGTAATATATATATATTTAAAATTGTATTTTTATAATTAATTTTAATTATGTAGACTTTATTATTTTATAATGCCTGTTATTATAATCATTAAAATAGAATGTACAACTAAAATAAACTTAAAAACTGAGATATTGTATTCCTACAAATATTCTTACAAATTCATTTACTAATTCAGCATTTTTATTAGATTATATAATTTATTTGCAATCTATAATGTGCTTTGAATTATTTGCATTCTTTCCATTTCGTATTGGTGCACCATACTACGTTAACACGACATGAGCACAAACACTGTGAATGCTTTTAACAAATCGCTTGATTTTTGTTTTTCACGATAATCCATTTTCGTGACTGATCCATTTTCACTATATACTTATATTTCACTATATTTAAATACAAATATAATTTCAAAATCGTATCATTTTTTTATCCATTTTTGTATTAGCGTCAACATATTCAAAGTTTTACTTTTATCTACAAATATTTGATGTGTATTTTATTGTTTTATATAATTTGCAGATTTTTTACGATAATAAGTGCATACTAAATATCGAAAAGTCGTAAAAAAGACAGCATCGAAACTTAAAAAAGCAATGACGACAAGTTGTTACAAAGTATACGCACATCAGGCGATAGTGCGGTGCATCATTGTAAAGTCGAGCGTGTGGAAAAGCTCGCTAACGCCGTTCATAGTTAAGTAGCATAATAGTGGAGTGAGCAATGTTGAAATTACGTAAGAGGTATAATAAGAGGCTATATCAACAGCATAATGAGCGATGAATTATGCACTATCGTTTTGATGACCTTTTGTGAACCGGCCAAATGAAGACAATGAAAGCAGCGAAATAATGCCAAGACCGCTGTTAGCTACGGTGTTCGTTCGTGTTGTGGGTAGTGTTAACGCAAGTTACGATAGACAATGGTGTACCGGCACGAAGTGGAGAGAATGCAAATAATCCAGCCGGTGGTCCATGGATGTTGCAACATCCCATAGTTTTGAATATTAAAGCGACAATAACGAGCTGCACGGTGCATACGTGACGCGGATTTACCATAAGAATTACGTCAATAGGACAATATAAAAACGTACATTTAACATATGTGTGTATAAAAAAATATAAGAACAAAATTTACAAATATATTCCGCAATTTTTTTCAGTATTGTATGTAAAGAAATAGTTTTATTTCACCGCGCATTATTTCCCGCTCAACTTTAGTAAAATTAAGCGCACTTAACACTTAACATTCAATCTCGAAATAAAACAGAATGCAGAAAATGCATCCTAATCTGCGCGCTTTACTTTCCCGACTGTATTATGTATCTTGGAAAGTAAAGGAAGTGCGCGGAAAAAATTTGTTTCTTCCATACTTTTTATATAATCTCGTATAAATTGAAAAGTCCCATAAAGCTGCAAATGGTAAAATTTATAAAGTATTACAAGCTGATGTATGGCATATCAACATTCGTTGTTACGCCATTTTCATCCATCAAATTTGCATGACGCGCCACGCCGCGATGATTAATCGAACAAACATTGAACATTTTACGAAATAATCCATCGCGCCGAGGAATTAAATAATAAAACGCGATTCAATTCTCCCTCAACCGAGGTATTTATTCGAAATTACTTCGTACCTAATTAGTTTCAACGCGATCGCACACGCGTCCGTGTAACACACAAACGATTTTAATAATCCCTCGAGTCTGAGGAAGATGAATCGAGTCGCGACCGGTGATAAACGCGATCTGACCACGCACGCAAACCGCATTGACCTAAAAAACTGAGTGCACCTGAGCGCAGGCGAGTCAGCGATTCAAGACGAGAATGTTAATTAATCCTGCAAAGTCTGTAGGGTGTATAATGCGAAATATATAACGTGACGTGAGACTTTATTTACTTCTGACCAGTCGACTTCTCTTTCGCGAGAACCAAAGAATTTGTGGCGGTCTCTGAGTGTTATAATCTATTACATTTCTATTTTTTTAAATATTCAATATCGTTTATATTTTAATGTTCGACAAATATTTAAATATTCAATATTATATAATTATTTAATTAAAAAATGTAACTTTAACGTTCAAAAAATAAAATTTAATACCTAAACATTTTTTCATTAAGCTTTGAAATAAGACTTTAAAAAAAAGTATAAATTCAAATATGTGATAAAGTTTTGTAACTATATTTTGCGAAAAATTTTTCACTTTTTACCGCTTATAATAAAAGAACTATTAATATCATGATATACGAGAGTGTCGCGAGTCTTAGCTTGATAACAATAAATTACAACTAAAAAAAATGATATAATGAAATCAAGTGAAATGAAAATGTCTTCTGTCAAATTTAACGAGAATCTAGAGCGTCGTTTTTCGCGGCTGTAAATAATAATAACGTTGTCGATATCGCGACCGTTCATTACGAAGGCACTAATCAATGAGGTACATATGTCCCGCAAATTTACTCTCCGCACACATTACCGGATCGCGCGGGCGGATTAGAACGCAAAATGGGTGTGCGGAATAGCGTGCGCAAACTTCCGAGAAACAAGTCAAAGTGCTTCGAAATAAACGACAAGTCTCTCGCGAGCTGCCGAGTGCTTTCGCGCCAATATACGGGGACTGCGTTCAAGCAAAACGAAACAATTTTCCGCTTTGAATGTCGTAAACGAAGTTTCTAGTTTAGTGAGTGCGCGGGCGGATACACAAGTTTGTGCTCCGCTGGCAAACAATCTTTATGCCCTATAATATGGAGAAGGCAAACAATATTTATGTCCTAGTTTTTACATTTACGAATAATTAATATACCATATCCATTCCACATCCATTTCCGAATTAAATTCTCAACTTAATTTCTTCCTGATCAATTTTTCAACTTTCTTATTTAAATTCAAGATTAACTTTTAAAGAATTGATAAATCATATGCATCGCGTGTATAAATAAGGAAAGGAAAAATACAATATGAATCAAAATATCAATAGTATGTTAATAAAAATGAGATATAAAAAAAATCAATTTTTATGAATAAAAGTAAAATATATTGATATTAATTACATTTAACGTTCAGACTAAAATGCTAAATATAATATTTGTAATATGTATATATGTTAGAATATATTTGCCTTATGTTTTATCTATTTTGCTCTGTTGGAGATAAAATCAGTTTTATGTCCTTAGAGAGTAAAGTAACATTAATGGTGAATTTCAATCGTTGGCAGAGTACTATCTCATGTATGCTTTTTCCTTGAAAGTCGCATTTTCCATAAGAATATAAAAGAATCTATACGATATTTTATTCAGTTAAGAGTTTTCTCTCATTCTCTCACTCTCTTTCTCTCTCTTTCTCTTTCTTTCTTTACGAAAGATCTACCAAGTTTTAATTAAAAGTACCACTACTATTACTAAACACTTTTTGGCCGGTTTTAATTAAAACCATCATAAATCCCACAAAAATTAATCCGCGGCATAATAAGTAAATCATTATGGCGCACTTGTTACGTTGCATATTTAATAATTTTGATTGAAATTCCTTGAAAATTCCGTGATATCTCACCAACTTTTATCGTCCGTAAACTATTTTACGAAGCATAATGAACAATAGCCGCTTAACGGCTTAAGCTCAACAGAAGCTTCTTTTCTTCTTGAAAAGGACTATGCTACGCAAAGAGCACATTATTGTGAAAAAGTTATTAAGATATTGTTATTATATACGCGATATACATATATTATTGCTTAGTAAAACCCGCTTTATAATTTGTCACAAAATTCGAAGCAAAATTCTATTTACAATTTTGATATGCTGCATTTGCTAATGTATGTGTGTATCTGATCTGTGCATCCTGATATGTATTTGGATATGTACGCATTTTACACATGTGTATATTTTCTATATTACACGACATACAAAATTATAAATAAAATTCTATCTCGAATTTTACCGCGAATTATAGCTCGGCCTGAAATAAACTTAATTAAATATGTACATAAAAAAACTACATAAAAATAACGGCATAATACGTAATGTAAAATCACAATTTGATATGCCAGTCTCGATGTTACATGCAGAGGCAGAACGATCGCATCACCATT
The DNA here is from genome assembly GCA_963971435.1 of Lasius platythorax. Classification (NCBI taxonomy): domain Eukaryota; kingdom Metazoa; phylum Arthropoda; class Insecta; order Hymenoptera; family Formicidae; genus Lasius; species Lasius platythorax. The sequence continues at coordinate 13,658,910 of OZ020539.1, forward strand.
GCTTATAAATTATGAGTTATCGATGCGATTCGCGATCGACAGTTGATTCGAAATTCGCTGATTTAAAAAATTAATGTTGCTGAATTACAGATTGCAACATAGATTATCAGATTCTAATGTACTCGTAATGAAGCCGCATGACGAATAGATGAGGCATCCCTATTAATCGATCTAGCAGAGTGTTCCGTAGCTTTATATTATAATTTTAGAATCTTATCCATAAAATAATTCTAAGTTGAAAATGTTATATCAGCACGATTTTTATTTCTCTGTGGGAGAATTTTCTATTTGTAATTTGTAAAATTTGTTTTGTACAAATTATGTATTTATTCATATGTATATATTGCTTGAAATCATATAAATTATATTAATACTCTTTACGCAATAATTCATGTGACTTTCTTAAATAAAGATATTTATAAGAAATATAATTTCGAGAGTATGGCATGAAGTTACCGAACACATTTTGTATACGACGGGTCACAGCGGGGCACAAATTGCAGGTTGATATCGCACGTCGGTGGTGGCCGCGCGTATTTTCAGCCACAACCGCAATTTGCAATTCTTCCGTTCTAACTATAAATTACTGAGAGACCGCGCCTCTCGACGGACATTGACGCGAATCGCCAACGACAGCCTCGCGCACGCGATTCTCCCGCGCGAGCAAAATTGCAATTCTAATCGTCGGCCGTACGTCATGTGGCGGCATTAATCTTGCGACGTTCTTTCGCCGCGAAAACCATAGAGTGTTTCCGAACAACATGTAGAGTCAAGATTATAATAAGATATAAAAAGATAAGTAGTAAAAGGTGAATAATATCAGACGTTCTCTACGCGCAATAATGATAAGTTCAATCTTATAAAGATTTATTCTGAGAAATTTTCAACACTTTTTTATGTGATATATTAATTAAAATAAAAAATATTTTTATCGCGTAAATATATCTATTTTAAGTATAATTTTCTAATCTAACTATTACACTAAAAATGGTTTTTGATTCTAATAGAATATAAAATTGCAATGCTTCTCAATGTTCTCCAATAAGCTTAGAATCATTTGTTTATTTCACTTGTTAGTCGCATTTATTTTTTAATAAGTTTCTTCTTATAATTATTGTATTATCTTATTGTATAATATTATGAAAGTAGCTGATTTAAAATATTTACAATTAAAAGTAATAAACTGGTTATATGGACGAAAATTGAATTTCCTCAGGAAATTTTCTTTTAAAAAATATATAATAACGCTCTCATCTTTACTTATTATCTCTTTTACGTTGTTTTAATATTCCGTTTGTCTCCGGCTATAAATTTTCAAACGAAAGTTTCCGACAGCTCACGTTTCCACTTGTAATATGATTGTAACATCTTTATAGAAAGATGGATCGTATCCAAGAGGAACCGACAATACGCGATCTGCATGACAATCGTTGTGCAGAATTTTCTGTTCCTTCTAGAGTTGTCGCAAAATTACGCTAAATCTCTCGTAAAAAATATCATGTCACCTTGACAAGAATAGAGAAGAAATAATGATATTTAAAGCATACTTTAATACTTGCAATGTAGTATACTTTAAATTCTTATTATTGTTTCTTTTTCCAGAATAATAATTCTTTCAGATATTCTCTTGTGTGACAAATTACAACTCTGAAACGTGGACGTTTAAAACATTAAAAAAAAAAAAAAAAATAGAAAAGAGCTTAGAGATAAAAAAAAAATATTGCTGCGCAATCTGAATCGCAACGCCGCAAATTTTAATTCTAACAGCACTATATAGATACACGTAATCGGCTACTGGGATTTGCGTGAGGTGTCCCTAGTGGATTCGCGCAACATGAATGGCCCATTAATATTTCAAATGATAATTTGAGAGAACAATATACTATGCCGGACGTATATCTCCATCACGGCCGGATAATTGCATCGGTGGATGTATTCGTCGTGTATAATAACGCGATACTATTCGGTCCGAGCATTTCATTCTAGTAGATTTAAATTGAAGCTATAACTAAAATTACGCGCCTTTAGCGGAATACTGTTTTTCCAGGCGCAATCGCGATGCAACGATATCCAGTAATTAGCGCCGATCATAGTGTCGCGCGTAAAATGATGAATCATTTAAATCGATACATACAATAAAATCGATAAAAAAACTCGCTAATATCCAATCTGCAATGTATAGTGTGAAAGATTAATCGATTTCAAACCGTGATTGCGCTGTAAAGAGAAAAACTATTTCTATACATACTTCTATACATACTATATTGTGCGTTAACCTTAATTAGCAATCAGGTTTTTACTACAGCAAAGAAAATAATCAATACGAAAGATACAATAAATAGGCAAAGATATTTTCGCGAATATAATTGGATAAAAAAAAATCAATAAAGCATTCCTTTATCGATTTCTTTTGAAAAGAGATTTGTCCAGTTAAAAATTTCAAAATGTGATATAAAATTTGTATCGCGAACACGCTTTTACATTTTTGCACTCTTGTAGTTTGAAAAGCTAGCGATTGTCAATAACACGAACTCTATCCAACTGTGACAGATACGTCAAGTTGCTCGTCATTGCAAAAACATACCCCAAGTTTTTCCGCAATTTATTTACGCATTGTATTACGCATTTATGCAAGCACGAAACGATGATCTAAACGTGATCGCCTTAATGCTCACAATTTTATAATTTTTTCGAATATACAAAATCGTGAAATACAAGATTAAACGCCTACATGTGCTAAGCCGAATACTTGATTACATAGCGCATCGTACCTTGCGAACTTGCGCGGATGACAAACCGTTGCATAAAAAGGCATTTTCCTAAAGCATAACGCGATTATCAAGAAAAAGGAATCTATTATATTTCGAAAGTCTTTTCTCCAGTATAGAGTGTGCAACAACGTTCAGTTAATTAAATCAACGATAACTTAATTTTATTTCGTCTAAACATGATATTTGCTGAGTTATCATCGCTATTAATTGGCAAAGTGTGAAAATTCAATCAAAATACAGTCTAATATATCAATCATTTGTCTAACAAACAAGACATGGTTCGTGTAAATTGTGTAATTATAGCATTGTATTGCAGATCATAATCGCAAATCGAAATCTTTTCTATATTTAAAAAAAAGAAAGAAAAAATATAATCTCTTTTTATATTTTTACACTTAAATTATTTTAATAATTTTTCAGTTAAAATCAACGCCCGAGTAACATCAATTTTAAATAATCGATAAATATCTGTAACGTTCATAGAAATTTTCGCTGTTTAACCGATAGAATAATCAAATTGACTTTCAACGTCGAACAATCTATCGACAGATCCTGTCTGTTCAAAAGTTAGCTGCGAATTGTTACGCTTCGCAGACGTCACCGCGAATCAAAGTTTATCTAATTTCACACGACGACAATAGTAGCCGAGCTGCCTATAGTACGTTGTACAAAATGAAAATCGCACAAAACGTCAGTGAATTTAAAACTGGAATTAATTTTAGCAAATAGCACCGTATAATTAAAAAAAAAAAAAATTGCATTCGTTGGACGCGTATAATTTCAAATTTTTACAAGGTTAAAAATATATTCGTTCCGAAATAACAGAAACAACACTCAATCTACCGTGGACAATTTCGAAATTTTGAATTTTTTACAATAAAAACTGCATTCTAAAGTTGTGCCACACGAAACTTTTCAGTGACGCGGCATTTGTTGTAAAGTTGATGTTCATGGATGCGACTCGAGACTGCTTTTCAAACCGCGTCAGAAATACCTCCAGGTATTTCTCCTCCTGACGGGACAGCAATAGTCGCGCGCGACCAGATCGATAGCACGCCGGAGAATCGAGACACGTGTATAAAACGTTTCAACTGTCACGCGGAAAATACGCCAAGTCGTAAACATAAAGAATATATGTACAAGAGCTGTGCTATGCGCGTGTGCACCGAGACCGCACGCATGAAAAGCATTTCGTGTCGTCGACGCGACGGGGCCGCCGCGCGTCTGACCATAGACGGGATTCTCTACTGTGACGAGCTATACATGTAACGATAAAAGATAAAGATAATAGAATCGCGATAGTTATAATGATATACAAAGCATTGGTGTTTATACATTGAACTTCTTATACTATCGATAGATAAATGCAACTTTACAATACTGTAATCTTCGAAAAAGCATAATTAACATTATCTAAATGGCGATCACAAATTGCTGTCGACGGTACACAGAGTATTTCAGAGAATGTGTAAAACCATGACTTGTGTTACTACAAGACAGATTTCTGTTTGTTCAATAATAATCAATGTGTCTATAAAAATTTGCGTACCGAGCATAAATATTATATACGATATGCTAATTACAATGCTGGTGTATTTTGTAATGTTTTTAATTTTTGATTTCTAAACGTCACTTATTCCTCCTCATAATATTTTATGCTAAATAGATCATTGCGAAAGATCTAAATTACTATGCCTGCTTATACTTTGTTTATTTTATTAAGAATACTGATCTAAATTACTGAATGTATAAGAGAAATTAAAAAAAAAATTAATATAGTATATACGGTATATGTTGAACGAAATATAACACGCGTAAATGCGCTCCATTAGTATAACGCTATTCAATTTTAATACCGAACCATAATACACATGACACCTTGTTAGTTATTGCGCAAACTATTCTCATAATTAATCATTGTAATGTCTGGTTTGCGTGAAATAAAGAGAAATTTAAAAGGAGCGGCTCTGTGCTTGATAAATGTTAAGTGTGATTAATTATTCTTAACAATTATACATTACTTTATTAATCTTTAATGTACGCGTGACATTGTATTCCTACAAAATATACATACATACATACATACACAATTTTCACTCATGTTGTATGAATATAAATTCGAAATTAAATAATCTTAATTATAATGACACTTGATAGTGTTCTTAATATATGTAAGCACAACGTGATTAATTATGAAACGCTAAAAGATGTGTGGTGTTTGAAAATTCACCAACGAAATACTTTCATAAAAGATTGCACTTTGCATTCATGAATTTGCTATCGCAAAATGTACAATACGGCAGCGTTAAATTATGTAGATCAAAGACCAAAGACATCCCTAATAATTACTGTATATAATATAAGAAAGAGAGAACATATATGGCGTACCACACAAATAATCTATTATGCAACCTACATAAAATGAACGAATCCACTTTGCTTCTACATCAGAACAAAGTTGCATCTCCGAGGGATCTTAAAGTGAGTCTGCCTGTTAAAAGTGTTACCTACTTACCAAGTAGAAACAACCGCCATTTCATGATTCACTTTATGTCTTTATAGTATAAAGCAGATAATAGAAAAACTAAAGAAAGCAATTATTAATATGATAACTTTTTAGCAAGAGAAGATATACATTATAACGGTTCTTCAATATATCCTGCCCTACTTTCCAATTTAACATAAAGCCGTGCTGCAGAAAAAATTACATTGCTTGTTCTCGCGTCTTATAGAAAAAGAGTATCGCAACAGAACCAGTTAACGTTAAAGTCACATAACACTAACCGTAAGATTAACGAAACTTTCAAGTTTACGCGAGACACCTTCTCGTTTCAAAGCATACGCGGACACATTGTAAATGGATATTATTTGTATCTACGAGTAGGAAGTTTGGTTAAACTTTTTTAAATGCAAAACTGTGGTACGTGTAGTAGCGCAACGTATCTAATCCAGAACCTGTATGCAACCTACGTTAAAACCGTAAAAACTTTCGAAACACACACACACATACACATCGCTACGGGTTAATCTGCATAACTAATTTCTCTCTTAGAAACATAAGCAAAACGACGCTTTCGTCATACATAAATAAGCTTTTGACGTGACGTTCATTTTGATGCAGGCTTAAGTTGCGTACGTGCGAAATCGCCTGTACAGAATTCCAGCGGATAAAATAGAATTTTGAAAAAAAAAGAGATTTATGTATGTGCATTTTAATGAAGATTTATGCTATTCTATGTTATTTGACTAATTCAATATATACCGTTCAGTTAACGTTCAGTTTGTTGGATGCAAAACTTTTATACAGCCAATGATAAATACAATACATATACGACAAAAAATGAATCTGCAAGTTTGTTATTTTTTAACGTATATATATAATAAATTATTCTAGTGTAAAATATAAATAAAAAAAACATTTATAACCAGAATTTGACGGAAATGTTGACGAAAATAAGATATAAATATTTAACTAAAACTCATATTTAAAAAAATTAAAACAAAAGCAATTTAAAAAACTAAAAATATTAAAAAAAATATTACAAGAGAAAAATAGAGAAAATTTTTTCATATTATCAATAAACTGTATAGCTCTATAAATTTTAATTTACATAAATTTATCTTAACAAGAACTGTAATTACACAACTAGTTAATAATATCCTATATCGTATATATATCATCTATTATTATCAAAGAATTGTATAAATATCACAATATTTTAAATGTAAGATTGACATATGTAAGATTCTTAAATTATATTTTAAAAATTTGTTATCATGGCATAGATCCACAATAAATTAGATATAAATATTTGATAGTAACAAAATCAATTTATAAGTATATAAAATATCTTATAAAACATTTTATATTATGCATATTTTAAATATATATATAAATTATATATAAATTATATATAAATAATATATTTAATTATTGCTAGAATTATTTTGGCAATTTTGGTAATTTTTGGGACGCCTACGGCGATGTACATCACAGTTTGAAAGGTTCTAACTGTGATGCACATCACAGTCGCCCAATTCACAAAAAATTCATGCATAAAACTAGATGTGAGTTTCCCACATTGCGAATTTTTTCTTTTCATCATCTAGAGCAGCTATTTCGTCCGCAGTGCGGCATCGTCGTTATCGTTTATTTTCATCGCGCAATTTAGAATCCGTACAGAGTCCGACCTTTGAAGCTTCCGGTGATTTTTGTCCCTGAAGGAATTATAGCGAACGGTCAGAGCGCCGCGTTAAAGAATACGAAATACGAATTCCTTGTCGGTGGAAAAATTTTCAACTTTTTCAAATGCTTACGATAACATAGAAGCTTTTACCTTTTCATGACATTTGTCTCATCGTATTTTAGATGATGTAACGATAAAGGATAACTCGTAGAATAACTTTATATAATGTTCAACAAAGAAATTAAAAAATGAATTTAAATTATGTTTAGAAATACAAGCTTTATGGCTCTATTAATGCTATGTTTTATTACATCGAAATGTTGAAACAATTTTTTTCAAACGTGAGCTTATATTTGCAAAAGTGTAACAATTATATCTATCGATTGTAAAATAATATGAATACGATATTCGTGATATAAAATATCCATAATGCCTGAAAGAAATGCTATCCTTATTGTTTTCCAAGATATAATTTCTCACAACGTAAAAATAAAACAGATGTATTCAGATTTTACGGAAATATAGAATAATACACACACGCGCACACATCTTCAAAATGCATTTATAAAAATCACCTAAATTAATTTTTATTATAAAATAACCCGTTCTATATTCTTTTCGCTTAATTGTTTACATTAATCTTTTAGATAAATCTTTTATAAGAAGCATTAAACTTTAGACGGAAATTGATCGGTATAAGAGGATTTGCGGACATTCGAAAACCGAGCACTAAGTATCCCCAGTTCAACCGAATCATGGAATCCTTTCAACAGTACGTTCAAATCGCCTCGACTTCGACTGTCCGATGAACGTGTCAACATGACCACGATACCAAGTTTGTCGGTGTTTGCGTACATCCCCCACACTTTCGATTTACCGCGTCACCCATCCTCCTATCCCACAGTCGGAGATTCGACGTTTGCATACGATAAAACGGTGTCCCGGTAAGGTACTCCGATATATTCCACTGCCGCGCGATTCACTCGGCGCATTGTTCGCGCGAAAATACATAAAACATTTTGCCTACAGTCAGCATACCGGTGGGTTGCAAAACAAATATGGGAAAGAAATACAAATACTCAATAGAGCCGGGACAGATGTACCCTAAACTAATTTTTATTTAAAATATATAATAAATTTTGTATGTAATTATAATTTTTTATCTCGTCTAAAATTTTTAAATAAAATATACTAATATTTTTCCAATATATCTCAAAGGAGAGTATTTATTTGCTAAAAACTTTTATTAAATAGTTATTCTAGAGAAAATATCATTGCGATTTCTAATCGGAAACAAGAGTCCCATGAATAACAAAATGATAAGCATATCAATTGTTCTCCCAGTATTCATGAACGCTGAACATTCATATCTGCGTACGAGCTGCATATCTCGAATCGATCGAATCGTTCGTGTGCGAATATATTGATCATGTGCTTCACCTGTTTAGAGACACGCGATATGCGAATCAAATAATGAAATGGACAGAGTCCGCACGGTATAATTAACTGATTTCGACGAGAGGCTTGATTATTCGTGCGAGACTCGAGGGACGAATTTGCACAGGTAATGAAGTACATCATTGGCGACTCGATGCGAGAACGAAGAATTATCGACTCGAGCTGAAGGAATCTTTTCCCTTGTGAATTCGCGATATTCAGAATTGAAATAAATCTACACGCGGCAAGCTAATCGGCTTTCTAGCTGTTGGAAAGCTGTAGGGTCGAGAACGCCGAGGCATTTTCGCATTGAAAAACCGCAATGTCGGAGATCAAGTCTGAATTTCTATGAAGCCATGCGCTGATATTTGAATATTATTTATTGATTTTACTGTTCGGGATTAAATTTCAAAAAAATAAAGTAACAAGGAAGTCTCTTTTGTTTCTTATATAAATTATATAAAAAATAATATTAAAAATAAATAATAAAAAAAAATAAAAAAAAATAAATAATATAATGTTTCATATATAACAAACAAATCATATATTATTTAAAAAATGTTTTTTTGTTATTTCGTTAAAACGATGAATAAATAAATTTTAAAAAATGTTAAATAATATATATTTTTTACTCTACTTCATATCTGACATGCAATTAAGACAAATATATTAAAGAGTTTCTGCAATGTATATGTATATATAAAGTATATATAGGCCACATATTTATTCCATTTTCGAATTGTTGCCAACTTGTTTTTACGTTTCCGGGAGAACCGTTCAGTTTCTCCGTCGTTAAGGCTTCTTTAGTGTATTTTACGGCGTTGGCATCGTAGTTCGATCAAGTTTGCGAATCGTTTTTCAGAATGGGAAGAACGGCTCTCAAAGACGAGGAGAATCAGTCGAAACTAGGTCTCGGAGAAAATTCACCGAACTTTTATCTATTGCACACGCTACATAGTCCTATATAGGCATATTTCCAAGTCGGTATCAATCACGAAGATTAGTTTACGCGTATTTCAAAGATATTTCGGTATACATAGTAAATTGCATGCATTGCATAATACAAAGTAAATTGCATACTGAGACGTTCGTGTATATGACGTATTCATAGCAGCTGCAGGCATCACAGTAGAGAATATAAAGGAACAGAATATACGAATATTCTAGCTAAGATTTATTCATGTAAAATAGACTGGAAAGTCTGTGATAAAAATTTATATAAGAATCCTTTTTAAAATATTAAAAATATATATGCTATATAAATAATATGCTATTAACAGATATATATTTCACGAAAGACATGCGTTTAATCTCAATATGCCATATCTCCCGTTATCGTCATATATCATTTCTTTTTTTTCATTCCATTATAAATTTGTAAATAAATATTTTAGATAAATAAGTTTAATTTCCGTGCACATAAAATCGTATAGTAGGGGTTCGGACATGAATTTTAAGATTCAAAATACAATCATTATAACGAGTTAACGTCCGGACACATATTATACATAATAATCGAGCAGAGGCATGTCAGTTTATATCGTCTAAAATTTTTAAATGCCATAAAGAGCTTTCGAGAGTAGGCACGTATCAGAAATTCATAGCGTACTCGTGCAGTTTGTTCATAGCTCTCGCTTATGGATGAAGATCGCTCGGGTTTTCCATCGCATATTTCCTTCAATATATCCTTCGATGTAAGCGTACCTATGACCATCCCCAGCCCTCCATTGATCATTGAACGTATGGGTTAATCCCTCCTCCATCCCTTTCTTTCCTCTCAGTTCTCGCTCGCTTTAGCGTCCTCGAGAGTGTGCTTATAGAATGCCGACTCTTCGCGAATTTCACGACTCTTTAAAATTTCATCTGCCTGCCTCGGCCGCGAATAAATAGAACACGAATTCACGAGCGCTCGAAATCGTAATGCGTTGCTAGAGGTAAGAGTCCAGCGACCGTCTCCAATTACAATCCGTATTGTCGTTGCTCGCTATAACGAGTGCTCCTTTTACTTATCAAGACCACTACTCTCGCTGATTGCACGCTATATATCAGCTCGATCGATAATTGGAGTGATCGAAGAGAAGAATCGCGAATATTCGCACATCATAAATTCTGCATGTCCATTCTCTTGAAAGCACACGTTCCACATTTCCGTTCTACGTTTCCGCGGCAGAGCTTTTCAGAGTTGTATAAAGCTTTGCCGCGCGTATTTTTTTGGAGCGATCTCGAAAGAGATAGAATTCCGTGTAGTGAACGTTGCCGTTGTGAAATTAAAAGATTTAATTTAAAGGATTTGCATAAATTACGTGATTTAAACGCGCCGTCGTTTTAAAATCCGTCGTGAAAAATCCGTCGGATGTAAAGCGAACATATCATGTGATAAATTGCCGTACGTAGAGATCTGCCATCGTAAATCCGACAATCTGAAGACAATTTCACGATAGTTGACAATGATAACAAACGTAGAAAGTGAGATGCTGCGTGAACTTGACGTCTCAGTTTGTCATAAGGCAATTTCTCTGATTTAATAACCACGAAATGATACGCCAACTACATACACATATACACATGTACTATAAAAAGATTTTATTGGGACATACTTGGGGCGGACTTCGGGGAATGAACTTTGAGAGAGTAATAAACATGTGTATTCAAATGTAGACTATTATATTTGGTGAGAAATTGGTTTTCCCCCTCCAGGGAAGTATAATGTTTCACGGTGCCGAGAAATAAGCCATCACCATCAAATGTCAAGAGAGAACGGTAGACGTCAAGGACTTATTGTTAGATCGACATCGCCGGTAAAATTTTATCGTACGAATCGCCGTGCGAGTTCCGCACACTACATCCATTTATAACTACGTTTATTTTCGCCATGCTGCAGTTTGAGTGACTCCAACCGCGGTTAATTTTAGCGGGCACATTATTCCATCGAATTATGAAAAGATTTTCCAGATACGTGCGCGCTTTCCGAGAAGGAAAATATACATGCCGCGGCCATTATTGTTCCGAGACGCAAACACGAGCATTGGATCTAACCCACATCGCGGAAATACAATTCTTCTCGAAGGATGGGGATTTTTCTCTCTAGGAATTTCAAATAAAAAAAAAGACAACAAATATTAATTCATTGCCAAACTTATTCAATCCCTTAATTTGATGCATTTCGCTTATTAATTTGCTTTCAGACTAGAATGTGTTGAGATCAGCTAAGTTTTGCTAGATTAATTTGAATATGATAAACTTTCTTTGATTGCTTGGAAAAAACAATATTTGTAATAAGTCATGTGTAATATAATAATTCGAAAATGTTTTAGAATAATAAATAAGTATAGCTAATAAATATGCTGTACCCAAAAGATAAAATACAAAAATATTCTATTGTTTAATAATTATGTGTCTATAGTTATATGGCAACAAGATTAAATTACATTATAATATACATATATAATTTACAAAATTTAAATAAAAAAAAATATAAAATACAAGTTTTTCAAATTTTTAGCATACATATTCAAACTTTACTATCTTCAAATACTTCTTGATACAAAGAAGCACGCGATTGCAATCTCGACTAATTGCTAGCCCGATCAACGATATCTGCAACTTTTGAGACTAGACTCGTTTCAATTGTTCGTCTTATTAAGCTCAACAGTCCGTGAGACTGCACTTTACTGAAATAAGTTTACATTGAATTGCGTGCGCAATCAATCAAGAGTCGGACAAGTGTTGCAATTGAAGTCACCGCACGCGTCCGTTAATTCCAGTAACATTGCATAAGAGATACACCGCGGCAGATATATTTAGTATTCAATTCGCGTTGTTAACATCAATACGTGCCCCGACATCGAAACATCGAAGAAGGCGATCTGGAACACAAGAGGAAACCGCAGCGCGCGATGACATTTGTACAACGTATTTGCGCGATGACATTTGTACAACGTATTCGCGCGATTGCGAGATAAACGAGATAAAACCGATAGTTATAACGAGCAATCATAATCACGAAAGCGTACGACGACAGTAGTCTATTCGCGGCCGGAATGAAAACCCGATGAAAGGTGTTCGTCGTGATGCGATTACGAACCATCTGGAAGCCTGATCCCAACTATCCTACGCCATCATTGTCCTTCCTCGACGAAGACATTCGTCGAGCTCATTTTCGATTCTTCCGACTCGGCGAATAATTTCAACTCGATCGGGAACGTCGTATTAAATCTTGCTTCCGCTCTAAATGCATCTCTCTCCCCGCGATTTATCTGACTTTTCAAATGTAACAGCCTCCGAAGAGGATCATGAAATTCGCGACGACTCGCGACGAGACAATCATCTCGCTGAGGAAATTTCCTGAGTTTATTATTTACGATCGTGCATTACGGTCGACCGTTACGTCGCCTCTGACTATCAGGTTTTATACAATCTCGTCTTACACCTCGCGCCGTCACAGGCGGATCCTTGAGAGATCGCGTAGTGGGATTTACTACCTCCGGGGAGAGACACCCCCGGACAGATATTTTATTTGCGATGTCTGATCCCTTGCGGCTATTAATCATTTTCTCTCTCATGAATTCCTCGCAAAAGTTTTATTCGATTTTCGTATTTCAATCGTGTACGTTATATCATAAACAATTGGTCGTGTTTATGTGTGTGTGATAAATTGTTCGTTCGACCGGTGTAATTTTCTTTCCGTCTTCCTTTCCGTTCGTTTCTTGATTTGATATCGTGAGATGATAGTTTTTATTCTCGCGTTATTATATTCAACCTCCTCTACTAGAGAATACTGCAAATCATAAATGGTCTACGACAATTTATAACCATGATTGTTTGTCTACATACATATACATTGTTCGTCCTATTATAAAATCAGTGGAACAGTTGTAATGCTAATGATAAATAATTTACAAGAATAAAATTATCATCCACTATAATCTTTCATATTATTTCTTCAGCTAATAACATTTATCAACGATTAGAAAATAGAATAAAATATAAAAAAAAACCTTATTGAAATTGAGAAGCATGGATTATATAGACAACCAATCGACTTGAAAACTACTGATCTCCATTAAAGATACACGATGCACGTGAGAACGCATGTCACTTACACTAGACTCGTGACGAGTATCACTTGAAATGAGCGTTATTATGATTAATCGATCGTTATTATCCGATCACGATACAAAGATTATATGTATATTGTAGCGCGTTGATATCACCTATGCAGAATTGAATACGATTAAGCGAATTCAATACGGTCGACCGAACGCACGTTATAGCGCCGAAGTAAATCGAAAGGAAAGATCCATATACAATGGGTTAGTAGGATCAATAGCTCAAGGCCGCATTAAATCCTGCTGTCGTGCTACATGTTCTAATATCGATTCTTCGAAACGGCTCGCCTCGAAAAATAAGGATAAAAATTGTTTCTTTTTATGCCGCTATCGATTGGATAAAAATCTGGTCGTAAATCGTTTGATAACAAGAAGTAACCGGCCCTTTTAAAGGCTTCCGTATCTCATAACAGGTCTTTCGTAATTTCTCCTTTGTTGTGAAATTACGAATGCGCCCATAAATCAAATGTATTAAATTATAAATTATATACAAGCTTCCTCGATGTTTTTATTTCAATTATCTGTATCACTTATAATATATAATATTGTATCATAATATTAATATTATTGTTTAATATTATTGGATTTTGTAAATATTTTCTTGACTGGAAAATATTATTATAACGTAATGTACGTTGTGCACGTCTCTCTAGTTGTAATATTTTACAAAAAGTTATTAATTACAAACTACAAACGAGTGAAATATTGTGCTGAATATTGCGTTCTGAATATTTATTCTGCGTATTCATTGTATTCTCTAATATAAAATTACACCATTCGAAATTACGTGTCGCGTTTGCGTAATCGGCACCACGCGCTATGTAAACGTTTATTCTTCTCACATTCGATACAATGAATTATTCAAAATCATTGACTTATGATACACCCAATAGTGTCCAGTGATGACGATCCAGTTAGAAACGACTTAGAATGTCAAGGGTGACTGCTATAGAGTTCAATACGAGCCAAGATCCATCTAGATATGATAGAAGTCGAATTGGCGAGCCAAGGTTGCGCTAGATTCTACCTTCATTCTGTTATTAGACCGACGATGCGGTCATCGAGTATCCTGTCTCGCAATTTTTGTATTATGCGATTACACCGATACGAAACGGCGAAGAAAACGGAAATCTTCGATTTGTGTTACGACAAAAATACCTTATTTATATCACGCACGTTTTAAATAGTAAAATCTTATTTTTACAGCGTAAAAATAAAATCACGCATACTTTATACTTTTATATAATTTTGATATAAGTTATATCGAGATTTTCATGGAAAGTTTAATATACATTCAAAAATGTGTCGCTCAAACAAAATGTTAAGTTATTTAACACTCTTCGTTATGTATGTAATGAATAAATAATCAGTAAAAAAATTGGTATTGCAGGATAAGAATCAAATAATGAAACTATACGTATAAAATGCCTTAATATTCCCATAGTTTAAGTGTCAGAAATATCGTGCGACAAAACCCCCCGTGCAATGAAAATTGTTTAAGCGAGTACAAAAGAAAATTTCGTATCGATTCAAGTACTTAGCCGTAACGACCATCGGAACAATTTACACAGTTATCGAAAGTCTTTTTAAGAAGTTACCGGTGAGCCGGCACGAAGAGAATTATTCAAATTGCCTTCGATCGAGCACCGCGTGTCGGTTGAATGAGGATAGAGTCTTCGTTCTCTGTGTGTGTAGTTATCGTTTTATATGAAAATTTCATATATATCATACATGTCTCAAATATATATCATACATGTCTCATACGTGTCTCTGTGTGTCACAGCAATGCATCTAGATCCGAACTACGAATATGCGAGCTAGTCGTACATCCGAATTTGTCACTAATTCGATAATTTACGAAATACATCTTGCGAATACGTGATTTATGGGCTGCGAACGATAACGAAATGTCAATCAATAATTCTACATATATTTTTAGATTCGCTCAATAATCTCGATATTAAAAAAAGTGCGAATATCTCTCGTAAACTACTAAAAATATAAAGCTCGTTTATACATTTTCAAATTATATGTTAAATTTAATTCAAATATCGCATATGTTTTGTGTAAAATCATTAAAATAACTTATGCGCATATAAAATCAAATGTATCTATTATTAAATATAATCGAATGTCAAACAATTGGAAATAACTCCGGTTTGGAAATGACAGTCATGTTTAAATGTTTTGTGAAAATTTATAAAATTTATAATACGTATTTAATTCGATCAATTTAACACATGGCATATGTGTATTAATGTAATAATAATAAAAACAACATAAATATCTACAATTCTACACAAATTTTATATAATCTAAAGCATTAAAATAAAATAGTACTAGTGTTATATACATGTTTAAAAGAGAGATATATAAAAATATGCATAAAAATTGCTCAAATTTTTTAGTCATTTTTTTAAGTTTTATGCAAAAGTCTAAGAAATTGCATGTTTTTTTTAATTAACAAATTATAATATAATAATACTTTCATAGGTGCTTCAAAATTCATGACGCTTTTCAACAATTATCAAATATATTTAAGACAATAAAATATTTTTAAAAAATCTTTGACATTTCCTTGACCTAAATAATGTTTGATAAAGTTTCATGAAAAAAAATTAACATGCGGCTCGCATATTAGTTAATATTAAATCAAATGTCATAATATTAAACGAACCGTCAGAATGTGAAAGGTTTTAGATAAAAGATAAACTACACTTGGAATTATTGTTGCATGACCTTGTGCTACTTTCAGCGTATACGTCTGGACTTTAACGCAGCTTCTCCGTATTTAAAAAGTCTGAAAAATCGATAAATGCGCATTTACCCCTTTATTTAGCCTCGTATCATCGCGAATGAAATAACTCCAGTAGCTACTTCTATTAAAAATTCGCGGTCTACTATGATAAAAATTTAAGATAAAAAAAAATTCTAGCACGTGCAAATAAATGCGTAAAGAATCCTGAATATGCCTTCCAATTCATATAAATATAAAACAGATTTTTTTTAAATATATTTATCATCTTTCTTATTAGACATATTCCTAACTCATATCTTTTAACATATTCTGGGTATAAAATCTGTGATATTTTTAAAAATTGCTAAAATTTGCAGCAAGTTACAAATGAATAAAGATGTCAAAAGTTTTATACTCTCAGAAATAATTCAAAATACTGTTCTTTAAAAAACTTTGAAAACCGTGGCATAAATAAAATTTTCTTTGAAAAAAAAAGTTTTGATTTCAAAACTAATTTATTTATTTTATTTTCATGACATTATTATATTTGTGACTATTAAAACTTCTAAATTCATTCTTTATATTATTATTTTTTTAAGGCATAAAGTATTTAGAAAATAAATTTCACACACGCACATTCTAATGTCAATATTGGGCAGAATTCATATAAAATCGATTTTCTTGATCTCTCATGTACTGAAAAAAAAACCAGGAAACTGATTGCCTTCGATGGTGTTATCTCGAGCACGCTTTACGTCGCAAGTGTGCTGTGATGAACATGAAAACGGCCGACGAGCCGAAGATGATGGACGAGAGAGGTTACCACTATGAGATCGACCATGAATTATGCAGACACTTCAAAAGCCTGGCAAAAGCATGGCTTCGCCGCGGTTGGATAGGGCGACGGTAGATTGAACGATGAGAAACGTTGTTAATGCGCAACAAGATGAGTGTTAAATCGTTTAGACGTCAAGTCATAAAATGCGTTATCGTACAAAAATGGTTTTCCAAGAGTGTCAGTTGCGTCATTTAAACCGAGAACTAATAGAAAACACTACAAGCTGCTTGTTATTTATAATCGAACATTCTTACAAATAAGTGTGTGTCTAGCATTAAAAGATTTGGTACCAAAAGATATAAAAAAAAACTATATTAGTTATAACTTCACAACATAACATAATAATAAAATTAAAATATTAAGAGTAATATATATATATTATTACTTAACAGAAATTTTATCTAATCAACATTATATAATCACGTATGACAATATATCGTCTATATATCGTCATATGACTAATTTCTTTATCTAAGATGCTATTTCGCGAAGTTTTTCAGTCTCCAAGTATCTCTAGTTCCTTGGCATTTTATTTTGCATAATTTATTCGAATCGTGTCAATTTACGCGTAAAAAAAAAAAAATCGAAAATATTCATGTGCAAATATAAACGCGACAAACAATTTTATTATTATTTTATATTTGTTTCACAAAAAAAAAATAATAATATATAAGTACATCTGTAATAGCATTTTGCATAAGTAACTATAATTTATATAGCTCTCCACTTTCAAAAAGATATTATACTTTAATTATAAATCTTCCTAAGAGAATAACATTTCACATCAAAGTTTTCACCTAAAAAACGATTATTACATCCACGTTGATTATTGTAAAACAACGACCAAGGATTAACGGCGTGAAGTTTTAATCTGTCGAACGTTTAATTTGCCGGGAGAAGCAGCTGTTGTAAAGCTCTTAATTCTAATTGAACGTATATACAGGGTGTCTCATTATGGCGGTACAGAAACGGCACAAGACGGCGAGCAATGACTCGACTTTTCGTGACGCAAATACTCAAGGTAATTGAACGTATTCCCTAATTTACTCTTCCAGAAGATTATATTTAATCCAAGCACGCGAATCCTCGCGTATTTCGAGTTTACATGCAGTGTCCTTAAAGTCACGTCATGACATTTCATGTACGAATTTTTACACTATATATAATCTAGAGTTTATTTCCTCTTAATCCACCTTTTTATTGTTTCGCGGATATTATTAGTCGACCCTTATTTAGTGATCACATTTATGAATTAACACGTTGCTATTAATGGTGCTATCGCAGAATCTAAATGGCGAATAAACTATTGGTAGTATAAATTATTATTGCGTGACATTTATGATCTTTTTTTAAGAGATCTAAACGCATTGTTCGACCTCTTTACGATTCAACAAATTATTTCTTCGATATCAGCGCACATAAATGTTAACGCTATCGTAATAGCGATAGGTTCTCAAATAACGGATCGAATTTTAGTACTATTTGCTATTTGTATTGAAAGAAATCTCGTAAAGGAAAGTAAACTGTCAACTTGCATAGAAAGGGTGTTAAACTAAAAAGTCTAAGTACACTTTAGACGAGTTCAGTTTTCGATATTATAACTTTGGAAAAGTCTACTTTACATTGATTGTCGCATCGCCATCATCACGAATAAACATACAAATTATATTTCTATAGTGACAATATTTAACTTGCAATATAATATACCGCTTTCTCAATTTTTACTCAAAATTTGTAAATAGCTGTCTCTTCGATTGAACATATTTCCGGAGCAAGAGGGCTGAGTATTAGAGAAGAAAAATAAAGAGAATATCGAAGGTATCTCGACGATATTTCTCCTCCGCGAAATCTAAGGATTACAAGGCGTTAATAAACCGCACGAAAGAAGCTTACCGGTTCAGTAGTAGCGTTATTCCAGACGGAACCAATGTCTATCGTGCAATATTCTCTTCGTATATCCCTCGAGATAAACGTTCACTCTCTCTCTCTTTCTCTTTCTCTCTCGTAAGAGGCGATTCGCGATTCGTCTCGCGAGCGTTTCGTGCGTCGCGTTTTGCACTTCTTCGCCGAGCTCGATCTCCTTCGCGCGTCCAGCGACGCCGGGACGACGACGACGACGATGACGATGAAGAAATTGAGAAAGAGAGAAGCTGGCAGGAGCCGAGCTGAACCCCCGGTTTACTCACGAGAAGCCGTCGTTCGTCCGAAAAACTGTGCCCGCGAGATCGCCGCCGTTGGCACAGGCTCTTCCGCGACACGACATGGAACGTAACGTCAAGCTGCGTCAAGCGGCAACGTGTCCGTCCGCTCGCAAGCCTGCAAGTCACTGACGTAGCCGGCACGATGGTACCCTCCTGGCTCGCGCACCCTCGCGCGCAATTCGCGAGCGCATATTATCTCACCTGCGTCCTGCGGATCACACATCGCAACGCTATATCATTTCGCGCCGTATGCGAGGTATGCTTCGACCAAGCGGCGTGGCTTTTTGCGTATATTCGCGTATATTCGCGCGCTATCGATCGTATCGTCCCGGTATGTATGACGGCCGTATAAAGGGCCGCAGCTGCACGAGGAGAAAGAGAGAAATGAGGGAGAGAGGGAAGGGGGAGGGGGTGGGGAAGGTACTCGGCCGCGTTTAACCCATTAACTGTCCGATTGCATTACCTTCCCCTCCGGAGCGTGCTTAAAGTTTAAGCGTGCGGCTTAAAGCCGTCGGGGGATACGTTGTATATTATATATACGCGGGTCGAATTTAATCTAGAACGAGTATTTAAAATTTCAGGCTCTCGCTCGACGACGCGGGGCAACGAGCATGTCGGAATCAACTACCGAATCCCGAGTACCGCTTTTTTAGCGTTTAACCTAACAAACGCGTGGGGGGGGCGGAATTGTTTATTTACATAACGGGAAAACGCGCGATGGAGGAGAGGAATGTATCGATTTCGAGATATATCGTATGGCGTTTTTCTTCGTACCTATATATGTCATTCAACGTCGTCGTATCTATAAAAATAGATAAGAACAAATTGCTTATTGATGTAATCTCTCGCATATTACCATGATATATAAATAGATACGTCGCAATAAATCAATGTCCCGGGAGTCTCATTCCGAGTTTCTCAGAAATTCCGTAGAGACCGTAGAATCTTAATATACGAAGCAATTTCCATTGAATTCTCTTTTTGCGTAAAGCTAATCCCAAGTTTAATTACCCTAGTATTTAATATTACAGAAACTAATGACGGATTTACTTTGATTATTCTTATTAGAATTAAATAAAATTTTACATAAATATAATCTAACTAGAAATGATATTAAACATTCTGTATTCTAAATACTTTTTCTTTTTATTTGGAATTTAAATATTAAAGAATTTACTACCGAAATGAATTGTCAGATCGCAGATGTTTGTCAAAAGAATGTAAACGAGATCTTGAAATCTAAATTAAATAAGAAGACAAATATACATAATAAGCAGAATTTTTAAGCGCAATATGAAGGCACGAGTAATTTCTTTATTTTCGTTTATTGTGTTTCGCATTAATTCATATTCATTTCCAAAAGCTTTTGAACTCAATACATACGTTCTTGTACGATTTATTTTAATAAAATTCTTTTCGAGTGACCCACGAAATGACTAATCTTACTGGGGATTAGCGGTCTGAGGCGTGATCAGAAAATCAGATCTTATCGAATGACCCTAATTCCTTTCCAGCTATTTATTTCTCCTTCGCCTTGCGTGCAAAAGTGTACGACGAGCTGACTTTGAAAAAATTCAACGGTAGGAAAAGGATCGTACATTATAGAGTACGTATACGTTATATCCCTGCTTTGTCTAATTCAAAGAGAGACGTCGGCTCTAAAACGCTTAGACAGCGAATCGCCGTCAGCCTCATAGGTATACTCGACGTTCGCGAGCTCGGCAGCTACTCGGGAATTCCGGGAACAAAGGATGTGGAAAAATCGAGGGATTTTTCGCCTTTTTCGCGGCCTCCCCTTCTATTCAGTACGCCCCGGGGGTCCGAGCATACTCGCACGAAATACCTATACACACACACACACAGAGTCTCCCTTATCTTTGGCTCTTCAACCCGGTCGTGCCGGTGACTCCCATTCCCCTTTTTCCTTCCCGTAACTATGCTGACGTCCCTCGCTAATTAGTCGTACACTCACGCCCTCGTAAGGAAAAGGGTCGCCACTCATACTACGTTGCGATTTAAACGCCAGCGCGATTCTTAAGTGGCCTTTTTTCTTTTCTTTTTCTCTTTCTCTCTCTCTCTTTTTTTTTCTCCTACTTTTGCTGCAGCCCTTTGCGCTTCTCTACAACACCGAGATTATCACTTCGAGCTGATAGCGGCGTGGCATGATCCTTACACGCGGTATACTCGCTTTTCTCCCTTTGTCGACCGAGAAGGGTGCGTGCTCGATCAAAGAGGACAGAACGAGGACGCACGCGATTCTCTTCTCACTCTCTGTCTCCCTCGTGCTTCTCTCCTCTCTCCTCTCCTTCTCCCTCAGCCGACCCTTTGTTGACCGTACGGAGCAACGACAATCGACGCGATCACCAGGACGCGTGGGGGTCGAAGGCGAAAAAGATGGATATCGGAGTAAAAAGAAAAGAGAAAGAAGTGCGGTAAACGCGGAGCCCTTCTTCCGTTTGAAGGGAAGATCGTCGGGGATGTTGGGGAGAAACGGATTCTCGACGGAAACGACTCGCGACAACAGGCGGGCGTCCCGTCTTACGGTGAGAGGGCGTGCGTTTTTTTACCCGCGGCGTTTTTCTCTCGCGGCTCAAAACCGTGAACGATGACGCGGCGCGTTTTCTAGCGCGTACGAGTGCGGCGGAGGTACTAGCTAGAGCGAGGCGAAAGCGGCGGTGCGAGGTCTCTCTCCCCGAGACTGATCCTGCGTGCTGAACGAGCCGCCGCCGCCGCCACCCGCTCCCACCGCCGTAAGATTCCTCATGGCCTCCACTGCCCCTTCTCCTTTTCCGACCCCTGCTGCCCCCTCTGATTTTTCTCACAGCCCGCGAAAGCTTCCACCTCCTACTTTTCTCTCTCTCTCTCTCTCTCTCTCTCTCTCTCTCTCTCTCTCTCTCTCTCTCTCTCTCTCTCTCTCTCTCTCTCTCTCTCTCTCTCTCTCTCTCTCTCTCTCTCTCTCTCTCTCTCTCTCTCTCTCTCTCTCTCTCT
Organism: Lasius platythorax; assembly: GCA_963971435.1. Taxonomy (NCBI): domain Eukaryota; kingdom Metazoa; phylum Arthropoda; class Insecta; order Hymenoptera; family Formicidae; genus Lasius; species Lasius platythorax. Next base: position 13,681,177 of record OZ020539.1, read on the forward strand.
CTCTCTCTCTCTATCTCCCTTTTCCGGTCTATATACGGCCCCGCTTCCGTCTCTATCCGCGCGTTCGCGCCCGTAAAGTGTGTTACGTATCTTCCGCCACTCTCTTCGCCACCTCCTACCGGTTATCCCATGTTCTTCTTCACTTCTTCCGCCGCATCCGCTACCGTCGACGGCGGCGGTGACGGTGACGGTATTCGCTAAACGTTAACCGTTGCACGCGCATACGGTCGAACGATTGCATAGCTCTAGATATCGTTGCAACGCGCAACATCGACGTTTTAACCGCTATGCGCGGTCGCATTTCCGCGTCGGTTACGAGAGCGCGAGATCGTTTGAGGATTACGTCTCGCGGCGAAAATCGTCGCAGATTACGAGGGACAAATGTTGTGTCAGATATTCCAGAGCGGTTACATCGCGGAGTGCCTCGTGACGGGAGTTCTCGGTGAAATATCGCAATGTACTTCTTTTCGTCACATTAAAGTTTCAACAAAAAGGAGAGCATCTTCCAAGTGTTCTCGTGTGTTCAACACGCTTTTATATATATATATATATATATATATATATATATATATATATATACATGTGCATTTTTATCTCTGATTTCTAATATAGTAGCAAAAATGTGGGACAGATTCGCCGCTTGATAAATTATTGATTGAAATCGTATACATAACTGTAAATGTAGGTAAACGTATACGCGCCCACATGCATCGTATATTACTGAGCGTTCAACTAGTTTAATTTCTCGTTTCATGTTTCTGCCAGAATAGCGTAAAATTTGTACGAAAAAGTAAGAAAAAGCTCCGTGGGTACACATTGTACTAGGAAAATTAACTTTACTTAATCAACCTGTATAACGCTGGAAGAGGCAAATGAACATCTACTGCTAGAAAAAGAATGATCGAAGAATTCATGTTCTTTGCGCATGAACCGTACTGATGCTTACTAGCGAGGAATTTACCGCGATTTTACTCTAACGAAGATAAATGTATATCGTAAATCAGTGTTATAATATCGCGGACTTTGCGAACGAGATAACCGACCCTACAAATTAATATACACATTGAATCAATATAATTGAGTTTTCCGATAAAGCAAACTTTAAGACCGTCTGATTCTATTAACATGAGTCTCACACAATGATCACACACGCGAGAATTATGTCTGGTATTTTCATAAAGCGTGCTTTATCGCACGATCTTGAAAGTGATGCGAGTCTTAATTTATAATTTTATCAATTTCAAACTATATATATATGTATATATGCGATTATGCATCGATTTTAGAAAGATTTTCAAATATTTATATCACTCTCTGAATAAATATCTCAGATTATATGGCTTTATTTGATCTTATTTTACATCGTAACGCATAGCGAAGCGACGCGTCGCTCGAAATTCAAGCCCTGAATGTTACGCGCGTCACGTTTCGTTATGTCACATCGAAAGTCGAATTGTCCGGCGGAATATCGCAATTCCCATGCAAATATAACTATCTCGCTTTAACAAAAAGCGATCATCGATATCCATTGCACGATCCCATGCGGAAAGCCAAACGGTTGCTCGTTCCGCGTCGAGTCAACAGAGATGAAAATGGATTCGAATGATAGAAATCGAGTGATGTAATTAATATCGATTAACGCTTTGTTGCTGAATCCTGAATGCGATGTGAGTCTGCGTTACAATCGAGCTACAGAGAGAAGCCACATGGGACAGGTGTGCATCGTATGGTGCCATTTTTTACGATATCGCAAAAAGGAAAGAGAGAAACGCAAGGGCAGCTTTTCATCCACTATTGCGAATACGCGCAAACGTATGCGAAGAACGATACGCGCTCGTCCAAGCTCACGGTTTTTGAAAGAAACCAAGAATCAATAATCGTTGCGCTGGTCGTGCTACGATAAGTATTATATATGCTTGCGCATATTGCCATTGTATGTCGTCTATGAATCAATGAAAACTTTTCCGATAAGTATGGACGAGTTCTACCTGCGCATCTAATCTCATCGGGAACGCGCGCAAATTTAATGCCATCGCGGAAAATTGATGTACTCTCTCTATCACATATCTTATAGCAAGAAAGAAAGACTGTATTACGTAACGGCGAAGAGACGTGAATTAAGAACTGAGGAGAAAAAGGATTTAAGAGTTTGTCACGAGTATTACTAAATTTAAGCGGATCCTATGTGAAAAGTTTGTAGAAAAAGGGAGGTATAAAAGAGAAAGAGAACTGGAACAGAACAGTTATTATATTCAAAAACTAATTTTCTTCTAATATTATAATATTAAGAAGCGCGATATTTCAGTGTCAAATTATATAATATAAAAATGTATAGAAATATTTATCTTTATTAAATTTTTCCAAACTAGAAATTGCAAAAAAACCAATTGTTTTTTCCATAATTATTATTTTAAATTGCAAGAGCAAACTAATATCGTAATTAATATACAAAAAATGTTTTGTGACATATAAATATTATTTATCAGCTCGATATATATTAGCCAGATTCTATTCATAATAACTTTAATACATCCTTCGTTTCATCCGATTTTTCCTATCTTCTGAAAACTGCTTTTTACGTACGTATTTTTACGATTATACACAATAATAGTAAATCAATCATGGCTGTTAAATAAACGTCATGAAAATCGCAGAATACCAAGAATTATACATTTCAATAATTACTCTGTACCGCATTAGATGAACAACATTTTAATCGCGCGTGATTACATTTACCCGATAAATATAAACTACGTAAACAAATTGCTCGTCAATTAATCTGATCAAAATTGGATACATTAATCGCGGATTTATTCGATAAAAAATATTATTTTTCTTGTTAAAGTGAATGAAAGTAACGGTTTTATATAATAAATAACACAATTACTATACGTGTATGCGTGATTTATAAGTAATAAAAACACCTAGACAAGTAATTAATCTGCAATAAAGCAAAAAATATAAATCGATTGAATGTCACGCAACGAAAAATGGTAATTTTTTACTTTCAATTAAAAATCGTCGCACAGCAGCTTTAAATTGATTCTATGTCAATATAGTGCAACCTTGCATCCATCGCACTCGTTCCATCTAGCTATAATTCGTTCGCCCAAAAAAGTGGAACGCGCATCGTTCTTTCCGTGCGGCCTTTCAATTTTCTGCACCAACGATCGTCGATGTGCACCAGAGAAAAGCAGAGGATCTACGTTACACGTTGTGCGTAAATTCGTCTCGCGAAAGAACAAGACATATCATTGTGTGCATATCTTCTTCGACACGTTTTATACATCAATTTGCTCGCGTATAAAAAAAAACTTTTAGCAATCATGAAAGATACGATCCGAGATAAAAACACGTGCATCCATGGTAAACAAAATGCATAAACAACGTCAATATATCTGCAATTTTGTAATATTATTGCGCCAGCAACAAGCGTTCGCAGTATCGATCGCGTTGGAATTCTTTAGCGGGACAAATAACTCATAATGGCCACGTAGATGTAAAAGCTTCAATTGAAATATTGTTGATATTATTAACAAATTATTAAATTATTATTCAAATATGAGATTGACAAGAGATGCAATCTTCCTCTGCTTTATTGACTCGTTATTAAGGAAATTGTTCTCTATTTTTCCACATGTGTATAACGGAATATATTTGTATAGAACATTATTTAATTAATAAAAAAAATCAGCGTTTGTACTAACAATTTTTTTATCTTTATGTAAAAATATTGCTGTGTATGTCTCGCATTTATCTGCCTATGTTGTATCTGAAAATGCTAATGAATCTCCTTAAATGTCAGCATCTCAAATTTTACATGAGTTTCAATAAATTTTTCTTTTAAATAGAAGCGCTATGTTATCGCGAAAAATCGGTCAAAAACACACACGTATTTAAAATTTCGGAAATATATTTCAAAAATAAAAAAAAAAGAAACAGTTCGCTGTAGCTCTTTTACACTCTTTCCTTTCTAGTTTTCTTCACTTCATTACCGCAGTTGACAAGCACAGGCACACGAATACGGGGACGTTCGTAAGAAATTGTCTTACAAAAACGTCTCTAAAATACGAGCATCGTCGAGAAATAAGCAGAACAAAACATCGACCGCGATATCTTTGTCGTTATGTCACGGGAACGGAATTTCTCACAGATCTTTCTTCATATCCTTAAGACAGAATCGGCAAAAAGCGCATAGAGAAAAGCTCTGTTCGTCCCTACGAGATTCGTTCCCGTGTGTACTTTTCATAGCAGAAACAGTTACGGGAGCAAGAAATGCACACTACGTGCCGAGGAAGGTTATTCGTAAGTGCACGATACGATTTAAAAGAAACGACACGGTTTCGTGGCGGAAACCCGCCGCAACGTTGAATTTAAAGCAACTCGGGATACATCTACCCGGGTGAGAAAAATGAGACTGGAAGCCGATTATTTTGAAAGCACTGTAGAAGAAAGTTTTCTAGCTAACAAAAGCTTAGCTCCTAGATAAGAAACAGAATCAAACGAGAAAATAAAATATCAATGTGTTGATTCTTAACGTAAAAAAATATTGAAATATCTAGTATGTGTGAAGAAGTAGAATTAAATGTTGTTATCGAATTAAAACAAATATGCATATTGTCGAATTTTTTAGCTATACAGGATATTCCATTTTTAATGCCTAATTCTTTTAGCGATCTTTGAGGTAAATTATGAAACAAAAGTTTTCATAATAAAACGTCGAGACCATAATGACTTTTAACTCGGAATCGTTTAAAAGTTGGTGAATCAAAGAGCGTTGAAAGTTTAAATGGCAATTGTTTATATCTTTGCTGAAGATCAAAGATTCGAAGAAGTCGGAAATTCAATAAGTGCGCGCGCATATAATATTCTACATAACATAAAATATTTTAAAAAGATTTTCAAAGATTTAAAGAAATAGTCATCTAAAACCTGAACAATTTTCTCAAAAATCCATTAATTTAAAACAAGGATAAGATATAAAGTTAAAATACAAGCTTAAGATATGTTTTAGTAAAACAAAATGTTGAAGTGCATCAGTTCTGCAAATACAAATATGTCCATATACAGATGCAATGTTCAAATAATTTTGTCCATTTTTATAAAATGTTTTAAACAAATGGTAAAAAGAGAGTATTTGTTTGAACACATATAATTAATTAGAATACATTTTCTCTATTTAAGAAATAAAAATTACAGAGCTGCTTGCGAACAATGCGTTCTGAGAAATGCATTATGTTTATTACACTTAGCTTAACCTTCCACGTATCATATGCTTGCTTACACAGTGTAACTTCTAAAGTAAATTGCCTTTATAAACTTCCTGTTCTGGACCAGTGACTTTGTTAGTGCTACGTACTAATATTAGACAGCAGAAGTAAAACTTTATTCGGTTCAGACAGATTCATTTTGACATCTATATATAATTTATATATAAAAATAATTATCTATATTGTGTGGTGTGTGTGTGTGTGTGTATGTTTCGTGTATCTATTTGATATATATTTTCTTTTTGAATTATTTTAAAAAAATTTGCCACAATAAATCGACAAACATCAAAGCAATTAAATCTCGTATGTTCTGAGGCGTCGTTATTGGAAAAAAATAAAAATATTAACAAACGCTTTTACGATCACTTTAATCCGAGAAAAAACGAAATATACATAGAATGTTACTAATAGCATCATGTAGCAATGGTTTATATATATATATATAAACTTTACCTCAAAACATCAATAAATAAATCAATAAATAAAATAAACACAAATAAATTAATTTAATTACAATTTGTATATTATTTCAGTATCTGTTGCTAAAATTATTTAATTAAAAAAGATTAATATATGCCACACAAAGGATTAAGCATGATATGATTTAAAGGAAAAAGTCGAATTCGAGAGGAAAAAATGGGACGTTTGTTTTCACACTGGATTTAAAACAAATTTCTGTTTCTGCGCACGAGAATAATTGGATATAACTTTAAATCGACTATTTTAAAAAAAGAAAACATCAATATATTTCAGTGAAATGGGTCACTCTATGAAACGACAGGCTCTTTTTTTCCCATGGAACATAGAAGCAAAAAATCAAATAAATCATCGTTTGCACGTATTGTCGCGATTGACATAGAAAATGGAGAATTGCAGAAAGTCGAATGTGTCATAAAAAAAAACTTTTCTACTGCCGCGCAAAAATACAATTTCTGTTACTGGTACTGTATCTCAAAATGCACAATTTATTCAAATATGCAGCTCGAGTCGATAAAACAATCGCAAACATTCACATATAACATTGTAAATTATTTATAGATATTTCGGATATCTATAAATAATTTACAATAATGAAATTAATCGGAAATCGGATATCGCGTATATATATAATAGAAACCTCGCCAAATTATTCTTTAAAATTAAAATTTTTTATATTTATTGCAGAAAAATTATACCTCCAAAAATATATCTACGTGTACGAATAAGTTATGGCAGACATAACATTTCTTCCAAACAGCTTTAGAAAGATACAGGAATGCCTATTTCCATAAAGGAAGATCGTCTAGTATTGCGAGAATCGAATTTATTCACTTGTCCGTATATTCCAGTCAACAAAAAACAGCATGCAATCTCGTACGAAGCCGTAGCGCTTGCTCCGCATTTCTGACATGCCTGCGTAACATATGTGTGTGTGTATGTGGATGTTTCACAAAGAACTTCCATAAAATGCACATTCACCTCAAGGAACATCTTAAACATCGTGCTTCTACGCTTCAGGAAATCATTGGTCGTTCGATTTGCTTTCGGGAGCAAAAACGATATCGCTCGCAATTCTTAATCTGCATGCTACGTAACTATCATAAATTTATAGTAATGACAGATTAATCGATTTTGCGCGGTATTAAGAATGTTATAAACTAGCGCACAAAATAAACTTTCATAAAAAATATAATAATTTCGATAAAGAAAAGTATAAAACGTTCTCCGTCGAAAAATTTTGTTTTAAGAGATTTCTTGTCTTAAGAGAAAATAAATAATGTAGGAACTCGTGATTATTTTTTTATTTCGTCATACTTTAATATGAAAATTAATATTATAACGAATTGAAAATTAATGTATTTTTTCAGAAAAATTATACGCTTGCGCATTCATAAAAACTAAAACGTATCGCAAATCTGTGAACAAGAGCAAAAAGTAAGCCATAATAATTGACCTGGCACGTGGATCATTTGAATAATGTACTATCGTGTATTTTGACAAGCAATAAAAAACTCTGGTTGAAAACACAAGCGTCCTTCGAACAACTAAATATAATGTTGCTCTATTTTTCATCGTCTAGATGAAGTATTAAGACGCCGATAAAGATACACATGAATGCATGTAACGTGCAAACGTCACCGCTATAAGTTTTCTTGCAATATACCGTAATATCCATGTTTTCTCCATAAGCCAAAATAAAGTTGTTAATCTAACGTGGTCAATCTAACATTAATAAGCTTTGATAGCTTCCAATAAACTAGCTTCCAATAAATTTGCAAATCATTTTTCTTTAGAAAAAAGCTTTGATACTTTCCAATAAACTTGCTTCCAATAAATTTACAAATCATTTTCCTTTAGAAAAAAATTTTTAACACAGTGTACAGTTGACAATTTTGTGAATCTACAATAATACATACAAGTATCTTTGTAGTTTTTTAAAATTAAACTATCGTAATTATATATTAAAATTAAATAGTCGCAGAAAGAAAATATGTAATTATAAACCATATAAATATAATCACAAATATAATCCTAACAACAAAACGAGAACAATATAAGAGAACATAATCCTAACGAGAACATAATCCTAACATATACGCTGTGATATAAATACTGTATCGGGTTCAGAAAGCTCTTTCAAATTCCTGTCATAGCATTGATATCTTTTAAATTATGTTAAGATATCAGCGAGATAGAAAAAATTTTGCCAAAAGAGATAATGTTCGGTTCAACCTGAATGAGCATAATAAGCGAATTATTCGTAACGGAATTTACCGACAAAAGAATTATTCCAACTTTACATTATTTGCATTATAATTTAGTTACACGAATCGTATCTCTCTCGCTCCAGTTAAAGGTTTTAATATACCCGCCAAAATGGCGTGCGATACGTACGATGCATACTTGATTCGTTATCACGATCGTTATTGCACGCCGTGCACGTTGCGGATACGTTAATGATAACGTTGAGGAATATTATAATGTATGACCTTTACGTTTTTTCTTGTTGGATAGTATAATAAGCAATCTAGAATTTCTGGGTCTTAATTACGTTTGCAATAACGACACGTTCTGATAAAGAAGAATAATGTGTTAAATGCCATTTTGTCATATCGTGAAATTTCGCTCTATTTTTATTCCGGTATTCTTGAAATCAGGGGCTTTTGATTAAAATACTTTGCCGATACCTAACAAAAAAATATTTAGATGTATTATTTTATTTGTTTTTGTTTAACTTGGAAATATATTGGATCATGTCGGCGCATATTTTAATCTGCTGCGTTGTCAAAATTATACGTTTCTGTTTTGTATGTTTTGTACGATTAAATGTCGCTGGAAACACACGTGAATAAATTCGATACGCATCTTAATTATTGCCACAAAGCTATGTGCTGCAACGAAAACATCAAGCACACGACCTTTTACATTTTTCAATCTTGAAATAAAATCCGCAGATTTATCTCTACTGTGCGAGCGTTAGACCCGTATTCGAGTTACAATTTCGTTCAAGAACGATGGTCATAAAATAATATAAAATGTAAAAAGGAAATTTAACTCAATAAACATATAAAAGTATATTACATTTGTGTGTGTGTGTGTGTGTGTGTGTGTGTACGTCATATCTCTAATTTTAGAAGAAACTGTTCACAATTTCTTTGCTCTTGCAACTTATTTTCTTTCGTTTTCTTAATTCTCACAAAAAAATTAAAATAATATCTTCTTGCAAAAGCAACTTTGTTTTTTTAATAACTTAAGTAACTTTGAATTATGTACGAGTATTTAATAAAATAATATTATTATTTTTACTGCAGTCAAAGAGAAATTAGTCAATAGCATATCATTTTATCATATCACATTAAGTAGAGCGCGTTATAAGAATAGCATCTCATTTCACCCTTTCTTATCTAATCGCTTAACTCACTACCTTTTTATGATTACCATCCAATTTGCTGTTAACGATCTTCTGCAAGCATAATGATGTCATAGAATCGAGTATAGGTCTTAAAAAGTAAAATCTTAAGAACGACTCCTTGACTGTCGTTTTTAAATATCGTTAAACATACAGATATGCAGACAATCTTAAAAGCCGAAGTAATTCTTTTAGATCTCATAAAAGCGAAATTAAACGAATTAAAAAAAAATCTTCAGAGATTTAGAATTCTTATTAAATAAATTATATATATATGTATATCTTAGGCTTTAATTAATTCTAATTAGATTTTGCTTTTACAAAATTTAAATTTAAGATGTTGTATGCACTACAGTTGTACGACACTATATTATATTCAACTTTAAATGGCAAAAACTGGCTTTTAATTAAAACTAGTATGATTTTATGTATAAATATATGTGAGAGATATTAATTAATTTTAGTTGACAAATTTTATTTATAGTAATTATGATATATTGTGGCACAACACAAATAAAAAATTCGGCACAGCGGCTCTAAAACTAAGAATGTTTAAAATCGTATTAATAATCGTATTATAATAATAATAATACTTATCAAATTTCTCGTATTTTATATTACACTTTATGATCGATACTATTCTGCAAAAATATTTAACAATGTGAAATGTATTTCTTCAAAACTTAACTTTAAAGAGCTCTGTTCGCAAACAACATAGCAAATAATGGCTAATTTTATCTTGCTAAATTGTCCTTCATTGTATTATATTTTGGCTTTATCATCAAATTCTCTTTACACCTTCGTAATAGCCACTCTGTGCCACGCTTCTCTTTATGGTACTCTTTATAGTCGCAGCTGGTACACAGTTATTGAAATGCGTTTATTTCAAAATAATATTCCGTTAATGTAAGTTATAAAATTAAAAAATATTGACTCTTTAATAAATTACTGACTCTTTTTCTAAAAGTTATTATTATAGATATTGCAAGAGCAATCCTCAAAAAAAACATCTCTGGTACTTTTCACTGCCTGCTTTATGAATTTCTCATCAAATTTTTATTTTCGTGCATACTCGCAAAAATTGTACTTTAAATTTAATGCCGTAATATATATATATATATTTACCGATTGGTAAATACAATATAATTACCTATTGTACATAGTTAACTTTGGAATAAATATTGAAAATTATAGAGCTGTAAGAAAACAGACGATAATTCACAATTTTTTAATAAAGAAAGGTGCACAGTTTTTGATGCACTCTGTAAAATCGCATATACATATATATACGGTTTTTGTTAACCGTCGTTGTGCTACACTTGGCGTTATTAAATTCGCGTGTCGCTCGAAACCGCGCCGCGTAGTTAACGTTCAGCTCAGTTGTGAGAACCTTGGCGCGTAAGAAGAAATTAAGATCATCGCGGATAATGATCCGTGGGTATTTTGAAAGCAAAAAAAGATCTATTCGCGTGTCGCGCGGTCACGAAGCGAAAGAGAGAGAGTGAGAGAAAGAGCGCTTAATCTATATACCCTTGTGCTAACTTTTGAAGAGTCCGCGGACAACTTTAGGCGATGTCTTAAGAATGATATATCCGTGACAAGTCCACCCGTTTCTTATCTCGCAATGTCTAGTGCGATGTATGCGTCTCGTTTGCCTTTATAAACTTTCAGCTTGCTCGCTACTTGCGTCATCATGCGCTGTATATTAAGCTGATGTTGCATATTATTTTGCTTCAATGTTGTATCTTAACTTGCAAGCGTTACCAATTTTGTTTTTAATGTTATTGTTACTACTATTTATATCTACTAATAATACTATTATCAGCGTAACAAATGTCATTAGTATTGTGTCTTCATCTATAAGTATGTTGCTTATTTAACATTAGTATATGAAAGAAAACTAAGAACTTCAATATTATCCCCAAATTAAAAACAATAAAATAATCAATGATATTTAGAAATAAAACAAATTGACGACATCAATTTAAAATATTGTAAAATAAAAATTATTGCATTCAATTTTAAATCAAAATTTCGCAGCAATATATCCGCTCGTATTTCCTTTCTGCATGAATCTTCTATCATCTTCTGCGACATTGTTTTCAGAATGTTCGCGATATGCGATGAATAACAGCATACAAAGTATGTACTACAGAAACCATGTTCTGTGATCTATAATACAGATGCAATGTTCAAGTATTCCGTTTGGAGAAACAGACTTGTGAATGTCAAACAATTTCAAGTATGACATGATAATTCAATTGAAACAATACTCTGTAACTCTGAATGTGATAGAGGAATTAGTCCTTACACATGCTTTGTAAATCGTATCAAGATGTACCGCGATATTAACAATAAGATGGTCTCGATCGTACATGTATTAATGTCACATAATGCATCAGAATGGCTATGCTCAGCGCGATGCGATATCACACATATATCACAAGCTACAAGACACAGCTGCTCATATCAGACATCTACGCACGCCAAATACATCAATTTCCGTAGTAGAACATAACACATTACGTTTCTATTGTAATCTTGATCTAACTAATATTCTCGTACAAATATAATTTTGTCATTTAAAATCCCAATTTAAAATGCAAAATTCAATATGCAAAATTTATCAAAAATTTATATGGAGCTTAATTTATTTACACGTTCGAAAGAATTATGCTTATGAATTTACGTTCGTACATCTGTGTGTACTCAATGTTTTTTTAAATTACTATCTTTTTTAAATCATCATTCACATCTATAGTATGTTATTGTGTGTGTGTGTGTGCGTTGAAACAACCAATTACCAGATATTTATTCTTGTCACAACTTGTTTCATATTTTCCATCTGATACTATCAACGCCCCTTGCATTTGCAAACAGCTGTTTGTTTTTTTTTTTTTTTTCTGTAGAAATACGCGTTGATGAGATTAACGATTCATTTCGTATACATTTTGTACACTTGAAATATTTCCCTTTATATTTACGCTCAGAGATTTTTTACTGGGCTGCTATCACTGTGTTAGCCTATCATAAATTCTGTTCTAAACACATTCTAAATATTAAATACTAAATAGCGTTTATTTTTCGTGATCAACGATTGTTGGTGCGGGTATTACGTCGCGCATAAGAATTCTTCGCGCACAATGCAGTTCTAAACTAAATTCTTTAATTTTATTGGCGCTGTTAAACATGCATGTGAGCTAAAATAAAACTGAAAAGAAATAATACATAAAATAAATGCGCGCGTGTGCATTCGTGTGATAGAGCATTCTTTGGCTTCTAGTTGCTTTACTTAGGCACAACCAGAGCGAATAACTGCGTCTACAGTAAGAAAGATTGTACATTTAAGCAAAATATTTAATATTAAACATAGCTTCCTCTCTCTTATCTCCATGTAGTGAGTGTTCTTTACAGTAAACAGAAATGAAAACCAGTATACTGCATTCAGTATTAACTCTCTTATTGTTAATATAAAATTGTTCTATATATGCACAGTGTTTTCATTTACATAAAAATAATGATAATTTAGTTTAAAAATACGATTAAATTTATAAATTATTGTACACTATTATTGTTATTATTTAAGCAACATTATTGAAAAATATATAAATATACTTTATAAAAACAATTTACTTATACATATAATTAATATAACTAGGAATTTTCAGATTCAATCTCAGAATTTATACTAAAAGAAAGCAAGCTGTTTTGGCCTTAATTAATTTCAGTTCACATACATTTTATGTAATAGTACTTTAGATGTATTAATTTATCAAAAAATAAATTTTTTCAATATTTTTATTTTAAATCGAAATGTATTAAAAAGACCAACTTTATTAAAAGTAAATATAGAATAATACTTATTTTTTAGTACATATACGATTTCGATTTGCTAAAATCCGTTTGATTTCCATTTGATGAATCGGTTTTACTGAAAAAAATAAACGTGGAATGGAATTATAGAGTAATGCTTTTATAGGAGTGCCATGATTGCCACAGATACAGGAAATTGGTGTCGATTTCGTTTCACAGAGTTTATCAACTATTCTTCCGAATGCTACCAAGCGTAATCACAGCTTCAATATTTCACAAAGCGGTACACGTGTCGTTATTGCTCTTAAACTATCAGAAAATGCTATCAATAAATTATCTGTTGTCGCGTTCGTTACGGGCCAGTTGTGATGTCTCAACCTAAATCATTTCTGTTTACTTCAATTTTGATTTATATATTCTGAACACGCAATTCGAGTTTAGTGCAAAATGTGTGCGATCTCATTGAAAGTTTCTGACGTTTCTATAAAGGACGAATCTCACATCTATCTTATCCGTTGGGTAACTCCTTTGTTACTTGAGAAATAAAAAAGATTGTTCAAATATCACATATTCGGAAGGCGCACGAAACAAGGTTATTCGTCATTTTTAATCCCATCAAAATGATTTTTTTCTTGGACCTAATTTATAAAAAAATATACCTTAGAAATTATATAATATGTGTAATAATATTCGCTTTTTATAATTATAATCTTAATACATTATAATTGCTCAAATTTCCGAAAGAAAGAAAACTAAATAATCCAACAATAAAAAAAACACGATAATTTTTACAACAAGGATATCTCGACAGCTTAAAAATATTAAAAAAGTATTGTGTCATTCACTTATTTATATGCTGCATGTTCCAGTTTATTTTTTATGTTATGTATATAATCAAGTTATATATATGTATATAGAATATTTAATATATTATATATAACAATAATAGTAACAAATAAGCTCTTATAAGCAAATATGCTCTTTAAGCACTGCGGCAATTTCGTGAAAAGAGAGAAAGAGAGAGAAAGAGAGAGAAAGATAATTAAAATTTTATGTAATTCCCAATTTTCGTTTACTTTACGATCTTCGTTAACATTGTAACAGCAAAATACTCACATATTAATTATTTGCACGCATAGCGAAGGTTTTAATTGGACCGTGAATTAATTAAAGGAGACATAGATTTAGTCACAGCGCATGTACATACATATAATATAAGCACATTGAATACGTTTAGCGACGGCAAGAAATACAGAAGCACTTCCTCTGCGCGATTTTCTAGTCAACATTAAGTATATACGTAGATTAAATATAATAGATTAGATATCTTTTATTATCATTTCGTAAATGTGCTTTAAGAAATGAACAGACACACTCATTTTTTCTAAATTTCATTATAATAAGAAGTACATTAGTCTCATTGTCAGTCAATTTAGAGCTAATTAAATAAAGATGAGATAGTGCGCGCCGTGTAAATTAGAGTTAATAAAGCGCAATAATTCGGCTAAAAAAATATAATAAGAAGACAAAGTGGAAAATATATGCCAAAAAATTACAAATGCAAAAGTTTACCAATTTCTGATTGATATAAAAAAATATCCGTATTGAATTTAAAAACAGAAGAAAGATAGAAAAAGAAGACATAAAAATGTGAAAATAATTTCGATTGTTAAAAAATTTGCAATTATTTTATTTCATTGATCATTTTTTTACTAATTTTTACTTTATTTTTGGGTATTCTTTAAATCTCGGATCATTTATCAATCTACTTATAAAATCTATCGCATAATTTATTAAAAATTTAAATGTATTTAAAGCTGATTCTTTGCATCCAACCTTTTATAGTAGGTACTAATAGTCAAGCAAATTTCAAATTAAAATCGGAATCACGTGTGACAAAAAATCTATCTCCTGCGTAGTTTCGAAGAATAGAAGCGGGTTTGCAGAATTAAGCAAAAAAACAATAGCGCGAAAAAAAGAAGAAAATGTGAAAAGCTTAGCGAAAAACTATCTTTATTCCTTATGCGGAGTTTTCGATTGCATCCAGAAATAAATCGAAGCAGAACTGAAAACTTTCGAAACAGCACGCCACGATATAAAGAACATTTCCAAGTTCCAAAAATAACATCTTGGAAGGAAAAATAGAAATTAAGTTTTTCAGTATCTTCGTTGCAAACTAGATCCGGCGTTACATCAAAACGAAATTGACAAAGTTTGACACTGTTTGGACGGATGCGATTCAAGAAATACGCGAGTGTTTATCGCGATGACTTCGTCTCATTTTGTTAATCATTTAATTCATAAATTTAATCTGCATCTCTCTTCTCTTTCTTTTGTAACTGCTAAATAAATAATTTGTGCATTAAAGTTAAAATATGTTTGTAAATATCATGAAAATGTTGAAATATCATGAAATAAATATTAATAATCTGTATCTCAATGAATTATGCAAAATGAGTTTAACTGACTATTAAACTTATCGCTTGAAATATATTTTTCTTTATTTCGTTCCTGACTACACATCATGACATACGTCATCGACGTATTAAATCAACATTTCTTTTTATTTTTCAAACTTTTTATTTTGCTATCTTCCTATTTTTCTTTTATTTCTGTCTGATAAACCGATAGAACAGAACTGTTTGTGTTTATATGCATATACATATAAAGCAATTTTGTTACAATTTTTTGTGACATGTCGGAAATGTTTATTGATAGTCTGATAATATATTTAAATATCGTGTAATTTGTTTTAATTAAGATATATATAGATTGATTAATTATAATACTGAATTATTACATTCAGAAGCTCTTAAACATAAAATAATGTTATTAAAAAAATCTTGATTGGATAATTGAATTGGAATATTGGAAGTAAAAGATATTATTTTCTAATAACTATTCCATGTCTCTTTACATGATAATAATTATATAAAATACAAAAAGGCAGAAAAATATTAGTCTGTGCTGTCAGACAACAGTTCTTCAAATTTTAATCTATAATAAATTTAATTTATATTTATTTAATTATTTAATAATATAAATAAATTAATATATTTTAATTTAATAATATGTACAATAATTTATAATATTATGTAAAAAAATATTAGCAATGTTTTATCTTTTTCTTCTAAATAATTATATAATATAAATTTTGCAGTTTTGTTTGAGAAATTAACCCACGATGATACAATAAACTTTGCATTAGTAATTTGAATTGCAATATCTAGCAAAAAATAGAATTTACTATGATACGGTGTAACGAGTACGCCGCACGCGACAACGTCGCTCGAAACCCGGGATTATCGATTTTTGCAGCTACCGGTTATACGTAGACACGAAGCATTGCTGAAATCGCTTCAATATATACTCCAGCTTACATTTAAAATATTAAACGTAACATATATAGAAAAAAAATGTTAAACATTTATAAACTCATCACAGTATAAAAAAACTTTGATTCTACCGTTGAAATAAAAACCTCAATTTCAATGCTTATAAAGATATAATTCTATTGTGAATCATAAAAATATAAAATTGTAGTTTTCAATAATTTGTTATCAAATTTTCAGATTTTTACAATATTTGTGCGCAATATGCGTAATAAGTAATTATAGAATATCGAAAGCTATTGCTAAATAAAAGTTTAATGAAGCGCGGGAATACAATGATTCTTTTATCGAGCTATCAATATCAAAAACTATATGATAAAGAAAAGAAAAAACTCACAATTTAGTGAATAAAAAAATATTCGATAAAAAAATATCGGATTATTAGGCAAAGTTCAGCAAAAATAATACGCAATTTCCGAGATGCGTTTAATTCTCTAAAATAATACCGCGATGTATGTTAATTAAACGTGTTTATGCGAGAAACAATGCGATCACCGAATTTAGTCTCTGACTCGTACGGCAAGGCAAAACTTTGCACTGTACTTCAAATATGGAGAGATTTGAAAGTAAAATGAGCGTTTGCGTAATCGTCTATCGTCATACAAATTGGTCACGTAAATTTGTTCAAGATATTTCGCGATTTCGCGAGGAAATATTTATTCTCATTTTGAGCGTACACGCGCGATTTTTCCTAAATTACATATTTACTGAATCGAATGTAAAGGCATTCATATTCTCGAATGCTCGTTAATTTGGCGTATGAAATGCACATTGTACACTATAGTTCCATAACATTTGCGAAGCGGACCGCACGGTTAAAACGTCGCGATGGCCACATAATTTGATTTATGAAATAGACATACATTTTCCAACTAACTATAATTCTCTCTAACAACGTTTACGTCTTTTGCGCGTCTATTAACAATCTTGCATTAAGCCTTTATTACCTATTTCAACTTCATATTACCTCTTAAGATATATTGAATTAATAATCTTAAGCGATACTTAATAATATAATTGCGAAAAAAATCGACAAAAAAAATAATCGATAAAAGATATATTAATAGTTCCATGCACGTGTACAAATAAATATAATATTTTGCAATATAATATTCGTTTTTATTAAAAACAAGTAAAACTAATCATATTTGCAAAGATAAAATATAAAATAAATTCGCAAAATTCTTTTTAAGTATTTATAACAACTTGAAGAATATAAAATAATGTAAAATAAACTGATATATAATTATGCAATTATTCTATAAATTATTTTATATTATTTTATTACGTTAATTTTAATATTATCTGTGTATCTATCGCATAATATATAAAAAAATTTTAGAGATAATATATAAAATATTATCTCTATGTATAGAATGCGATAATATATGATAACATTATACAAAAAAATTTGATTTGCTTTCACAATTTATTTTTCATCTAATTATCCCTTTATCATTTCTATTATACATATCGCTATACTGATTATATATTAGCAGTATACCATGATATTAATTGTAATATATGGAATATGTAGTTTAGAATTTTTATCTTCTCGAAATTGCTCTTGCAGGAAAAATACAATAACTTGAAAATATAGATAAAGTTAATTTATACGTAAATGTGAAGAAGGTTTAAAGAAACTAAATTTTGATTTAAAAAAAAAAAATATGTAGCATTGTTTTAAATTATTATAGATCCGTGACATTCTCATATAAAATGTACAGATCAACAATCGACAGGAATAAACCGACCTTAAAAAGTTCGAGGTTGATTCGAGGCGAAATGTGACGTGAGCTTTACAAACGATTGGAAGCACAGCGATGCCAAGTAGAGCGGTATAATAAGAACATAACAAGAAGGGAACGAAGTGGTTCCTCCTGCCATCTTGGGAAATGCCAAGCATCTGAAGACAGACGAAATTAATCCGCGAGTCTTCGCGTTTAAGGAGCTGTTGTTCGCGTCTGTGTTGTACATTGCGCCCCGACAATTTTGAAAGCACAACGAACATCCAATTACTAAATGAAATATGGGTCTATGAAAGGCGGACACACAAGACGTAGAAAAATTTGATAACGGAAAGAAGAAAAAAATTGCGAGAAGAGTAAACCGAGTTTTACTTAAATGCGCGAATTTTTCATTGGTGATTTGCAATACTACGTGTGCATATTTATGCAGTAATGAGTTATCGTACACAATAATTTATTATTGCATAATGTTTTTATTCGGAAACAGCGTTTCTTTTCGTCTCTGACACAGTAAACAGTACGTTTCGCGTAAGGCCAACCTTGCTTCGACAAAAAAGACCTTGTTCAGACATACTGTTCGCGATTCCTCGAGTTTGTCGCCGCAACCGCAGTTTCATTCTGATGAAGCACGCCGAGCAATCGTTGATGGACGCGAAGGAAGCTCAGAGATACGTACAAACTACAATTGCAAACGGAAACGACACGGTTCGCGGGAGACACATTAATTACAAGACGTGTGCGTGCATCGCGGAAATTAGTAATAGCTTCAGTCTATCCGGCTCATACCCGAGTAATCCCGGATCAGCGAGTGCTCCTTACGGCTGATTGCATCTCCGCAGAATATATACATGCGAACGAAATCCTTTTTCCCGTCCCGAGCAATCGTGGCGTATCCTCTTAAGAGATCTTCGTAGGTGTCGCGATCTCACACTTGAAGTGGCATTAATTATCCCGCCAATTCAGAACGTCTTGAGATAATTGAAACGCTCTATAGCGATCCTAATGTACGGCAACCATTATATATCATTGTCTCCATAAAATCGACTATAAATTTGACAGAGTTTTCATCGTTACAGTAACATTCGGTGAATGATTCTGGGTATGATAATACGATTTTGAGATACTCGTAGAAATGAGGAAATATCGCAATGATCGTACGAGTTGAATGATAACGGAAACGATAACGAGGATGGATTGCACAAACAGCTCGCGAGTATAATTACGGATGAAGAACTAAAGTGTGCTGCAGCAAATAGCGTTAGCGTGAACTGTGTACATAGAGTAAGAGGCACTCCATATATTTCGCTTCAAATTACGTTTAACTGCATCGCGCGAAAATGCCGATACGTGCACAAGAGTGATCCGCTTGCGATTGGTGCATCGCGTATGGATAAACTCACAATTGTGTAAGAAACTTTTTTTTAATACATTTTTGCACAGAAGATACCGATTGGCATTTATTAAAAATAATTGCATTCGCATTCGGATTTATATGTATATTTGAGATGATAGTTGGACTTATTTAACAAGATTTGTTACTGTGTACAACTGTTCTACTGTTCGCGTTTAAAACGAATAGCGTGTGTCCTTGCAGCGCGGCAATATTGAATAACATCACAGAGATACTATGATATTGAATTACTAATAGCATAATAATAAGCGTCATGGTATCTGAGCTGCGAGAAAACAGGAAAAGCTAAAAATATTGGAAACAATTTTCCGTATTAAAAAAGACACATAAACTTCATAACTGTAACAAAGTTTAAAAAGCCACTTTAAACATTTATTTTCTTCGTAATATATATAATAAAAATTATATATATGCTAAAGTATTTAATATTATGATATGAGTTATATGCAAAGTAATATTCAAGAGATCAGACAGGAGGAAAATCAATATTTTAGGAATAATACCGGAAATTTTGAAAAGGTAAAGTACAATAACGGAGATTATGAATTCTCTGCGCGCACAAGAGGAAATGCTAATTCACAATTCTCATCACTGTGTGATTTCATTTCTAACATAATTGCATGAGGCATTAGACGGCGGTAACGATCCTCTTCCTGTATCACTCGGGAGTTATCTATACGACATGACTCTCGCGGCAATTGGATTTCTTGATAAAACGCGGATGATTCGTAAAAATGATACTTCGATTCAGAGAATTCTGGGCATGAAGCCAGGGGACGCGAAATACATGATTGCCAAAACATTGAGCGTCATGCCAAGCACGTAGTTCACTTCAACTTGCGCACTAATTATACGACGAAACCTAATTCTCTATCGATATACATTTATACACATATCATGATTTTGATTCGTATGTACCAAATAAAATTTGAAATCATTTGTTAATCGATTCGCCCAATAAGTATTTCCACACGTTATTAGCTTCATATATTTTCTAAAAAAATCAATATATTTGTATGCGTAAATATTAGACACTCTTTTAAATTTTATAATTTTAAAGCTTTGTATTTACATAAATCAGTTATATCTTTCGTCTTACGCGAGCATATTTTGAAAATTGTTAAAAAGAAGTAAATAAGCAAAAGTAAAAAAGTTTTGACAAAATTTTCAAAATTAATCTTCAAAAATATAAGCATATTTTTTCTATTTTTAAATCAATTTCATACAAACTTTGCTTTAATAAAAATAATTTCTTGACCTAATATTACAAATATTATTATAAAAAGTTCTCTAATTATGTTTCCATGTCATTAAAAAAATACTTAAATAAAAGATACAACAGTTCCGTATACACAACTCTATGTAATGTGACATTAAATTATTCTTCCATATATCACCTTTAATATTTAAAATTCAAGAAAAAGATAAAATGCATTTTCTAGAAAAGCTTAAAAGCTTTGTCCATGTTCTGTTTTCCCTTGATTAAATAAACTGCATGTATAAATCATCCCCGTGACGTAAATGTATGATTAGGAAAGTTTAATCCTTTGAACAGCATTTGTGCATTTGTACTCAAATAGCTGACAGGCAAGATAATAGCTAATTATGCGACATTAGAAAAGTTATATGCAATTTACATACTTTTAATATAATATTACAGCAACGGAAAGTTTCCATGTAGCAAATGTGTATCTAATTACAAATTTTACAATATATCTTATTTCTCTTATGACAAAAATTTAAATTTATTTTAAATATACATTATTTAAAATAAATATTAAATTTAGAAAAAAAAATCTCTCTAAAGGTATGTTCTCATTTACTTTTAGTATTTTAATCTCATTCATGATTGTTAGTCGCTGGCTCCCATTTTCAGCGTATCTATATTCGTTTCCGTATCTATTCTACTTCCAATTTTGTAAACAGAGAGAAACGTATCGTCCAAAAACAATAACGGTATTTCAAGCTCGGAATACGCAGGTGCGAACGAGTCGTAATTGAACGGCGCCGTCGTGCAAGACAATCTTGCTTTGTAACGCGTGTTTTTAATCCGATTCAACGTAACTGGAGCACAAGGACACGCTTCGCTCGTGCTCCGTTTAGCGGAAATATTTCATCGCTCGCGCATCCTCGACGAGAGGCTCTTCTAGTCGCGGAAACAACTCTTAGATATTTCCAAAGTTTGTATGTCATTTTGCAGGATAAATTTGCGTGTGACGAAACACGCATTGCTAAGAAAATCAGAGAATATTTAATATACAGAATGATACAAACTTATCTTTAAAATTTTTTTTATATGTGACTATTTTGACAAAGATTGAAGTTGATTTTTGGTAAAAATGTAGTACACACGTATGTGTGCATAAGTCATAATTTTTTAATTATATGTTACTAAAAGTAAGAAAGAGAGAGAGAGGGAGGGAGGGAAAAAAGAAAGTTTTAAAGAATTAATTTGCAGGAGCACAAATAAACAAAATATATAATTCTTTAGATAATTTTATATAAAAATTTTGCACTGTATTTTCACTTGGAACTTTATTCTTAAAATATTTAATCTTAAAAATTCTGAAATTTTAAAGAAAGATAGTACCATATCAAATTTCTGTTAAAAAAAAGTAATCTACAGAATTAGTCATGGAATCTCGAGTTCTATTAATAACCAATATCGAATTGAATACTTATAGAAAAAAATAAAGATGAATCTATTGAAAGAAAAATTTACGTACGCATCATGAGACATGTTTAACAAATATATTTAATTTAACGCTAATATCTTGATTAATTGTATGTCAAGTACTCTTTTTCATCTTGTAATACAATCTAATATTTCCGATAGACTGTATACAACATATGATAAAACCCGATCTCCAGACTGCATACGGCATTTCACATACCATGTAGTTTGAATCCGAATTCTAGCATAAACACTCATGATTTAAATTACGATTGCGTCTTTGCAAGCAATGCTAAGTACTCAAATTCGCCACCGCAGCAACTTTCAACGCAATTCATGATGCAGTACTATACGCTCGGTAGGCAAATGACACGCCAGACATGTGCTTCTCCGAGTGCATACGTAATGTAGACTCGAGCGACATTCATTTTCCAGATAAACAATGGGGTTGCTCGCAAAAGAGACGTAATTTCAAGTGTTGACGAAACAAATCAAGCTATGCTTCGGTTATGCGTATATCGGTAAACGTAAAACAGAGATGATCAATACACAAAACTTGTATTTATTCGACCACATATCTTTGTTGTTTAATATTGATCTAAATGATATAACAGATATGTTATGAAAAAAGTTGCACTGTAAAGTCCAGTAAAGAATTTCTTCGTATAACAACTTTTGAAAGAATTTTTTATTACGCAAAGAGATTTTACACACACACACACACACACCTCTCTTTGCTAAATAAATTATTTTTTAATCATATGTTATATTTGTTATTAATGTAAATATTTCGAAATTCAATATACTTTATCATTGAAGAACGATATTGATGGAAATTAATACTTTTGCGGAAAAACTTGCTTTGTGTGAATAAAAATTCATTTATTTTTCCATGATTTCATTGATTATCAGACATATAATATAATGTATCTGACGATTTTTTTCGCGGATTAATATTTGAATATTCATTGGCAAAGACACGATTCAAATTATTTCAATGAAAAGCAAAACACGATGATGAAGGTGCCGCACAGGTAGCGATAGAATTGTCAAAGGATAGAACGTGTAATTGTCGAACAAAGGGCTATAATATCAGACACAATGACGTAAATTGTGTGCGTGTGATATATATGCATATGTATGTTACATAAGAAGCGCTAATTACTTTTTCTGGTGCACGCGCGCATGCATGTGTAAAACCGGATGTATACGGAGTGTCAGGGCGCTATTATCTGTCAGTTCAGACAGGTTCTTTGGTAAACGGAGAATGAATTTTTTCCCCTTCGCAAAATTATAATAAAAGATCATCTCTCACATCAGAAGTGTTTTTCATTTTTATTAAGTATCTTAGCAATTAAGTGTCACAGAAAATTTTTATTAAAATCCAAAGTCCGGCAAAAATTAACAGAAAACGAGCTTCCATCATCAATCTAGATTCTCGAAATGTAATTTACATTATTGTGACAAACAACTTCCTAAATGGAGTTCAGGATTATGATAAAAGATATACAGTTTTTAATTTTAATTATCAAAGAGATTTCTTTTTAATTTTTCGATTTTAGAAGAGAAAAATAAGAGAAGTTAATGTTGTGGCCGCGTTGCATCCGACATATGTTTAATATTTATGTTTAAAATATAATATAACAAAATATAACAGTAAACATATAAAATAAAAATAAATAAAAATATAAAATATTACAACGTTATTTTTATGCTTTTACAATTAGTAATATTTATATTATGATCTTTACATATATCATGTTACATTCTAATAAAATTTCTATATTGCAAATATACATGTCAGTATTTTATTAGTGATTTAAATTAATTAGAAGAAAATAAAACGAGGAAAAATCAAAATACAAATGTTTGAGCGATAAGATTCTATAGTAAAAAAAAAAAGTATCTATTTGTGTACCTACAAAAACGTTTTAAACCTTATTTTTCAATCTACAAATTGCAAAGAAAACAAATACATATATATTGCATATAAGTGTACCTTATAAATAATAAACATATTGTAGATTTATCTTCTCTTTTTCTTTTAATGTATTAATGCACGAATCAACTTTCCCTCATATTTGTTTAAACTAATTAATTTTGCAAGAGACAATCAAAACCTACGTACTACGGGCACCGTAACTTCTGAAATTACGTGCGTGAATAGCGGTTGATAATTTAAAGGTTAATAGGAACGAGCGATAATGGCGGGACGCTCAGTATAGATACACACATCGCGGAAACTAGTAGCAGGTTCCCCGGCCTGCTTGGGTAAAGCTGGGTCGCGGTGCTATCGATCTCCACCCACCTGGAGACCTCTATACCCCTGCTCGCAGTCGATGGCTCGCAGGATGAGTTGGGCCTCAAGAGAAGGATAGGGTGCTAGGAGAGGGTTGGAAGGATATAAAGAGAAGATGTAAAGGGAAGATGAAGTAGAAAGATTGTGCGTATATTACATATATATATATATAGGTATATAGAAAGAGAATCGCATATATACTCAAAATACGTTCCCGCAGGGCTTACTCTGGAAACGCACCCTCGACAATAATCGTTTTCCCGGAATGTCGAGGAGAACGAGTCGCGCACCGGCCTGGAGGTAAGACGCGGACAAATCGACAAGCTCCGCGACGGATTTATTTCAGAGGGTTGCCGTCAATCACGAAGTCACATACCTCGATGAAGATTCCGCGAGTGGCAGATCGTCAAAAACGATGAAGAAAGCATCCATTTACGCGGTAAATTAGTTTCCCGTGATTTTTTTTTTTTTTGTTATTATACAACACATCCAAAGATTAGTTTCCTATAAAAATATGTATTTGTTTAGCCTAACGATATTATAAATATATTTACTGTAAAATAAGTAAAAATTTAATTACGAAAAATTTTTTTTTATGTTTGACATAAGAATTATTTCATGTAATAAAATTAAAAAAAATAATTATCAAGTATTTTTATATTATGCCATTTTGATATTTTAGTACATTATTTATAAACCAAAGTATTTTTTTCGTATACTGCTCTAATTTTTTAACGCTTAAGCGTCTCGATATCAAAATCCTTTACGAATGAATCATTACTCTTTATTGAAATGTTTTACTTTTATCGCGTCCCGTCCCAGCATCAACACACTCGACTGTAGAAGATCTACTTAAAGCTCAAATTTGAAATTCAACTGACCGACTTTGAGATTTTAAATTTAAATTTTGGTAGGATTTTAAGTCGTCACGACGCAATCGGGTTAAGTGTTACGGTGAAATTTCGATAATGCAAATGGATAGTCGAGTCAAAGTGAGTCACATTTTCAGAGGAAAAATATTTGGTTTCTATAGTCCCTGACCGCGCTCGCTGTATTTCTATATTTGGAAAAGCCATCTGCATTTGCGGTACGATACAATTATTTTATCGCATATCTAATTTTCGCAGCTGGTAATTGAAAACATTTTAATGTTTGTCGTGAATCAAATTATGTGTTCAAAATACTCAGAATTCGTTTAACATGTTTTTTAAACATATAACACGTAACTAACAATCTCTAATATTGTTGAAATTTATTGTATAGTCATAATATAAAATTATGTAAAATTTTATAACATAAAGGCAAGCGTATAATAAATGCAGAATTTATTAATGGACGCTCAACCAAAAGCAGATAAAATCAACTTCATTAAGTCTGTTTCTATAGAGAATAAACTTTCTGCCTTAAATTCAAAAAAATCAGGAAAGAAATATGTATAGATATTCTGTGTCCTAAATAATAATAAAAAAAATATAAGTTTTTAGAAAAGTTTAATTTTTTATAATTTTATATACATTTATATATGTAATTCTATTTTTAGAGAGAGAGTCTAAGTATTAACTGTCTTCATTTTATTTCAATCGCTTCTTCAAGAAGATAATATTGAATTTCATACGTCAAAATATTCGGATAAGCATCGCTTAATCGATCAAATTATTAAATATTCGATACCGTTCTCTATTCAATGCTGAATGATTAACGATAGGACGATTGCGACCAATAATATCTGCATTTGTAATCATATAAATATAATGAAGAAAAATGACATTCTCTCAATGACAACATTTAATTGGGAAAAAAATGATTAGCATGTCTAGAATTTAATCTGTATAATATAGCTATAATGACCACTCAACAATTTCCTATTATATTAATTTCACGAATGTCTTCAGAAAATTCTATAATATTATAATTTGTTTATGATTATTTTTTCGCTTGACTTCTATAATCTTCGATTTTTCTCACATAAATATGT
The DNA here is from genome assembly GCA_963971435.1 of Lasius platythorax. Taxonomy (NCBI): domain Eukaryota; kingdom Metazoa; phylum Arthropoda; class Insecta; order Hymenoptera; family Formicidae; genus Lasius; species Lasius platythorax. The sequence continues at coordinate 13,707,648 of OZ020539.1, forward strand.
AATTTTTTATAAATTTATTTTTTATTTTCTCTGCATAATTTTATATATTTTCATGAAATCTTTGTAAAATATATACACTCATTTATAACGCACACAGACATGAAATCTGTTCTGATATAAAATATAAAACTAAAAATATAACTATAAAGTATATTTTTCAAAAATCAGAAATGCTTTTAAATTTAAAGGATATCGAATATGCACAATAAATATGGTATCAGTGATCTAAAACTAGAGTAAATATATCAAGTTAATTTCAAAATAGGCGTAAAGTTTAACGAATTCTTATGACACACAATTGTATCCACAACTGTTGCCCGAAATATTAGATTAATCAATTTTAATCCCTGACTATTGAGCATCATACCCTTTTAGCAGAGCTATTTCGCCATCAGTCTCATCAACTGCATCGCTCGAGGCAGATTGCGAACGGGTCGATGGCAGAATATTTAGATTATAGTTCGCGCTCGTGAAAGATACGAGCCTGTTGATAAGAGATAATTGAAACGATAGTTTATGCAGATATATGTGTATATGTATAAAAACAAGCACAAGCCTCGAATAACATGCAAATCCACGAGGGGTTCACAGAAGTACATCAACACGTTCCGCCGATGCGTAAGTTTCCTACTCCTTTATCACTCGTCTGTTACATATATGTTCCAATGGCGTGGAATACATCGGAGTAAAAAGGGTAAAACGGAGGCGGACACGCCAGCTGGGAACGGAAAATATATTCCATAAGAAGACGCACAGAGAGAGAGCTGCGTCACGGCGGCATGTGGCCAATATAATAAAAAAATCGGAGGTGATCACTTCCGCGGATGATTCTATGGTTTTTTTGTAACTCTTCCCTCCCCCTCTCGTTTCCGCAATAAGTCGATTGTGCGCCCACGTTGAAAGTATATTTTTATAATATCGCAACGAAATTGCGATGTTATTTCGCATACGCGACAAGCATGCAATGCAAGTGTGAGATTGCATTGGAAGAGATCGTCGTACCTCTTTTTTATTTATAACACTTTGAGATTGTGGAACACAATAGTTTGTAATGAGAATTTAGAGTAATGTAAAATGTTGCCTGATAATATTCAGTCTATCTATGGTAATGTATTACTACTCATAATAAAATCAGGAAAATACTGTTATCATTATTATTATTATTATTAATTCTCATATGAGAAATGTTATCAGTTATATTATTTAAACAGTTTATATATATATGCCATTATTGCAATTATTACATTTACTTGTTACTAGGAAAATCAAGATATGCCGAAAAACCACAAAACCGCGAGACCTCTTGAATCACATTTATCTCAAAAATACAATCTCATAAGCTCTCACACAAATTGCATAAAATATTTCATTTCATATCAAATAAAATAATCTTGTCACATATATTTACGCGCTATGCTTTATCTTCAAAGATTCCAAGCATGGAAAGACTGATAATCTCATTAAAACTATTACGAGCATCACTGTAGAAGAAAGTATCGTGGTGCATATCGGATTGTTATTTTTCCTACAACAAGAAAAGAAAGAATTCGAAAAATATTCGCTATTTACGTTCGTAACGAAGTCGTTAGATGATGCTGACGAAAACACACCGAAAAAAAACGAGAAAAAGCTCAGAGACATCGTGAAGAAGGTGCGTTTCGATAAGTGAAATATCGCGCGACGCGAGGGTTTATTATCACGCGAAAAATGCGCGAAATGATTTCGCGTTATTTATATCCACGCGTAAACGCTGCTATCTGCGAATAAATCCTCGGAGCAACGGCATTAAAACGCGGATTCTCACCGCCGGAGGGGAAATATGCGCGAAACGTGTTTATACGGCGCTGTTCCGCGCTGTCAAATATTTATATGCTGTGCTTTATCTTCAAAGGATTCGTCCGCTATGTAGCCCGGGAATGCTGATAAACGCGTATCGATCGCGAGAGAGAGAGAGAGAGAGAGAGAGAGAGAGAGAGAGAGAAAGAAAGAGAAAAAGAGAGAGAGAAAGGCAGTAAGTCTGATTATTTCTGCTTAGCGAGAAACTCGGTAAACATCGGCTATGCTGGAGAAAGAGAAGCTCGTCGCGAAATCGCCTGTAGTGCGAAATTCATCGACTCGCCCAAAGTAAACTCTCCCGAATACCGTTTGTCGTGGTTCGATTAAAACCTCAGCAGCTCTACTCAAAGTGAAATAGGAATGCCTGTTGACGATCTGGCGACTGCATTCATATCCTACACTTAATACTACATGGTTTGAATCTGTGTTTCTTATTATTGTTTATGGACAGCATATGTGAGATGAGGAATTTAAGTTTTAACGACCACATACTTCAGAGAATTAGATATATCAATTAAATCAGCGCAAGAGAAAATAAGAAATAAGAAATTAATAATTTATTAAAAATTACTAAAAACTGTTTTAAAAATAATTAATAGTAGCATGTGTTTCATGCGCATGGCGCAAATTCATCTATAAAATATATTGAAAAATTTTATTTAAATTTTTTAAATTATTCATATTTTTTAATTTTACAATTCTCAATAGAATCTTTAAAGCAAACTGTGCAAGTATTATAAAAGTAAATTACTCTTCCCTCTCTGGCGTGTCTCGAGAATCATTAAAATCAGAACCATGAAAGATAAAATAAAAGAGAAAACCCAAGATACTGATGTTCAAAGAAATCGCTTAGAGTTTTAAATATATAAATTAAGCTTTATGCCTTGCCTAGTAAATTTTTATAGATTTTTTGTTTGATATATATATAAAATAGATGTATTCCAAATAGATATATTTCAAATATTAAATAAATAAATTTTAAACAATAAACACACAGACATTATGTATTTTCTTTCTGTAACATAGATAGTACTGAGATCGTATTTAATGAACTTCCTTAACGTTATTATGGCCAATATTAATTTCGTGTCGTTGCCGAATATGATTGCGGCAAAATATTGATCAAATAAAATCATTATGCAGATTGAAAAAAAACGAGATAAAAAGTGGCTTTGCATCGTGACTACTGTACTCCAAGAAGCTTAAACCATTGATTCAATGGAATAATGTTGCCTCTTTTTGATATTCTTTGATTAAAAAGTAAACAACATTAAATATTTCAAATTTCAATCTTTGTAGAAGTTTGATGTAATTGAATAATTCAAGAGACGAATAAAGTTTAAATAATGTTATATAGCGTTGAACTTAATGTGAGTATTCCCAGTTGACATTATCGACATTCAATCATCGGACCTTTGACATTAATCTGACATTCCCACTATGAGAAATCATATTCAAATGTATGGCATAATCAAGTGTTGTCAATTTGTTGTTCTAAATTTGAAATTATTACTTTTATCAATTAGCAAGAAATTTATATTAGGGATGTGATGGGGATGACTTGACATTACGCTATGACATCGCAAAAAAAAAAAAAAAAAAAAAAACAGCAAATCTTCAAACAAAAACAAAATGTTAAGTCAGCGCTTCCTTCTTAATATCAATTTTCTGCTAATTGATAGGAGCAATAAATTCGGGATTAGCATGACAAATTAGCAATAAATTAGCACTTAATTATATCATACATTGATTTGACATCAGAAATTGATTTCTCGTGGTGAGAATCAAATCATCAAAGGCGATCATCGATTCACGGGAACAATACTGTACCCAGCAATACAGTATCCGGCTTGAATCGGGAATCGTTTATGATAATCTCACGCTTCGGGACACGCGATGGAACATAATCCTAGGATAAAGCCGAAAATAATTGAGGCGGTCATTCCATTGTAAAGGGAACAGACACGCCTCATTCACGAGAGAGCCGAGAGAGAAATCAATATCCGACGTCTCTGCGACAATGTCCGAACGTAGGCAAGTTATGACGCGCGCGCGCTACCAAGGCGGCTGTGAATTTAGAAATTGGGACAGTGACTATGATTAATCGAAAACTTGTAGCGCTTACGCTCGCGCGCTTGCTCTGATTGAAACGCAACGGGCGCGTACACAGCTTAGGGATGCGTGGGATTAAGGCTAATGTTTAGGTCAGGCATCAACAATGCAATGGAAGAAGATGAAATATAGGCGTCGCAGCCAAAGCTGTTCGGGCAATTCAATATTGCTTAGGTCTACTTAAACTCAATTAAATTAAATTAAATCATTGTATATGTTTCTCATGTTTGAGATATGTATATATCTTGCGCTTTTAATATGTATATCGCTAAATTCAACATAATTCTAACTATTTATTAATCTCTAAATCTTCTAAATCTAATGTGTTTAATCTAAACTCTTTGCAAGTTTCAAGTTTCAAGTTGAAAGATTTGTTCAATAAACGATTATTTCAATAAACACCGAAAAATATATTTAAATATTATTACGTAAAAAGATTGTACAATTATAAAAATATATATATAAACTTTCCCCGAACGTCTCTTTGAAACGCATCCGAGTAATAAATCCAAAAGCATGCCAAAATCATTAAGTAAAGAGATTATAAAAGATTAGGTTTCGATTTTCTATTATAATGGACTCAAATGCAGCTTCACTGCAGATATTGTATAAAGTTTTCATAAAGTTCTGAAAAGAGTATGTGTATATGTATGTGCACAGTCGTTTTTCTATCAGTTTTTTCTTTTTTAATTTTTTATAAGCACTTAGGTCTTATAAGCACTCACTTCTTGAATTTGTTATAAAAGTATGAAATTAAAAATAGAATCCAAATTTCTTCCAGACTCATTAATATAAGATTTATTATTAATATTTATCATCTATGTCAAAAGTTTCAAAATCAATAATGAAATTCATGAAGTTTCATTTCGTTTAAGAATCAAGAAATGTTCGCGTAATAATTTTAAAAATTCATTTTAAGAAACATTTTTGAACTATATGCTTCGCTATTTATCTAGATATTATATATCTTATATGTGTGTGGTCCGTTATATTAATAGAATAAGTGTGATATAAACTAGTAAGTGTGATGTAAACACTGACTTCGTTAGGACTGACTCATTGATACATTGACCTTAATCTGTCTTAATAATAAAATACTTATAATAATAAAAAAAAATAATTAAAAAATTCTTTCTAATTGAGATTACAGGAAATATCACACACCAAATATCAACAATTTATCAATGTTTGCATTATTAATTTATATTACGACGATGCGATTCTATTGCAGAAAAGAGTTTTAGACAGCAATAGAATATTTTAAGGCAACATCGCGAAATCTATCAAAAGCGTGTTAAAAACATCTCTTCGATATCGCAAACAAAACGAATTATTGTTCAGATCGTTTGATGTTTTTTATCGAATATATAATCGCATATGAAAAAATAGATGCAGTAATAAATCCATCCACCACGCATAGCACGATCGCGTCATTACTTAATTGCACAACGACTCGTTACCTGTTTCTTTTAACAGGACACGTCGCAGCGGCTGGTGACGAAACTGCGTTTCGAAACGCACGTCAAAGGGTGATGCAATGTGACGTAAAGCTGGAAACCGTCGGTCGCGCGGACGCGTTGCAAAAGTTATGTAGCACGCTCGACATGGCGACTATTGGGGGAATATGTTCCTGAAAATTTCATCCAACGCGTCACCGCGGCAACGACTGCGCGCGACCGACGTTTCGAAAAATTCAATTTACACCTTACCTTTCTTGATATCTCGCACCGCGGCCGACACCATGACATCCTCCTGAAATAAACAAGTAAGTGTTTCATGAAGGAAAAGTTGGCAATACAGATTCCTTTGGCGAAAGGAAATCTTTGTCTTGTAAGTTCACTCAAGATACGAATGTGTGATAACTTTGCTTTCTGTGTTTTCTCTGGCTTTTTTATCTATTTAACACATACACACACGCGTGTGTGTGTGTGTAAAGTTTATATAAGTTATAATATATTATTATAATCATAAAAATTAAATCTTTAAGAATATTAAAATTTATTATAAAATTAATAACTTTAGAATTAGAAATGTAATTTCTGATTAAAATATTGAATATAAACTTCGACAATATTATCCGATTACGTAAATTTAGACTATATAGTTAAGTCTTATAACTAAGAATTCTTAACTTTTTCATCATTTTTAAAGATTAATGATATATTTCTGTTTCACATAACTTCTCTCTGATATGAATATGTATATAGTCTCGAAAAAGGACCAGCTTGTGACAGAATGATTAGATTTATTCATCGAATCTATTCGTCTCTCTTTTACGGTAACACGATATGAATGCAGATTTTATCAGCGAGTTGCCCCCTCGATGCTTTTATATAGCATTGCACGACTAACGCGGATTCATCGCATGTATGCTCTCCAAAAAAAAAGGGGGGAAAAAAATCTAAAAATCCATTTTTTAAAAACGCTCTCAAATTGCATTAACTTTCAGAGTCAAATAAAAAAAAAATAATGTAATAATTTATATTAATAAAATTTTAATCATTCTATCTATTAATAAAATTCGGGATATATAATACAAAAGTTAAAAAATAATAAAACTGCCTTCAAATTCTTATCAAATTCGACAGAGAATCATGTGTATTGTATGCGTGTATGGATATTTTCTGGTATATTCTGTAATATGTATTAACGAGCGACGAGAGCCCTTCCGAAACTCAACGCGAAACGCTTGTGCTTTATCACGCGAATAATTAAATAGATAAATCAGAGATTACAGAACGACGAATCCCCTAAATTTCACCGCATTGCGTGGTGTTCACCGAATATCGGAAATGTGCGCAATCGTTTTCGGCAAAAGCGGACTACATCGATTCTGGTAGATTATCCCACATTTATGCGCATTTTACGGTCATCGGCGGGGCGGTCATACTCGTTATTCACCTATTTATCGTATTGCTGTCGATTGAAACACTCTATCATGACTACCACGCTACAGTGATACAATGCATATACATTCATTTAACAGCGATGATGTCGTCAAGATTTCGATCACCGAAACAAATTATCTTGTCATGAACCGCTCTCTCATACACACACACATACACACAAAATAGAGAAAGTCAACGAAATTTTTAGCATGTAATTAATGTCGTATAATTTTCCGCGTCAAATAGCTGTCGATCAAAGGCTAAAAATAAACATTACTATTACAAATAAATCACATGTTAATATCGCTAAAAATTTGCATGCCATATTTAGTTAAATATGTTTTTAAAAACTTTGCAAAAAAAGATTATTATATAAAATATATTTAATAATTCTAAAAAATTGCATGATATTAATGATATAGATATGTAAAAATGATATAAATCTAATACAAAAAAGAGTACATGATGTACAGCTAATTTTCACTCGATATGAAATTTATTTCGTTTTTATATTCAAAAATATTTCATGGCAATAAAATATTTTATCACATGCATCACGATACAAGTATATATATGTACATATATATATATATATATTTATTTATTGATATATTTCAAATTAATAATACACGTGCACACTGTTTAAAAGCGCAGATTATTGGTTAACACGTGCAGCAAAAGTTCTAAAAAATGATAAACCCGCTTTTATATGCGCCGCAGGAGCAACTACTATGACGTGTGTACGATGAATGAGCAGATACCCGAGTGTCGTGATGAAAGGATAAATCCACTTAAAACCTCATCCATTATATCGCTTTCTTCCACGAGCACTCATGTTCCCCAGTTATTTAAAAACCGGGGATCCATTTCGCTGTGCAGTTCACCCCTCACACTTCTGCGCGCGGTTTCGCAATAATCTCCGCAGTTTCGCAAGCCGCACCAACGGACTCATTATTTTATTTTTCCTCTATAGGAAAGAGAAGACGCAATAATTCAGGATGAATACGCGCTCCGACATTTTTATATTCCTACCGCAAGAAGGAGAATCGAATTCTACTAAATGAACAACACTTATGTCGCCGTTCATTCAGTATATCAATCTAACAGAACTTAATTTTCTTACGCTATATAAAAAGCGGTTCTTATCTACATACGTTTGTGTCTGTGAATGAAAATGTAGTATTTTAGATTTAAATGAGATGAATCCGAGCACAATTATGCGAAATTTTCAAAAGTGTATATTCAAGTTGAAGCATATTCAAATCTAAATGTATTCTGAATCAACATTTAAATGTTAAATGTAAAACGGTAAGATAAAATATTATTTGAATATTACAATGTTAAAAATATTATTATAATGAATCTTTAATAAATATATACATATATATAATCTTTTGTTTTTAACCAGACATGACTTAAAAATAGAATTTAGTTATTCTCAAAAAACGTTAATTTTCTTCTACACTTCAGCATAAAATACCAGTACCTCTAGAGTATTTCGATCGCATAGAAAGCGATTTCGCTTTCATCATCGCCACTAAAAAGCGAAAAAACTGAATACGAAATAATATTCAAGCACTCTACTGCCCGTGGTTTTTGTTGTATTTCGCGAGGGACAGCGCGACATGTTCATACGTCAACAAAAAAAAATGTGTAGTATTCCCTAAAGTATAGTGTTAATTTTACCTTCACAGAGTAGCAGCTCACAATCCGTAAGCTTATTAGCGTTTCATGTTTGAGAATTACGAAAATATTAATGAAATTTTTAAGAAAAAATTTATTTGAACATATATGTATTGGAAGAAACTTCAATTATTTTCTCGCTTTCTACGCACAATTCTCTTTTTCGCTTGAATAATACAAAATGGTCGAGATAAAATTGATGCATAAGCTTTTCATGATGGGGAATGTTACGCACATTTTATCTATATCTATAAGCAAACACTGATGTGGACTATTAAGCCCAACGTGCGCCAATTATACGGCGTAGTAGCAATAATTATTGCCAGCGACGCATTATCGAGAAAGTAATGGCCAGAGGTAATATGTCACTTGGTCAATATTTATTCTTGATATACATGATGGCCGCATCGACATGAGTGCGTTTGAATCGATCTGCAATACTTGTTAAATAAAGTTCGTATACCATGTAAACTCCTTTTCTCTCTAACGACAACTAAAACTTAAACAAAAAATAACAGAGTACCAAACGATAACTAATTGACTTAAATTAATATTTCATCAGATAAGTACTAATAATGCTTGTAACTATATATAATTTAACAATTTTGAGAATCTAATTAAAATAAAAATGTTTAGTAACTCAAAAACGTGATTATTTATATAATTGAAAAATATAACTTTTTCTTGTTTTTTTTTCTATTATTATTATTAAAAATATAATTTTAGCTTTAAAAAATTAATGTAAGTTGTGCGATAAATCGATACCAATATTATCAATCGTTAAAAAAGTGAAAACAAGAGATATACGCGAAATATAACAAATATAATTTCTTAATATACTTCTTTTAATTCATATTATCTATAAATAAGTTAATCTTACAATCTTTCAAAAAGAAATATATAATAAAGAATATTGATAAATCGGAATATGCGACAAGTTTCCCCAAATGCACTCATATAACTATCCTAGAAGCGGAAGTTCCGGCAGTCAGGAAATTTGAAGATTCTACGATCTAACGATAACCAACCAACAGGTCTTCCGTTTTCCTCGACCGCATGCTTGTCCAAAGCTCGGCGACCCTCTATAAATCGCGGTCTGGCAAATGGAACTCTCTGAGAAATGCGTTAGGAACGTCGGTGACCGCGGCCGAAGGAAAGCAGCCTTTGTGTCACGCGCACCGGCTGACTTGTGTCGTCGATTACTACTCGTCTCTCTCAACGCTCTATGAGACACTTCTAGTAGTTACTTACGTATTAAAGTTCATTCAACTATAAACGTATTCCGTACTTTGTAGCGACACTCGTCGGTATCTTAAATTGTTAAAAACATTGTTTGCGATCATTGAAACGTCAGATTGATGTAATTCATCGGCTCATCAGGCGTTAATTACTATTTTTGGGAAATTTCTAAAAATCAATCGATTTGTAAAACCAAAAATGGAAAATATTTTAAATTTACAATATTTTTAGATATTTATATATTTTACATTTTTTTTTATTTTTACAACGATTCTAAATTACGCGCATAAAGAGAAAATGTACAAAGCGATCTCGAAATTTTCTGCTTTGAAAACGTATTTCATCTTTTTTCCTCTTTATTTTATTCTTTTCATCGTAATTTGCGTGCACTGCATTTCTCAAGATGTCTCGCGCAAGCTTTAATAAATTTTATGCAAATAACGATTTAACAGAAGACCGATAAGAGGGTATCGCAGCTTCTTTTATTCCGCTCAATCCAACTTGTTCATGAACCGTCGACAGTTTATGCCGTCGACAGTTTATGCCGACGAAAGCCTGACGTAAGTATATCTACTACTGCGAGGTATACCGCGAGATGTGTTTCCGAGGTGCGGAAAGAGAAATTCGCTTCGGTATCCGCGCCCCGAATTCGTTTTCCTTTTGTCATTTTTCCATCGCTCCGGATCGTAAAACGAGAATGAGCACTCTCGACGAACTTTATTCGAATAATTAAAGTTCGAGCAGAATCGCTCGTCACATTTTATCGACCCTTTCGCTGCCCTACCTAAGACGAGTAACAAAATTTAGTAGCTGTAGAAACTTCGTGAGGCAGAAACTTTAATCTGGCAATGACATAGTTCATTACAAATATCGTTGTTGCACCGACGCGATCAAATCTTTTATTCTCATAAGAGCTATTGTCCTTTGAGTACATTGCTCGGATGATCGACATATGGCGTATCTATACATTTAGGTATTGATAATATTTCAATAAAAAAGTTTCAAAGCTTCAATCATATACAGTTCAAGCTATAATGAATCTAAAATAAAAAGTATCATAATTATTTCAATATTATTTTAATATTGTGACGTTAATATATATTTCTAAAATTTTATGCCATTAATAATTATAAAAGAGACTTTATTACATTAAGCTTATTAGTTACATTAACGTGTAGTAAAAATATATTTTTCTTTTCGCGTTAAAGTGCAATTTATTTTGATAGAACTTCAAAAGTTAAAAAACAATGGAAAAAGATTACAACCAACCAAAATTTCGATACGGATGAGTCAAGTTTTCAGGAGTTAATTGCACGATAAGCGAGAATATTATGTAGTGAAATATAAAATTATATATTCATCATCTGAGGATGCTAGTAGCTCCGCAAATGTTGGTCAAGTTTAAATTAGCTTCGTTAATTAAACTTCGAATTCGATTTCGATGATGGAGCGAGACGGGTGAACGGGACCAGTGACAAACTGTCTTTTCGCTCGCCGATAATTAGTTAATCAGTAACGATAGGTAATTTATTTCAGGATTCAGGACTAATCAGCCCTACAAATTCTATTTCGCTCCGTGTGGTGTTAAATAGCGATTCGACCTCCAAAGTTATTACTTGACACGTAGAATTAATTTGCTCGAACTCAAATCTCGACTCACCCGATATTATTGCTAAATTTCTCGTCGATATATCATCCTAATCCGAGAGGAAGGAAGGGAGCAAAGCGGACAAGTTGCGAGAATTCTAAGCGAAAGTTAGCTCGCGCCTTTGATCGGACTAATCTCGTTCTAATTTTCCAGCGAGATCCATTGAGTATAAAATAAACGCATAATAATTAAGCCGTACCTACATATTTATTTGTTACAGTTGAGAAAAAATCATTCTTTAATACTCTTTTGCAAAAATTCTCTTTTTAAAATTCTCGATGTCGTTATAAAAGAGACAGCAAAGGAAAAGAAAATAGAATAAAATCGACAAGTTAGACTGGATATTCATCTATGTGTATCTTCGTGAAAGATAACGCATAGCATAAAAGAATGATACAAATATTCTTTACAAATATAAAATTTTTGTTATAGTAATTGCGGAATTTTTATGTTTTATTGGGCAATTATATGCAATTATAAGCACGTTACACTTATTGTTAGTCCTTCGCCCTATAAAATTTTCTTTTCAAAAACACTTTTGATACTATTATATTATCAAATGCTCTTCGTGCATAGGAGCACGAGGAAATCATAATCGATATAATTTAACTTTACTACGAATAATTTTATTAGCGATATTATTTAAATCATCCAATAAGTAATAAGCTTTCTTATCGTAATCCAACCACTTTCGATGTTGCATTAATCGTATTACTTGCTTCTAAGAGGCTTACATTAACCGTATTAGAAATGCAACGCAATTTCTACATGTTAAATGATAACGCAGTGTCCTCGCCGGAACATCTAGAAGACAAGTTAGCACCATAGTTTCGGGTTAGATCCGGCTTGAATCTGGATTTAGAATCAAACTATGTGCAACTATGACTCTGTGTTAGTAGGTTTGAAACACTGGATGGAGAAGCACGCCAAGAAATTTCTTTAACATTTCTGTAGATAGTAACTTTCTCAAAAAATAATTACTTATTTCAGTTTAATAATCTTTCCCATATTTTCGGATTCGCGTGATTTTTCAAGAATGTATTTGTTGTCTAATCATAACGTTACCGTATCGCTTTATAATTCGTTGATATTATTTCATCGAAAATAAAATAAATAAAGTGCGAGAACGGAAGAAGGCAAGAATGCAAATGTGAAGTTAGCGTATGCTTGTAGAGCTGCTAACTGTTTAGACATATTTGCAATTCCGCGAGTAAATTTCCATTATAATAGACGTAAAAGTTGATACAATAAAAAACCGAGAATATATTCCATAGTTATTTTCATTTATTTATTTTTATTTACCTTTTATATGTATATACTCAAGATATAATTTCTATTGAATCTCGCGGTGTACGACTGACCACAATTTATAAATTTTATCTTATCGTTGTATGTAAAAGTCTATTTCACCTGGCACGATATATCACACGAATGTCTTTAATGTTAGTATTATCTAGATTAAAAAGGAAGATATCTCGGCAACAATCTTCCCAAATGTTAATAATAATCGGATCAGTATGAGACAGGAGCCATTATTATAACAATTTAGATACTCGTCACGCGTACCGAATTTTGCTAAGGAAGATGAGATTGCTAGAGCGAGGGTGGCTTTATTGGATTTAAATTCCTTCATTTATATGTTAATCGTGGAGAATCTCGGCGTGCCGAGATTCTCGAGGTCCTTGGGATCTCGAAGACCGACTCGCCGATATAAACAGATTCATGCTTATTGTTCCATCACTCCGTAAAAGTTACGCGCGAACGAAAGCGCACAAGCGGATGAATAGAGCTCGCGTGAGAGATTGATGCACTTAACATAACTCGCTCCGGGCCACGAAGAGCTCGCGGCTCAGGAAATCCGGTTGAAAAACACGTTTTTAAAGACATTCGGGTCAAATTTTAGGTCGTTGTCGTTTTGTGCGGCTCGTCGCGCCGATAAAACGTCCGCTCGTAGATTTTTCAATCGTTTTATCCTGGATTCAATGCCAAAGTTCGTCGCAAACAAGTAAATTGCTAATTTTCAGATACGTTGAGTCAGGCATAAGTTTTATGGGTCAACACTAAAAGATTAAACTTCACATTACGTACCGAAATTAATCCTCGATTATCACAATTGCAAGATTATAGATTCTAACATTTCTTTATTTACAGACTGATATTATTTAATCAAAATGAAATAAATTGTAATTGCGAATTATTTGTATACATTTTATATTAATTGCTAATAGAGAAATTCTTTTAATCGTTTCATACATCTAACTAATTTTCAATCGTTTTTATTGCGGATTTACAGTATTAAAATTTAATACATAACCGAAACGAATTTTCAACCACAATACAATAAAAATGTGGGCTCGATGATAATAGATCTGCCATATAAAGATTTACAATAATTAAAAGCATAAATAAAATAAAAATAAAAATGAAAACACGATCTACATTGAAAATATAAAATATAATGTACTATAAAATAAAATAAAATATAAAATAAAATAAAATTTTATTAATACACTATTATTTGATTACATCAATTTTATTTTAATAAGATAGTATCTCATCATAAATTTTCAGATTAAATTATAAATCGCAAAATATAAAATTTTGTACTAAAAAAAATTTGATGCAACAAATGAGAAAAATATCCATTTTTCCACTTTTCAATGCATCACGTCAAAACGAGTAAGTTTTATTTTTAAAAGCATATGTTTTTGATTTACAAATTTTTCTATTTTTGTTCTTTCAAAAAACTTTTGTAACAAGAAGAACACCAACTTTTGTAACAAGAAGAACACCAACTTTTGTAACAAGAAGAACACCAACTTTTGTCTTATATTTAATCTTTTACGAATATATGCACAGTCAGTGCGTTAAGTTAAAAAAAAAAAGAATTCTATGTTAGAGAAGGGATTGATTCAATTTCCCGACTTTGTTTCCGCAGTTACGTGAATTAACCACCGAATCGTAACTGGTTTGGGTGAAGATCGTTCCGTGTGTACGCGCGGAGCAAGGCTAAATCGCATTATTTTTATACCCGAGAGCGATAGAGGGTGTTGAGGATGGCGGGGGAGAAGCCGCCTCGTAATTGAGTGCAACATCAAACGGGGAAGCCCTAATTTCACGGCGATAACCGGGGTGACGTGGGAATCGTACGCACACGGAATCAAGTAAATTGCCGTGAAAATAAATCCCCATTAGAAGAGAGTGTCCCATTGTGGTTTGGGATTTATTGCAAGCTGCACCGTCCTTCTTATTCGATTTTCCTGCCGATATAAACGCGTCAAGAGCAGGAAGCACGCCGGCCCGATTGTGCGCATCAAGAAAATAAATTGCTCGGCTATGTCAGATATGTCGGCAAATATCACGTACTTGTAAGCGATCGATTTCCTACGATCGGGTACGACCGGTTAAGTCTGGAACAGGACGTTTCTAGATAGACGTTTAATCGGGATCTGATCAAATTTACGCAAACATTGTGCAAAACGTAAGCATAGACTGTCAGCAGATTATTCACTGATAATCTTATTTCTTTAATTCTGTATAGCAAAAATTGATACAGATAAAAAAAGCTCCAAATTAAATTTGCAAAGATAAATTAGATAATATCTGCAAAAATGGAAAGCACAAAACAAAATATTTGATTTGCTTCACATATGTATACTAATGCCAGAGAATTAACATAAAAACATATTACAGAATCGAGAAATATAACATTAGAAATATAACATATTCTATCCTATACACTTCATTGAAGATAAAATGTTATATTTGATTATAATATTATTCAACAATTTATTGTAGTATGCTTAATTTTTGCAGATTATAAGCTAATTACTTAATCTGAATGTGAAAATGTTTTTTAAATGGAACATCGAGTTCACTCTACAAAGCTATTATAAATAAAGCAATAATGATAATCCAATTTTATTAATGAGATTGCTTGTGTTTCATATTATAAATTAAATATATCAAATGAAAATAACTAAAATACAGAGATATTACGATATAGATAATTTTTTAAAAGCATTAAAATCAAAAAGCATGACGTAAAACAATTATACATTAAAAATATTTTCCCTGATATCATAATTTATACATATATATCTTTTTGTAGAATATGCTCAAATGTCAGTTACATTTCATAAAAATATATCGTATTAAAAAAATTTCTTACAAGAACAAATAAATCCGTATCAAATAAAAAAATAATAAAAGTCGCAGCGCACAGCACTGCTTTCTGCTGTCTGTAGAAAGAGATTTATTTTTATTTTCTTCATTTAAGATGTATTATTTCCATAATAATTTCTACTACCATTACTGTTATACAATCTGTATGCTATTACAATATGACAGCCTTCATGAAATGAATTATTTCCCCTTCGGCAAATAATACTCATTTTACTAATAGTTTCCAATTACGATGGGCATTTACTAACTAATTAGCAATATATTAATGAAATCACATGAACACCTTTTATTAAAGAAAGCAATAAATTAATTGTATTTCCTGTACATTAATCGCAGATGTAATTGCATTTTCTAGACGTATAAGCACGGAGTTAGTTTATCGAATTATGCGAAATTAATGCAAATTGTAAATTATAATTAATAGTCGGTGGATACTTTTTGAATGTGAAAGTAACGATGGAGAGTTATATATTATAATGTAATGTTTATTAGATGTCTACTTAATCGCGAATCAAGCAATTCAAGATGTGTAAACTTTGCGCAAAAAAAAATACAAGCATTATTATACAATAGTTCCCTAAACGAATCGTATCTCTGTTTCTATACAATAACGTCGATTTATGTATTTTCTTTGTGCATCGTTAATTTACCGCGAAAGAGGACGTGCTATATATATAACATCGCACACTTACCCTACATTTAAGAAAGTATGCGCGGTCGAATGATTAATGACTTCGACAAATAAACCGTGGGTCGCCACCTCAACAAAATGTTTCGTCAAACTGACGGCTGAAGGCAAAGGGAAACGCGACATACTTTTTACATTTTCATTGTTAAGCGAACATCAATATAGGCCTATACGATGATATCATCGACGGATTAGAAGTTTGAAATTTAAGGCAAATTCGAAATAATCTACATCTATAAACGACAACAATAGAATAAAACTCTCGAATTATATACAAGATATAATTTTACTATTATTATATTATTCTTTCTATGCAATCAATTTGTTTGAGATATTCCTAATATGTGTCTTTAATTGTACAATTTTTTTAATAATTCCAGATATTTTACATAAATGTATGTTTTTAGTTTATAAAATTCTGTAATTGGAGATACAAAAATATTAGACTTCTATTTTTTTCAATATGTTTCATAAAAACTTTGATGTTTTTAGATATCAAAGTTTTAAAACTTCGTCGATTTGTAAGCTTCACGGGGAAAACCATTTAGTAGAAAATTGATTTTATCTTCCTATAGTTTTCGTTTTCCGTATCATATGTCTTTAGCGTCAAAAACAAGAGAGCATATATTCTCAATATATGTATATATTGTTATATACATTGAAAAATATCCCAATATAATATAAAAATATCGATATGAAAAGTTCGACACATGGTTGATTATTTCACGATATGTTTAAAGCGTGTATCGAAATTAAAAAAATGTTTTAAAAACCTATTTAGATATATCACGACGTGCGCACAATTTCTAAGAATTTGTGTTATTGTTAACAATTATTGTTTTACATATTAAAATTCTACATGTACTAAAATTATTATTAAAAATGTTTTATTTTTTGTCTTTATTCTGTATTTGTGTATGTGTTGTATGTAAACAGTTTTATTTATCTAAAAGCTCCAGCAATAATCTAAATATTTCAAGATTATAAGTTCGAAGTAGCGGCTGTGCTATTTTAAGTTAAAATAGTAATTTAAGTTGTATAACATAATAATTCCTTCTTTCCGTAAATAAATGTTTACTCACTATTGGTTAATTATGAATCGTTACATCAGCATAAACTTCAGCACTTGCCTTTATGAACATGCTTCTCATCAACAACATGAAAAGAAATATTTCTATGATGCCCAAAGAACGAGAAAAATCGTAGAGATCAAGAAGATGTAACATTTATCGAGATATCTACATTCGAAGACTTATCAACTTAATCATTCCGAACGGATCGTTCGAAAGATAAATGCCTAGTATTATCCGGCTAACGTTTCGATGATATTCTCAAGGAGCATTTATTGCCATTGATTGAAGTATGTACATCTCTAATAATTCGATGCATTGTTCAGATACTATGCAGCGATGCAGCCTCTATGTCTATGTGTAGTATTCTCTCTCCTACGTCGCGATATTGTTCGATTTAATTAAATCTTGAGATTATCCGACTATCCATTAATAAAGTACGGATTGTAGATTATAGTTGTGCATACGAACATACACAATGAATTGCGATTTTCCATTATATAAAAAGATTGCTAAAAATTCTCCTCATTGCTATCTTATCAATTTTTAATATCTAATCAATATAATATTTATTACTAAATCGTGAAAACATCAATTATGATTGTGCGCATATAGTAATCATTAGAATATGACGATCGCACGGTACTTTATATAGCAGTCTCGATATTAAACGCCCTCGACACGCACTTTGTTTTATACTTTACGACAAGAAAACCATGATTATACGAAACTACGATCCACTCAATACTTGTAAAATCGCTGATAATCGCTGATCGCGTTTGGTATTCTTCCAATACTTGTCGATCGTACTTCGTAAGGTAATACGACGACACACGGAGCATCTCGCGATGCTTTTGCTAATTCGACACTCGCCGCTTTGTGTGTCGTTGTATTATCTTTCAAAATATAATCGCGATAAGTATTAAAAAATATCAAACGCAATCACACACATTCTCGATGATTACTACAATTAGCGATTATTAATCCGCGCGATTAATTAATTTTAACGTATATATTTATTTATTTGCGTTATAAAATGAGAGATAGTAAAATTGCCATAAAATGCGTGCGTATATTATTCATTACAAAGATAGCATTGTAAGACGCGATAATCGCGAAAATTAATTAATCGAGCGGATTGATAATCGGGAATAGCGTAAATTGCATCTCCTAATACTTGTTGCAATCGCATTTCGACCGCGCGATTTTCCAATGTTGTAGCTTCGTGTAATTGTGGTTTTCGCGTTCTCCCATCGCAATGTGAAGTGTGCGATTAACGTCGGGATTGCTATGTAAAGTGCCGCGCGATCGTCGTATTCTGATTAGTGCGCGCACGATTAATTAATCGTGTTTCTGCGAGTGAGTCTCGTGTGAGTGCCATAAAGGAGCAATAAAGGACAAAGAGAGAAGGAAGCCCGGAAAGATATCGAGCAATTATGGGGCGAATAATTTATAATTTTGTTTTTCCACTATACAAACACCAATTCTCTGCAGTATTAAATATGTCTCTAAAGCAGAAACTCCTCGCATCTTTCTTTTTTCTCTGCATCTCTGTGACCCGTAAATTCGTCAATACTGGAGTAATTGAAGAAACAGGTTGACTGTTTAAAAACAATGAAAATAGCTTTACACACACCATACTTTTGAAGATTTTTACTAAAATCGCTAAAAAAAACTTGCACACATGAGTACTAACAAGACGTCCTTTTCATTTAAAAGTTTTAACGAGTATCATACTATACTCTTCTCTAGACGCGCTATAGTCGTTTCTTGTACATACAATGTACAAGGGACATCTAAAAAAGATGTAAGGAGCTTTTCAAGGCGCAAATGAGTGTTAGCTCTTTCTTTTAGCTCTTTTGATGCTAAAATTAGAAACATCAGATAATTTCTTGATCACATATACTTTGAAATAATATTTTACGTGACAAAAAGTTATGACAAAAAAAAATAATTTTTTGAATATAATTTATTATCTACTTATCGATATTATATTTACGAAGCAAGATGATATCTATTTATATCTATTAAAGAACAAGATATATTTTTTGAGCAAGTTTTATATGTATCCATTAACCATGAAATAATTGGAAAGAAAAGATATAAACTTCAATATACTAATGATAGCACAAATAAAACAAAATAAAATTAAGTATAAATATTAAAAAATTGTTATGTAAAAATTAATATTTATCAAAGAATTAAAAATCTGCGAAAAAACATGAAGAGAATTTAAAGGAACGTTAATGTATAAATGTGAGAATAGACGCAAATAAATAATCGGACGTACTCTAATTTATGAGCATTTCGAGGAAATTTCATTAACCAGAGAAAGGACAAAAACAAGATGAAGGATGTCGATAGCTATCGCATTACTTTGAAAATTGAAGATTAAAGAGAAGCAGGAGCTATAGTTGACAACAACATATATATGTATATTCGAGTGAACTTTTATCGACTTTCTACATATAAATGCGTTATAAAGATCATTATTACTCTGCTTTATTCTATATGCAGATTGCTTTCTATTCACATTCTCTTGATTGCGGATATTTTAAGAATATTAAATTTTCACAATTAAATTAGAAAAATATTTTAAAAATAAAAATGCAAAATTTTGTATTTTATTTTTGTAACTAAATTTGGTAACTAAATTTGGTCTCTTCCTCATGTAGCTAAAATTGTAATTATTATTTTTAAATACAGCCAATTAATTAGTTTTTGCAGTGTTTATATGTATATACATATATGTATATGGAATATCGAGTAATATTTAATATAATCTTTTGCATATTTACACAATATACTTCGTCTTTTTTAATTTTAGTATACTTTTTCTAATGTATAATTTATATATAATTCTTTTTAATTATTTTTAAAAATCTGATAGATTGCAAATTTAACAATGCTAAATTAATTTTCTTGAAATTATTCGAAAGTAGATTAAATAATCAGAATTTTCCTCAAGCTCAATTCCCAATACAGCAAAACAGCGAAATCGGATCAATCAAGAACCTAACTAATCTGACAAATTAAATGTAATTCCGTCCTAATTGTGCGAGGAGAAAGTTGTTTCGGAAAGCTGACAATGTCCTGTAGAAGGGATGTATTGGCGGTAAAGGGATGTATGCGATCAACGTTGTCGGGGTCGGAAGGTTGTGCAGAGGCGACCACCGGAAGCTCGCGAAGCGTGACGGCGAGAGAGGGAAAAGAGAAGGAGATGGAGAGAAGAGTCTGGGGATCGACAGAGCGCCGGCGTCGTGAGGGCAGCGCCGCGACGCAATGCGGGCAGAACGATGATCACCACCGCGCGAGAAGAAAACGGTGGAAGGCAACGCGACGAGGGGCGAAAAGACGCGGAGAAAAACCCTCCTCCGGAGGAGCCAACCGTCATGATAATCTCGTCGAAATGGAAACAGAAGCCGCTTTTCTCTTTACCCGAGCTAGCGCATCATCTAGGCAGATATGCACATCTGCGCGTATCGCGACTTTTCCCGGGACGTCTCGGAATTCTAACAAACACCATTATCTCCTATGAAAATTTAAGTCGATTTTTTTTCTCATAGCGAGATAATATAAGACTTCTCGAGCTTATAAGCCTGAATAAACAAGGGGCTTTCTCTATTAGTTTTACAGGAATAAATAAGTAACGGAAAATTATTCGTCCTGCAATTTAAAATAGACTCTGCTTTAACAGAACTTTAATTTAAAGAGCATGGCTATATTAAAATATTGAATGTTAAAGTTTCAATAGTTGAAAAATTAATTATTTCTTTCAATGCTTTCTTTAAATGGAAAAATTTACTATATATTTCATAATAAATTACTTTTTACAAGAGCACGATTTTTTAGTCATGTATCGATGTTAAAAATAAAAAAAATTATAACTCTTTTTATGAAATGTTTAATAAATTGTAGCGAAAACATATCAAAAGAAATCATTATTTCTCACAACTTTTTGACATGATTTCCGTTTATGAATTTCGGATGTTGAAATAATTTTTTTGAACTATTTTAGACATTCAAAGCTCATCAAAATCATGAAAAAATAATTTTAATTATTCTTTTATAAATCATAAATTTTTTTAACAAATTTTAAATCTATTTTAACGTTAATCAAATACCGTCACTACATGATAAATAAAATAAAGTAAAAATAAAAGTGAGAAAAAGTAGAATAAAAGTATAATAAATAAAATAAAGTGAATCTTTCTAACATCAATATAATTTTCAGATAATATATCAACATCCCTTCTCAGAAAGAATATAATTTTCTTCCTACAGAAAGGATAAATTTTTCATCCATTGAAAATGCTTATTGTACAAAGTACAACATTATATTCTTTCTAAGAAGAGATGCTGGTATCTCTTATCTGAAAATTATATTGATGTTAGAAAGATTCACTTAATTTTATTTATTATACTTTCATTTCTTACTTTTATTTCTACTTTATTTTATTTATCATGTAGTGATGATATTTGAAATTAACGTTAAGATAGATTTAAAATTCGTTTAAAAATCTGATTTATAAAAGAGCAATTAAAATTATTTTCTGATTTCCTCGACGTGTTATGGACGATAAAGTGAATTGCGAAAAATCGTAACAACAATATGTTATCCGATAGAAATTGCTGTTCTATCTAATAATGGTGCGATTGGCAAAATCGCTCCTCTTATCCGTTCTACCGCTACAAATTGCAACAACACTTGTGTTCTGAACGCAAGATAAATTCATGTACAGTGCAATCGTTCGCATCGTTAACGTACTCGAACACATTTTGTTCCGTTATATGAAAATGTCAATTTCGCGATCCGACGTGAGCAAATTTTTCAATGTCGCAGCTTACATTTGATGAACTCGCTAATTTTTCGCGCTTCGTTACTTCTCAAACTAAAATTTGAATTAAATCTGCAGTAAAACGAGGATTTTCACGGAGGCAATTACTGTAATTACATAATCCGCAGAATTCGAATTCGGATTTTATTTTTATTATCAAATTCCGTCTTATAATTATTGCGTTAATATGAATATTAACATAATGTACGTACATAAAGATCATTTTAAACAAAAAAATATATTACAAAAAATTATGTTTAAAGTACAGTTATCAAAGTTTTTAATCCAACTTTAATTTAAATCATCCAATTTTTTGTGCATGATATTAATAAAGATCGATTTATAATCATATAGAATAAACAATAATATTAGAATAAAATAAGAATACGAGAGAGAGAGAGAGAAAATTGTGACAAATAAGTAAACAACACAGTTATGGACAAATGCGAATTTATATAAGTGAGTTTGATACGAACCGATGAATTTATTGATAGCAGCAATTATATTTATATTAAACATTACTATCATGTTAATTATCATTATATTCTGCGAACACAGGTATTTCAACTGCGAAGCAGCTGCGTTCATACATTTATATATTATCGTTATTTATCAAATGTAATCTATAATTACATTTTATAATTAAATTAATAATTACATTTGCCGAGGTTAAATCCGGCACATTGATGAATGAATTGAATTATTACCTGTTACATTATTACAAAAGAGATTCATATAGCACAATTTGAATCATTACCTGTTACATTGTTACAAGAGAGATTCATATAGCACAGTTTAAGAAAAAAAAGAGATAAGCCCAAAATATGTAATATACTTTAATTATATAAATGTAATTCGAATAGCTTTGATCGACTTGACAGAAAGTATCGTTCTAATTCGAAATTGTCCCAAAAAATTCATAAATTAGCGATCTATCTGTATTCATAGCTCCAAAATAATCATTTATTTATAATAAAACATATATTTATTTCTAACACCGATATTAGCAATCGCACTTTATTCGCGTAAACCGATAATTTGGATCTAGAGAGAATACGACAAACTGCCGAAAGTGAAAGATATGTTTTGTCATATGCGGATAAGCAATTCTTTTTCAGATCGATAAGATTGTACCTGCAGCATCGAACAGCGCACGTGCCAAGTTTTTTCTTCCGCTCGAGTCTAGGAAAACACGTGTATATATATCGTCGAGATGCGCAGCGGAAGAAGGGAATAAAATATAGGATATTAAAGCAGAACTTTTAGATTGAGACATCGCATCGCGATTTCTCCACGTACAATCATCGATAAACCGCGCTCAAAATAATTAAGACCTCAAACATATAAGTAATTAATATTATATTGTATTGCACATTTATCTCTATTTATTTACTTATTTCCTCATATATATAATAATTATTTGTATTAATAAAATCACTTATATAAGTCCGCCCATATTTGTTTATAACTATGTTATCTGTTGACTTGTTTATCACAATTAAAAATTTATCAATATTATATATATATTTTTATATAAATATGATTTTTATATCCTCTCATATAATTAAAAAAAAGTTCGACTTTTTTTCGTGGCAAAATATATTCATTCATAGCAAAATTCCGTTATCTGAATACATTTAAATACGATGAAAACAGTTAAATAATAATTTATATCGTATAATTTGTATTATTAATTTAAAGCGAAAACAATCAACGATATACATCAATATAACTTGAAAGAGAAAGAGAGAGAGAGAGAGGAATATGCATGTACAACGCAGGAGCATTTAAGGTCTTAACATATGAATTTAGATGCAAGTCAGAGCACATATATGCGAAATGGATATATGCATAAATTCATGTGTCATGGCATTAATAATTCTATGTATACATGCATATCCCTCTCTCTCTCTCTCTTTCAAGTTACAACATATCGTTGATAGATCTCGCTTCAAATTAGTAATAAATACGATATAAATTATATACGGTTATAATCTATTTATCCTTTTACTTTCCGTTAACCAAATAATAATCACGATCGTTCCAAAATATCGCATTATTTGTACAACAGCGGTCATTTTATAACGCAGTTTCTGATTAAATAAATTATTTACCTATTAAGTAAGGCTCCGAATATCTTATGCCCATATATGCGTCGTTTAGATGATTGCACTGTATCACTACACTTATGTAAATAAAATGAGATCAAAAGGAGAGATCTATTTACACGCGCCATATTTACTGATTACTGTACTGTGATTTAAATTTAAGGAAAGTGCCGTTTTACGATGCACAGCCCCATCTATCCATCTTCGACGAACGATTACGAAACAATAACTGTCGGTATGAGATTAATGCATAAATTTATGTGTCATGGCATTAAGATTCTATGTATACGTGCATATCCCTCTCTCTCTTTCAAGTTACAACATATCGTTGATAGATCTCGCTTCAAATTAGTAATAAATACGATATAAATTATGTGCGATTATAATCTATTTATCCTTTTACTTTCCGTTAACCAAATAATAATCACGATCGTTCCAAAGTATCGGCATTATTTATACAACAGCAATTCATTTTATAACGCAATTTCTGATTAAATAAATTATTTACCTATTAAGTAAGGCTCCAAATGTCTTATGCCCATATATGCGTCGTTTAAATGATTGCACTGTATCACTACACTTAGGCAAATAAAATGAGATCAAAAGGAGAGATCTATTTACACGCACCATATTTACTGATGATTTAAAGAAAGTGCCGTTTTACGATGCATAGCCCCATCTATCCATCTTCGACGAACGATTATAAAACAATAACTGTCGGTGTGAGATTACAGCGGACTGTTTTACTCACCTAAAGTTACCTGCATTATCTACCATCCATAATGCGCGTAAGTTTGACTGTCGCGCTATAGCAACGTAGATCGAATCGTATCGATCGCAAGTCTCGGTATATTTCCTCCTGATAAGCAAGGATTTTGCTTGTTCAAGTAATATAAATATATCGAATTTACTCAAGACAATTCATATTTTTCACTCATTTTTTATCTCTGCAAAATATTCAAAGATATATATTTTAATCAACTTAATATAATAATTTTTTATAAAATTATTATCAAAGGACTATATATATATCTATATATATATATTTTAAAATTATCATTATTTTTGTATCTGAAATTGTTGAAAGATCACATGGTCACAACCTTTCACCTCTCAGCACTACTGCATATAATTATATTTGTATCTAGTAGACCATTAAAGTTCAAAAAGTCCAATATTTAATAAAATGTTAATATTTCAATATTTAATTAAATTTCAATATTTAATAAAGTATATGTTTCTCAAAATTAAACAGTTAAATTTGATATTTGATTACAAATTTGATTTGATATTGAAAAACATATATTTTATAGTAGATTCATTATCATTATTTAATCATATATATAAACAATGTCTAGATTTAAATCGATATTGGTAATACAAAATTGTATAGAAAAATATATATAGAAAATAGGAAAAGTCTAGAAAAAAAGTATAAACAGATATAAAATGCTTCATAAAATTATATAAAGAAACCTACAATTTTCCATTAAAATGCGTTGTCTCTTTATAATGTTATAAATATTAATGTACAACACATTATGTAATATAAAAATTTAAAAAAACATTAAGCCATCTAACATCAAAAATATTATTATCGTATTAAAAAATAATTGCCTAAGGAAAAGTTCAAATATACAATAGGAACATAATCGTATTACAACTTTCGATGACGTGTTCCATATGTATCAATGATGGTTCAGTCGCTATTCTCTCTATAAAATATCCCAGTACTTTATACTGGGAACATATTTCATATTTACTATCTTTACTATTAAAGTTATAATGCCAAAGTGTCTTTTAAAGACTTAAACTTGAGTTTTGATTATTCGTAAGATAACTAAAGATAAGATAAATAGAACGTTTCACAAGAATTGATAAAGAGAAACTTATTCTCTAGAAATAACTAATGATCCGTTCATCACAATGTCGATCAACTTTAAACATAATTAAACTTGCTCTTTATCTCCTTCTGATTCTCATTCTAAGGAGGCCTCTGGGAATCGGTTAAACTGAAATGGAAATTACCCAAAATCGATGAAACCGTCCGTAAAATGCTCGTTAATGAGTGAATGCATTCACGGTTATAGAATCAAATAGATTTTCTTCTCAGATTATAAAGGAGCGATGAGTTTAAGATCTCGCGATGTATAATATTGCAAAAAGAATTGTATTTTTTATCGTACATGTAATTAATACGCAAATATTTTTAATATACAAAGCCAAGCATTCTCTTGATAAGATAATATTATTCATTAAAAATTAAGAAAATCAATTTTATGGTTAATAATTAATTGTGCAAATGGATCATGTTACATCCAGAAGTCATTCTTTTCTCGTTATCAATGTGTGTGTGATATAATATTAATTAATTTTTCGTAAGAAGAGAAATGTGTATGTATAAATTAAGTTAAAAAAGAGCGAATCAACAAAAAATAAACTTCTTATATATTGAATATTTATGTACTACATTTAAATGTTATACTTTATATAAAAATAATAAATAGAATAACTACAGGGTCTGATAGATCCTACTTTCTTGTCCGAGTTATAAAAATAGATTACCTGCCTAAGGGTTAATAGTATAAGTACATACTATATAACATTTACATTCAAGGCTATAAAAAATGTATTTTTTAATTTATCTTTCTTATATTATATAAATAAACTGTAAATTTACTCTAAATTTATACAAAAATATATGGACTGCGTCTAAATAAAATTAAAAAATTCTTATTTCACGAAGAAGATACTTAATTATTAAAACAAATAAAAAGAGAAATTCGATAACTTCACATTTATCATAGTTATTAATATTTATAGTCGACGAAATATTGCTACATAAGTCTCGTGCGTAGAATGTCACATAAAAAATATACTGTAATATACTGTAATATTTATATTACACACCACTGCTAATAAACACACATATGTATACACATATATGCAACGATTTATAGCCATGCATAAACGTTGGATAGACATTTATGACTATCAAAAAATAGCATTTATTTGAATTTAAATTAAAAAATTGCAAATCACACATAGATATCAAAAAGTAGTATTCGGTCTTCTAGCAGATTTTATGTATAATAAATTTGAAATTTATGAGATCAATAATTTTTTTCTGAATCGATTTTCAGAAGTGCGAGAAATATATAATAATTATGTAAAAATATATGAATAGCAAATTAATGCATGTGTAATCGTGTTAGCGTCTGCTTATTAATCCATCACTATTTACGCAGGATATTTAGACATACATTTAATTATACGTATTAATATGCAGCTTGTACCGTACACTCCCTGCATACAAATCAGTTTCCATGCGTCATCATGAGCCGGAAATCGTGAAGTAATCGTTTAATTATGGCTAACTAAAGAGCTTGTCGCAAAACACTGCTGTTTCTCAAGCAACCAAAAATAGTAAGCAAAAGTTATGATAATACAATTTACACACACTCTAATTGTTATATTTGGATGACTCGCCAAACACACACACACACACACACACACACACACACACACACACACACACACACACACACACACACACACACACGTTTTCTCATGTGCATACAGATTTGCTGCGTAAATTTCTAAAATAAATTGACATTTCTCGCGTGCGTAATTATAGCACGTGGCGCCTATTTACAGCGTAGAATAGAATTGACATCGTAGAGGTGTCAACAAAGTCCGCTAACATTGAATGAAAACTACGTAGCCGCGAAAAGTTAAAAATTAAAAGTACTTCGATTCATGAGGTTTCATTTCAGAAAAAATGTTCCTTGTGAATGAAAAAAGGTAGACAGGCAAATGGTTTAATAAGACCTTCGCAAAAAGGTAGACAGGCAAGTGGTTTAATAAGATATTTATAAAAGATATTTATAAAAGATGCAAACAGTTGGGAAAATTTGTTAAGAACACTGTACATTTTAGTATTAACAGAAATATATGTATGCATAACGTTATCTCGAAAAGACAAAGTAAACGCACAGTATTGTACTATAAAAAATTTGCAGTTAATTTTTTTTAAATCAAAAATAGCAAAAATATCTAATAATATTTTAACTATTATAAAAAAATTTTGAATAAAAGTTCTTTGCAAATTCAGAGACGCGAAAGCAAATGCAATATTTTTCTTTGTTTAATTGGATGAGAATTTTCTTCGACACAATTTTAATTTAAAATTTAGATGCTATAATAATATCGAATATTGAAAAATTATGACAGAAATGAATCATTTAAAAAAATGATCATTATAATCATTTATCATTATTATATTTTTTTTCTGCTCGAATCAGTAAAAAATTTGGAAAGGTTTGTCAAGGAAGAACCTTTATCGGCTCGATATAAGAAAAAAAAGGAAAATTACATAGACGGCGCACATTGAGTCAAGTATTAAACCGCGACCCTTAATTAACAGTTAACGTGTTGATGAGAAATTACTCCCGTCCGTTAAACGGCTCCGATCAATATAATCTGAAAGCGCAAACTGCCATCGTGTTCTCTCTCATTCACCACATAATCTAGAATCCAAACAAATCAGAGGTACACAGTCATTTTTATGGCTTGTGCGGTTAGAAATAAGCTTTAATATAAAAACACGACGCACTTTGTATGTGATTAACAACCAACAGAGTTCCAGGTCAGCGGTTTAAGTATAGTGTAGACTACGTAATTAGGTTGACACGTCACCTCGATATAAAACGTATTAGAGTGTATGAGAGTTATTGTTAATCTTTATGCATTCTTAAATCAATTTTTTAAGCTGCTTTTTTTAGAAATTCAAATGGATCTTCTCGTAACTTTTCGTCAGCTTTCAATATTAATCCAAATAATACTTTTCAATTTATAAAGATTATAAATTTATAAAGCGATTTTTTTATATGTATTATTCGACATTACTCTAAAGAATCTAAAGATTGAAACTGTCAAATCTCCAGATTTTTTAATATTCAGTTTCTATGAGATTGTATAAGATCTCCCATTATTGCCTCTAAAAAAACCATGTTCTCGATTATTTCTTACTTTAAATATTTTTTTATACTTATATGGCAGTTACATTTTGATAGTCAGAATGCTAAGGTGTCACGTGAGATTGTGCTGTTAAAAGAGGAATAACTTAAAAGAAACGTAGAAATTGAACGAAAGGCGCACGCAGTTGATCTTTTTTCATCGAATCGCAAATTTCTTTTATGCTTATTATCGACTATGCATACGTGAAAACGAGGATTAACGCTGAGTTCGATGTTAATCGTGCTTGACAGATGACGCGAGCCCCGTCATTTCTACATAACTACCGCGTGGAAAATTAAGGCCATTCCAAATTGGAACGATCTCTGCCAACGATTCCGAATGGAGCGGAACGTTGTGTTCGTGAGATTTACGGCCGAATTAATCTGAATAAAACTTTGATATTTGCTAAGTCAGAACACGTCGGCAGTTAATCCAGGCACTATTTTACAACGTTCCATTAAAACTACTAGTACGATTACCGACATCTCATGCAAATATTTATTCTCGTATATACGACTTTTCTTAGAGTGTATCATTAATCTTCGCGTAATAAACTAAAACTGATGTTTTGTTCGCTCGATCTCAAGCTGGATATTAAGTTGGATGTTAAGCTCGATGTTAAGCTCGATCTTTGCTCGAAATGCAGGTACAGATGCACATACAAAATACAGATATGATTATAATAATCAAATAGATACATACGATATATTTAAAAAAAAATATATATATATATATTGAACCTCTTAATAAATACACATGTCGTACACTGAGAAAACTCGCAATTCGTCCACTTCAGCAGAGAATACCTTATACTTTCGCGATTTCGCCGAGAAATTGCGTTCCCGAAAAAGATTTCCGCCGAAATATAGATCTAGAAGAGACGCCAAAGATAAGAAAAAAAAGTCCGGACAATCGTGAATATATAGTAGTAGGCCCGGCATCACATTTCCATATAATATTATTCGTCGTTTATCAGCCAGACATCCCGGATATTTCGTCGCGCAGATACATTTCGAGATATCTCGATATTTATGTCGGGTGTCCCTCGGACAACTGACGTTTAATCAATGGTGACACGGCACGAGAGAGAGAGAGAGAGAGAGAGAGAGAGAGAGAGAAAAAAAAGAAGTTTTCCCGCGCGCGAACTTGATCTACACTATGTAAAGTCGGGTGTGTTGGTGCAAACTCACTGCGAGACTTTTGCACAGCGAGATCAAATTTTTTCGATAGCACGATACAGAACGACGAAGGCGGCCGCGCCCGGCGCCCTTCATTCTTCGTGCACACGATAAACGTAAATGAGGAACACCCCCCCCTTTTTTTTTTGCTCACCATTAGCCTTAGCTAACACGTAAAGGTTTTCAGCGCGCGTTCCATAATGGATCAATAGCGATGAACACAGCGGCCGGATAGGCTGAATATAGATACACGGAAGAAGTACAAGGTGAAGTATTATCATTTGTCGTCCCTACACCTTCCTTCCATCTATGACCGTACGCCGCCGACACTAACACGCCCGTAATTTATATCTTTAGAATAATGTCGCCGGGGAATACTTATCACTACCATAATGGATACGTTCGCGGAGCTCCTGCCGCCTCTATCGCAGATTAATAAGGAGTTTTAAATAACGCGTCAAGTTCTTTCTGCAATCTGTTAGACTCATGTCATAACACAGATTAGATAAGATGCATATCTTTTGCAAATTATCGCATTCGTTGGGCAATCAAATTGTATGTTGATCCGATTAAATAGAGTAAGAATCTTTCTTATATGTATACTGATGTATCAGTGTTTATTAATTTTTAATTGGAAAGCGATGTGAAGTATTCGTTGTATAATGTTCTTTTATTATTGAAAAATTCGCGTGCTTATTAAAAAAATTAGTATAAAATCTATATTATTAAATCTATATTGCAGTGTAACAAAAAATTTCCAGTTTAAGAACAAAAAACTTGTTTTCGTTTAACATAGAGCAATTCCGATTTCGAGAAGAAATAACATTACTATTTTGTTTCTTTCAGCTAGCATCTGAATTAGCGAAAAAAATGCATAGAAAAGCATAAACTGTTTGTGCTGTTCTCCATTTAATTTACTTTATGTTATTGCATATTTCGCAATTAGAAAATTTGCCTACGCTATGTGCGTATTCAACGCAGAAATTAAATAATCAGATAAAAATAGACATGTGCATATTGTATTTTAACAAGCTCTCTTAAAAAAATTACACCGATGCGCCAACTAAAAAAGCTATTATTTATAAAATATTTTTTATTAAAAGTTTTCTAAATAAGTCTTTGTATTTACCGTATTTATTTATATCAAATTAAATTATCCGAGATTTTTTTGTTTAAATATCACATAAAATAATAACAATTTCAAATTAACGCAACTTTCTTAAAAATATCAATATATATTTTTTTCATAAATAATAAATACAAATAAATACGAATATATTTAAGGTGTAAAAGATCAAGCAAAATTAATACTTGTTTCTTATACTACTGCAAAATCTAAGGGTCTTTTTTTATTTGATATTTTTTCCTAAATATAATGTTACAAAAGTGCACTGTTTATATTCAAAATCGTGAATGAATAGATTTAACATGATATTAAACTTCATATTTAAAAGCACTTACAAAATCGAACCTAAAAAGGGGAATATCGATATTAATTACATTTGTTATGGAAAGTGATATTCATGGGGATCGTATATCTTCGAAATGGTAACAGCGAAAAGGTCGACTTTTCACGAAGCTATATCCAGATACACGATTCTCCTTTCTCCATTTCGCGGTTTTATCGGAATTTCGAGCATTACGCGCTCGCGTTTGGAGCATTTTGCGATAGTAAGTGAAACCACGGATACGTTATATATTTGTCTAATTAGTGAACTGCGAGCACAGAACATAAAGTGGAGTAGAGTAAGCTTGGATCTCAGAATAAAAATTGTTAGATATTTTCAGGGATATAAGTTCCTTTACAAGATAAATTATAAGACTACAATAAAACTTCCGAAAGCTATGAATTAAATAAAAGATAAAACTTTTATAAAGAAACGATGTGAAGAGAAATATATGGGGAGCATTTTCATAAACATTCTAGAAATATTATACATATATACATATATACATATATGTATATATAATATGTATATATACATATATGTATAAAATAACGTAATAATAATTTATTGCATATATTGTTATATATTTTACATTTGTTAAAATTTCTATTCTTTTAAACTACTATATAAAAAAAATATGTAAAAAAGAATTCTATAGCTTTTTTTAGTGCTGCAAGGATTAAAGGCTACAGAGAAGATAAACTTAGCATACATGTATATCAAGGGATAATCGATTAAGAAATCTCTTCATTATCCACTTTACTATATAAAAATAACAAAAAAAGAATTAAGAGCAAAAGAGATATGTTTGCAAGAGCCATATGAGAAAATTTTTTTTTTAATCGTCTATTTAAGACGATTAAAGAAACCGTCTTAAAACTTCAGAGAACATACAAGAACAATGCGATTTAATCTCGCATCAAACAAATATATATATATATAATTATGATTGTGAATTCTATGGATACATAACTTTTTTTTTTACAATAAAACATTTTTGTGTTTCAACTATATTCATTATTTATATGCTTAGACGACATTAAACGATCAAATTTCATAAATTAATACTGTCGTTTTATGTGTAGATGAGCATATAACTTGAAATAATCGTTTTCTTTTTTTAGCCAGTTATGACATTTTTTATTATAAATATGTAAATCAGAATAATATACTGCGTGTATAAAATAATGAAAACAATAATCACGCCTTTTTCACATACAAAATTTCAATTAATTTTGAAATATTATACAAATTTTCGACTTATATGTACATGTACATGTACATGTGTGTGTACATGTGTGTGTACATGTGTGTGTACATATGTGCGTGCAATGTAATATACGGATTATATCTATCTCGCATCTAAATCAAACTAGAAGAAAGAGAACAATGCGCGGAAGAGATTTATAGGTGTGTGCGGCATTCTGGAACCTATATAGCTCGTAATAGCGGAAATTGAAACGATTTAAGGACCTATATTATCTGCATGAAAGGTGGGATAAGCTTTGTCTTCCCGTGCCGTAATCGCTTTTCCATTGAGGAAAAAGGTCAAGGTGTAGGATACAAATAATCGTAAAAATATCTCTTACACTCTGTTCTTCGATAGGATATCGAATGCTTTTAATGCTACGATCGAATAGAAAAGGCACATCCCATGAAAGATGTAATTTAATCAGTGAGTGAATTATATGACCACTGTACTCTCATTAAAAAGCTTCTATAATTCGCGACAGAATTTAAGAAATTTAAGATAAAATTCCGTTTATAATTTTATGTGCCTCATATCTTAATATAGATATGTGTGTATTTTGATATGTATTTTGTATATATGTATATATGTGTATGTATTTTTTCAAATATTTTCTGTATTACACGTCGCATAAAATTATAAATAGAATTCTGTTCTAAATTTTGCCGCGAATTACAGATTGTCTAAAGTAAGCTTAAAATATCTTTCTTGCAAAAATTGCAACTCTAATTGCTTACCCTTCAGTCGATTAGAATATATAAATGCTTCTCTTAAAAGTGGATTTTCATGTATATATGTATCTATATATATGTATATACATGCTATTTTAATTTAAAACGTCACGTATTTAATGACTCGAACACTAAACAGTTATGTTGAGAAATCCCCAATGATCTTTTCAATTTTCAATCCTTTCAATCTTTTTCAGTAAAAACACTATTTTGCTTTTATTTAATATGTGAGTATTGCTGAGAAATTGATAATCGATGAATAATTTAATGTGTGTGTGTGTGTGTGTGAGATTAACTTGATAAATAAAATATATATTCCCCTTCCTCAACATAAATAGTAACATGTAAACAAGTATCTTTAAAGCTTTCAGAATTATGTTAACATATTATATAATAAATAATTTCATTATCATTATAATTTAATTACACATTTAGTCACATTATATTCTTATTATTTTTTATAGCATATATAAAAAAGTCTAAAATTATTTAAAAATATATTTGGAAAATAAAACTAGAAATAAATCATGTGTGAATATTGAAATACAAAGTCAAGATATTAATATTGCATAGTGATGTATGATGATAGTGCGTGCGTGCGTGCGTGCGTGTAAATTAAGGAGTATTTAATATGTTACTTTATCAGTGTACTTTTTAATTAACAATTTAATCGCTAAATTTTTTTATTTCTCTGGAATTTAAAGAAGCAAATTAAATATTTTTCAATTATCGCAATTATATTATGTATATTATTAATAATAATTTTAAACTGTTTCTAATGCATAAACATTAAGAAATTAGTGCATAAATTATTAATCTGCCTATTAAAGTCGACTTTCAGCTTTAATACGCTGGAAACAGATTGTGTTCAAAACCGCAGACTTAATTAGAGAGTTAATTCCGTCTATTCGAGTCGCAATTTTCGAGTTAATGAGAAGGAGAGAATAGGCTCTCTTATCTTCCAACAATAAGGCGTGGGAGTCCCAAGATTTTTTCGTATAGATTTTTTTCGTGCGTGACGAGAAACAGCCTTGACTTTTCAAGTTTGTCGTTTCCTTTCCTGTTTCCTTCTTCCTTCGCATGCTTGACGCTTTTTGCTACATGCTTAATGCTTAACGTTTTTTTTTACGATTTTTATCATTCCATTTTCATTGCGATATGATAGAATAAAGTTAATTTTAAAATATTTTTTATATATATTGCGAATAAATTAAATATATTTCGCTTTCATAACCGTGTGTATGTTTCTGCATGACAAACTTTCATGTCAAATAATAAATGAAAGAACAATCACTGATCGGTATTGACGAAAAAATCAATATGACGATTAACCATATTGAAAGGAGCGTACAATAGTGCATGTGAAAGAAAAGAACAAGACCTCTTAAGACTCATTACACCTCTTTTCCATCAAACTTTATAAATATCGCGAAAGAGTTTGAAATTTCTATATGAAAATGAATGAGTCTCTCTAAAAAAACCGATCAATAAATTTTCTGTTTGATCAATTTGCACGAAACACTGCAGCATAAATCTTCAAGAAAATCGATTGTCAACGCAACTACAGCTAATATTTTCACTGCATTTTGCTCTAACACGAAAAAATTTGAAGGAAAATATAATCAAATATTATTCGAATAGATCAATATGAGGTGCAGATGTGTGAACACACAATAACCGTCGACAGTTGCGTATACATTGTGTAATTTATCTTTCTATATAATCTATGTAAACGCTGTCAGCATTTTCTACATAATATATGAAAATAATACACGAGTCATATAATACGCTATAAGCAATGCTTATAATGACAATGTTTTTTTTCTCTTTTTTCAAGATCAATTCTTTAGCCGAAGAACTCTTAGACATGTCTTAAATTTTTGGGTCTCCTCAATGTTATAAATTATTTATAACTTATTTTATATTACTAAACAATATCTTGTAAAAAAGTTTAGTTATATTAAAGTCAATGATAATATTGCTATATAATCTGCTTTTTTATTTAAGATATTTACCGATCAATTAATTCAAAATGCATTTTTTCATGTAATTTATAAGTCGCGAATAATTATACAGAGTTGTTATTAATGTAATCAAGAAGCTGTGATTCTATGAAAAGATACAGGAGCCAAATTTTTTCAAAAATAGAACATTATATATGAGAAAAACTTGTTCTATTTCCAATATTTGTTCATAAACTCATTATTTTCTCAATTGTACAGGACAGTTACAGAATGTTCTGTATAATAAGAATTAGATAATATACAGCGAATCTAAATAGATTCTTTAATTTTCATCGATGATCCCACCTTATACATATATGTACATATGTATACATATATTGCTCCGAAAAATTTGTACACTTTTATAGTTTTCTGTGTCAACTTGGTTAGATAGCTTAAAATCACTGTAAAAAATATTTATTTTTATTAAAATATTTGATATAATACATTAAACAATATGACACTATTATCCTCATACAAATTTTCTTTTGTATCCGGGATAGAGCATTGTTGCGAAGCTAACGTGTTAATCCGCGACACAATTCTGGTGAGCATAGTCGAAGCAAGAAATTGAACGCAGCGTGGAACGATGCCAAGATAGTTTGATCCACTGATTTTACGCGCAGAATTGTGTAACCGACAATCCCCGCGCGATATATTCGCTGCTTCGGATCGTTACCATCTTTGCATATTACCATCGCATCTACACAACCCTGCGCCGGATACACGACAGCTTCAAAGGTATTCCCGGACCGACTCGGGCGTGCGATCATAAAAGGAGCAATTTTTAAACATCTTGATAATATAAAAATCGTCGGTTACTCTCGTGCGAATATAATCAAAAATTCTCTGTGCACGAGAGTGCAACGGATCCGCCGAATTACCAAATTAAATGAATAATCGTTTCTTTTCGTATCTTTATTTTCTAAATTTACAATTGCTAAAAAAAACCTATATTGATACAAAAAGTTTCATAGACATGTTGCATCTTTTTAATATTTTATCTCGAGTCATTATGTAATGCAAGAAATTCACACATTTTTTAAAAATGTAAAAAAATTTTAAGAGGAAAAAAAATTTTTTTACGGAAAAATTTTCAGCTGTTCGAACACTTAACGAAAGTTAGACTTGACGAAGAACTGGGCCATTAAATGAAAAAAAAGCTTTTTGCGACTATTCAAAAATTTTGATTTTGTTATAAAATGCTTTTTCTCTTTTCTGGAATTATGCATGCAGATCATTTTCCCTTATTTAATGTCTCGGTTTAATTAATAATACCCAAAACTTTATTAAAATATCGGAATATTATTGAAGTAAATCAGAATTAATTACTTATTGTCAGTCATTCTCACGCGCGCACGAGATTACAATCAGAGCTAATTGCGTTTTATGTAATCACATAACCAATTTGATTTTTAAAAAAAATTGATTTTGAAACAATCAATTTTCTAATTTCAAAATTTTTAGTTTAAAATTTCAAATATTACAAAAAATTAATTTTTAATTTTGCAATTAATTCGTAGCTAACTAAATTAGTTGATTTCAGAAACTACTTTCGAATACTGATCGGTTTCTAATTTTTTTTTATACATGGCAACTTTCTCGGATTAAAAAAATCTGATATAATTTTTATAAATAAAAACTTTGCTGATGTAAAAATAAGAAAATAATCTCTATGTTTATTCATGATAAAGTTGCAACAATTGGGATACGATATATTTTTCAATATATCCATGACAACATCGAAAATTAAACTCAAGGAAATTGTATTAGTTTGTATTGGCTTCAATTTTTGATATAAAATAAAATAGATAGTATTTATAAACGCCTGCGTATATAAAGAGAGAACCGTTGTATAAGTCTTTAAAATGACTAGCGATTTCATGAAGATTATCTAATAAGCATAGTTACAAACGGTAAAAGATAAAAATAAATGTGATGAAAGTATCAAAACACAGGGTATCAAAACACATGGAACGTTTGAACTGGAGAATAATTCGCGAGTTGCATGAAGATTTATATTGTACGGGTCTCAAATTTTCTGATCACGACAGTGGATTTTTCGGTGCCAAAACCGGTGTACGATTGCATCGAACAACGTAAGCTGCTCGACGAATCATATTTCATTGTGCATTTGGCAGCAAAACACGCCAATAAACTCGTCTTTTTTGGCAATTCTTTGGCTATAAAGGTCACGCGAATAAATACGCCAGAAAGAAGAGTTATTGTTCGCAAGCAGAATATATGTTCGTAAATAAAAGTTTTAATTAGGCGAAAATTTCATTAGCCACGACGTAGTAGATTACAGAAACTTCGTTAAACTATGCTAGGTTAGAATGCATCAGGTTTTGCCCGAATACAATAGAATCTACATCAAAGGATAATACTGAATGCGGCAATAATTTACAGGCGAATACTAGAGTAGACTAGAACACGTCAAAACACATCAAAATATGTCAAAACAGACTTTACTAAAATATGTTACAGAGAGAGAGAGAGAGAATGTGTGTAAATATGTGTGTGTATAGTTTCATAAGCGAAAAATATTTCAAATATTAATAAAAAATGTTTCAAATATTAAATAAAAATATTTTAAATATCGTCTTATAATTAGTATATATAAAAGTAATTTTTGTTATTGTATTAACATCTCTTTGATATATCTTTCCTTTTAAACCTATTATATATAGGTATATTATTTAGTTAAAAAATATCATAATAAAAACAAGTTCTCAACAAATATATCATACTAGAATATATGAAGACTCATAAAAACTTTAAAATATATTGACTCTCATGTATTTAATCAGGATTTTTAAATAGAATTTTACTAATAAAATTTTAATTTATTTATAATATATTTCTAATAATAAATGTGGTTCGGCATAACCATTCGTTCCGGAGAGTGTAAAAATGAAACATTCGTATTTCACGATAATATCGCATAGTAAATTTGAAGATGCGAAAAGGACAAGCGTAATCTATTGCAGCATATAGCGTTCTCGTGCACAGAGCGAGCGTAGTATATGTGAAACACGGCTATGGAGAAATGGAGAATTATAGTTCAGACACACTCGAAGATATTTCGAGGGGAAAATGTGGTATATCTTAATAAATTGTGCTCCTAAGAAGTATGAGCAACATTCCCGCTATTCTCCATTTACATCCTCGAGTGCACCACGCGCTATAACATTTAACAGAATAATACTGCAACAACCATGAAAGTGCAAAGGAGAACGGGAGAATTGTTTGCTCGAGATTAAATGCGAAGATCCATTATGATGTAAATTTCATATCCGAATCTAATTAAAAATAATTTTATCACGCAATAATTTAAAAAATTATATAGCGACAGTAAAGATGCTTTAAAGGAAAGCAAAGTGTTAGAACAAATTTTTCGTTATAATTACTTAACTTTTATCTTATATCTTTACATTACATAATATCCGCTTTAAATGATGAATAATTCGCAACAAAATTCAGAGTTCTATTTATAATTTTATCTATCGTATATTTGAATGTATCTTGATATGTATTTTGTATGTGTATATATTTTATTTTTCTTCAAACTGGGTTTTCTGTATCATATGTAAAATTATAAATTAAATTCTCTTCTGAATTTTGTCGCGAATTATATAGGTCGTCTAAAGCGGTCTTTACAAGAAAATTAGGCATTAGATACTTATTTGTGGGTTGATATTTGTATGATAAGAAAGTACGTCTCTATCTAAAATTGCCAAAAGCAAAATTCTTCGCAATTGCAAAAAAAAACGCAAGGATATGCCTAGGTCAAACCTAATCGAATACATTGATTAGAATAAAGTTATATTATCATCATAAATCTTTAAAATGCGACACGACAAATTGACTGAAAATAAAATAAATAAGCGATAATCCACATAACATACACACACACGCCTAATATCGACATAAATTATTAGCTTTAAAGAAACCAAGTCGATGAATGAGACGTGGAAATAGCAATATCTATATTTAATTACGAAAAGTACAAATATTAAAAATGAAAATCTATGTTTCATGAATTACGACACACTGAATTCGCATGTTTCCAGCAAATTTACGCTACGAAATCGTCTTTAGAACGAAGTCAGTGAACTCTCATATAATTTTATCGCGTGCTTAAGCCGTTAATGTTTTATTTCGGAAGTCCGAACACAAAAATAGATGTTTGATATTAGTTCTTTATCTTCCTTATTTTTTTAGCACATTATTAAATAATTTTTGTTTATAATTTTTCTAAAACTTTTTCCAATCTGTTATAATTGTTTTATACTCAATTAATTTAAATAACAAAATAATTGTTATAATACATAGGTACACGCGCGCGCGCGCGCGCGCACACACACACACACACACACACAGTAGCAAAACAAACGGCAAAAATAAAATGGAAAATAGTTTTCCACTTGGATAGTTTTTCTCTACTACAACGTCAAAGTAATATAAATGTAAATGAATCGAAAAAGAAATTTCGTCGACATCGCGTACTCTTTAGTAATAATTCAACAAACTTTAAAATAAGACGTCGAGATATGTGCGTGGAATGTTCAGCGAAAAATAATTCTCTTATGTCAAATATAACTCGTTTTTAAATGATCGAAGGCAAACAAAAAATACAGAATATAATTATAGGATTGCAGTAAAGAAAGTTGTTGGAAATACGATCTCGTTTCTTTAATATTCATCGAAGTCCGTGATCTTCAGAATCGCTCATAATTCGCGAGATCAAAGATTAAATATGTCGAATTCAATTACATTCTCTTTTTATCGCTTTTGCTAAAATTATCTTTCGCGCTTACACACTTTCTCTTTCAGTTTTTTAACAATTTTCTATAAAAATACCCGAGCCACTCATATATCTTTTTGGAAATCTTTAAACTTGCACAATATAGAACCCGATATAAAATTGCCTTTTTATAGACGGCATAAAGTATATTTAAATAATATGTGTGTAATGTGTGTGTGTGTGTGTGTGTGTGTGTATCAAATCTAGTTAGAAAACACTTATTCGAGTACGTGAAAAATGTTTTAAATTGCAATTTAGATATTGATTAAGTTTATTTATTTAGCAACAAACTCAAAAATAACTAGCATATACAGAATATCTCACTATTAAATTAAGTTAAATTTTAATGATACTTTGATAAATATCGAGTAACTTTCCTGTAAATACAAAAATATAGAGAATTCATAATTTTCGAAATTATATTCTCAAGATTCAAAAATTAAAATTCTATTTTCTAATAAAGATAAAATCAATTAAAAGATATAATTCTTTATTTATTTATTCACTTTGAGAGAGAGAGAGAGAGAGAGAGAGAGAGAGAGAGAGAGAGAGAGAGAGAGAGAGAAAATATATGGCTTATTTATCTAATCTCTAAAAATTTAATTTGAAAGAAATTCGCTAATATTTGCAATTGTTAACTATTCTAAATTGCTTCAATATTTTTTTGACGAGAAAAATTTACTTCAATTTAATAAAAAAAAATCCGTCATCAAAATATACACAAAGCCATACACAAAATCAATCGCATAAAATTGCAAATTATACAATAAATTATATAACAATATTGCAAAATAAAAGATTAAAATTAGTTGATTAATCTCATGCAAGAGTTTTTAGCTTCATAATTAAGTAATGACTTGTTAAACCAAATCTATACGGTTCTAATTTTACTTTAACATCTTTAACGCAATGTGTAACTAATTATACAGAATCTTGACGGCAAGCAAACAGTCGAGATAAAGAGGAAAAAATATGCATATGAGAGAGAGAGAGAGTTCACTGTTGCGCAGTTTCATATTGTTGGATTCTCTAAAAGAAAGTTCGTTCACTCGATACTGGATATTATCGCATAATCACGGATAAATAATTTATTCATAATATTGCCTTATAAAATTGTTCAAAATAAGAAGAAATACGATATATATCTATAAAAAAGATTGTATTTAAATTTACAAAGTTTTGATTAAAGTCGCCGTTGAATTTATTACTTTACTATTTGCTTACGGTTGACAAGATTTATTATTAAATCGGATCTATAGTGAGCGATTCTCTACATGTAGTTTTCATGTAAATGCAACACGCGAGAAAATAACGCGCCAGATTTATACTCGACCCATTCTTACCTCAAAATAGTCCTCGTCGCAATATTTAATCAAACACGTGTAAAAGCGTGGGAATTAAGTTGGTCAAGTTTACATTGTGATATTTTTTTATTCGAACGTATTGATAAATTACACGTCCGCAATTCGCGAAACAAAAATAATATTTACCTGAAATATTAAGAATATTATCTATAAAAGGAGAAATTTATATGATCTTTTCATAATATTATAAAATATTATATCTTTATGTATTATATATCATACAAGTTCTCTCAGTTGTAGAGATATGCAAATAAATTTAAATTTAACTTTTCATTAACGAAAATGTGATATTGAAAAGTAGTGTTGAGAATATTTCTAACAAATTATATTTCGATAGTGCACAATAAAAAAATGTATTTTTAAAGAAATCTTATTTTAACAAAAATCTAATTAGAAAATTAATTACTATTAATGTTAACAGTTAAAATATTATAATGAATACTAGCTCCTAATCCAATTTTCATAGAGATGATTTTAAGTTAATATTAAGTTCATCAAATAAGTAATCTATAGTTGAAAAATATATATATTGATGTGTGCGATTTTTCTGACATATCCTATGTTATTACAAGCAAGAAATTTTTGAAAAGTAACACCTGGTTTGGCTTACATTTCATTAAATTATTTGAATAAATCACTGTGGTACGCATAAATAACGGAAATAAATTTATGACTTGAACATGAATTATATATTTACAGTCTGACGTTAAAAAACGCGACAAAAATTCCTTTACAATACCCATTTCTCATAATCCTTTCAAATCGATACAGACGAGCCTTGAATAAACATATCGCGTAGTTGTAACTTTAGAACCACACACTAACACATATTCGAAATAAAAATTCTAGATATCATGTTCAAGGATTGCGATAAAGCGCGCGATGCGATGAAGTACGCGAAATCAAGCGCGTATCGCGAAATCATATCCGTTTGTACGTAAATACGTATCAAGAACAACCGGAAGCGATTATAATTATCGCTGAAGTAAATAAAAAATAGTATCTCCGTTTCTTCCCCCCATGCAACATATAGTTTGTGTAATTATTAATAAATTAGACTACGAAATATATATATTTAGCGTCTTTCCAAATCTATTTGAAAAAGATTTATTAGAAGATTTATAGAAAACATGACATAAATAAAAAATTTAGTGTAATATTCGTATAATATTTATCATAAAACCAACGTAATTTAAATTTTTGCGTTAAGTTTCACAAATTATAAAGTTTGTCATTTCAAAAAATATACATTTTAAGAAAGATATCCCGTTCGACATTTTTGCTATTTTAATCCGCTTTTATTTCTACAAGAATGCAGTTAATATAGCAATAATTATCACCAGGAAAACTAAAAGAAAAGACAACGTTGCAAAATATTTTTCCATTATTATGATAATAAATTAGTGATTGATTAGTTATTGACGCAACAAACTGTACACATAACATGATCATGAGATATGCAAAAAACATGCAAAGTAATATTTAAAACAAGTTTTGCGGTTATATTTCCATATATGTATAATAATGAGCAGATTTTTTTTTATCCGTTTGCAATTGTCTACCTTTTATTATCTCGTATACTATTACATTATATATGATGATAGTATATGAGAGATTTTCGAAAACAGCATCTTCTAGAAACAGCAAGTTACACTTGATTAGCCAAGAAGGATTGCGAAAGAAATAGAAGCGAAATGCGAGCTAATAGAATGGGATATAGAATCTTGGAGAATAGAGAAACGGAATTAAACTCGATGCAATACAATTCGGGATAATACTCGGAATAGAGAAGAGTCCAATACGATGCTGAATGAAAATACGACGGAAACTCTTCGAAGTGAGCCATTCATTACTCGTGTTCTCTGCGATGGCGAACTTGGCATAATTATATGTCTGCGATATTTTTTGACGATACTAAATGTGGTGCATGTAATAAAAAAATAAATAATGGTCGAGTACATACGCAATCACGAAAC
This sequence comes from Lasius platythorax, assembly GCA_963971435.1. Classification (NCBI taxonomy): domain Eukaryota; kingdom Metazoa; phylum Arthropoda; class Insecta; order Hymenoptera; family Formicidae; genus Lasius; species Lasius platythorax. The sequence continues at coordinate 13,751,718 of OZ020539.1, forward strand.
AAAATTTGATAACATTCCTACCTGCAAATATCACGTATAAAATGTGGTCTACATATATTCGATATAATATTAAAGAAAGCACGAGAATGAGTATTAAAAAATTCAAGATATATGATGGGATTTTCAGTATTCCCCCCTGATAACGTCCTTGACGATTTCGAAAAATGTAAAATATAAAAATAACACATTATATCTCAAAATTTTGTAAATTATAGATCGATAAGAAAATGCGAATCGATTATATAATCAATATTTCGTATTCCAAATATATCATTTATGTATATGACGTATTTTAAAAATAAATATAGAAATTTGTATTTCCCCTAATATTGCGCTAAGTATCTATTTATAATTTTTTTAAATTTTATTTTTGTTTCTCTCATCAATTTTATTGCTATGCGTATATAACAAAAATTATTAAATAATTTTTTATAATTGTACAGTTCTATTAAAAATATGCAAATTATTGCTTGTTTTTTCAGTGGCATCCAGCATCAATTTTTTATTCCTGGATAATTTTCTGGATTTTAAAATTTTTATTTAATTGCGTATATATATTATGTAATCAACTTGAAGTAACTCAAAACCAATCTAATCATTTTCATCAATATCTACATACGATTAATTCTGTCGACTCATTATAGAATCATTACAGAATCATTACAAAAAAAATTTAAGATATTCTTTTCAAAACGAATTAGCATACATACAATAGAAAAGATGTACTTTCAAGCAAGATACTTTTAATAGAAGGAAAATAATTCCTTGAAATTCTCGACGTGATAAGATTCATTTCTAAATATATAATCGATGATATATGATACTGTCATCAATATATTATCATAATATTATCATTACTTATTAGAAATTAATATTGTATAATGTGTGTGACTCTCAATTTTTCCTTATAAAATTACGTTGAAATTTTTTTATAACTTTTTAAACAACCCGTCTCGCTCCGTCCATCTGTCACCTGCGTGCCACGACGAAGTGAACACGGGGACTCGGGTCAAAATAGAAGGAAGTTAAAAGGAAGCAGATCATAGACTTACCGAACATCGCCGGGCCCAGGTGTCGCGATGCTCGTGGATATTTTCGACGTGGTGTCCCGACGTGGTCGTGCGTCCCGAAACGTTGTCACACCGTTGTCACACGTTGACACAGGTCGATGCCGGGCGATGAACATCAGCGGATTCTTGATGCTCAAACACGCACGCATACGTACACGTACTCGCACGCACACGCGGCGGACAGTCGACCGCGCGACACACGATGACAGGAGAAACAGGAAAGAAAAAAAGCAGGGAAGACGAGGACAGACGCGTATAAAGCGACATTCCCAAAACAAATTCCCACACACATCACAGTCACGCACAAACACATACATATATACATACGCACGCACTCACGCAGGGATACAAGCAACACACCTGACGCAAAGACGATGCGCTCGCGGCGGGGGAGGACAGTGACGGAGGAAAGAGGAAGGGTAAAGAAAAAGAGAGAGACAGACGACCGTATACAGTCAGTACGACTGACAGAGAGGAAAATATGTGGGCGCACACGTCGTAAACGTACACAATGCGGACGCGGCGCGACGACGACGGCGTCGTGCGTTTACGATGGACGGGGATCGACGAAATTCGCGACGCGGAAGCATCATCGCCCGCGAACACCGAACGTTCGTACGCCGGCGAACACCGGTTTCAAATGCGCACGGTGTACAACGAATATCGCGGCCGCGGGGAGCGTGTATCGCGGATGCCGCGCGCGCGAGACAGCGAGGGCGATACGCGAGGCGACGATTCGCGATGTCACGCTTTCCTGACACAAATCGACCGATCGACCGCGAAACGCGACCGACGCGTTTACGCGTCGTTCTACCAACCTATGCGTCGCACGTCGACCGATCGTCGCGGCTGCTTGCTCAACGAGTTCAAAACATTTCCGCGACACTGACTTGTGCGGCTATCACGACGGCTGCCATATTGGATTCCCATTCCCACGATCGCCCACGGATCAGGCGCGTACGAGAGCGACGCCACGCGGGAGCGAGTTTGACGCGACTGCGTCGCCATCTTGAGACGTCACATGCGAACCAATCGTGCGTGGATCGATCGATGTTCATGACGATGGATACGATGAGTGACTTTGATAAGGATGGCTGGGAACATATACAAAACGTATTATCATCAGAAATTCTTATGTATTACTATGAAGATAAGAGAAACTTTCGATTTGTCGATAATATCGCGATAAAATGTATATATTGGCTTAGAAATTCATATACCAAAGATATACATGTATATTGTATATAATGTATTATATTAATTATCATTGTGGAATAATACCGTTTCTTTCCGAAAAAAATAAATTATATATCATTACACATATATATATATATATTTCTATACACACTAATCTCGTATCAATTATATATTACACACTATGTTATATATATATATTTATATGTATAAAAAGATGTTCTTCTTATAAATATCACAAGAAATAAACTATAATTTCATAGATAAATTCAACAATATAAAATGTATTAAGTTGATAATAAGAATACAATGCATTTATATCAATTATCAATAATAAATTTACTATTCTCTAATTATTTCACGTTAATTTTCAAGCAAAATATACAATTGTCATGTTGAACATAACATAATATGTTTTTGAATTTATTGCAAATGTCTAAATCTCTTTTCTTTTCATGTATACAACAAAATATATAAAATAGAATTTCATATGCAACTTTTTGACAATAAAGATTTTTTGTCAGACTTTTACACCAATCTTCTTTTTTGTAAACTTGCTAAACAAATTTTTCTTTTTGTTTTTCTCATATATATCAGTGTTCGATAAATCTAAACTGTCTAAATTATCTACTGATGGCAGATTTTGAATTGTTGTCTCTGTAATTAACTGACCATTTTGCTTAGTTTGTTTTGTTTTCCAATTCGCTGTAATTTTTTCCCATCGCAACAATTTCTTATTCTTTTTACTGCCAACATTCAAAGCTTTTGCATCATTTATTTTTGCAACAGTATAGTTTTCATTCTTCTGTAGATATTTTAATGTTTCTTCGCTTATCCTTTGATTATTTTGAGGTATATCACTATGCTTATCAGGCAAAATATTCCTTGCTTCTGTAATCTCTTTTGTTATATTGTTTTGTGTTATACTGCTACAAAAGTAATAATTATTTAGTTGATTTTCTTAGAATAGCTTTTAAACACACACACAGTGTATATATGTCAAATGTATATATCTTGCTATATCATATTCAACAAAAGTTACATTACCTTGTATTGATGGAATGTGAAGCTTGTATAGAATCATGTAATTTGGCCCAGAAGTCATATAACCCTCTACGATTATAATCCAGAGTAGATATATATTTCAATTGAAACGGCAATTCGCAGCTTTTGTATATACATGGTATCATCTTTCTCTGCCGCTTTTCTATACAAACAAATTCTTAGAATATAATTTCAAGAGGATTGTGATTCTAATCATCCAGTGACAAATATATATGTATCTCAAAAAAGATATAAGATAAGTAACTGAGTACACTAAGAAAACATACCAATACTTAAAGCTTGAGCATAGTTTAAGAAGAATTTGTTTGCTGAGCTTTTTAAAAAGCTGGGCGATATTATAATGAGTAATCTATTACATCGTTCTGATATTAACTTCATCACTGCTTCATGCTCAAATGCTACACCACCAACTAGATCTCGATCTTTTAAACAAAGCTTTTAACAGAGAAAAACAATAATGTAGTTTAATTTTAATTGAATCTTTGTAAAAAAAATCATATATAGTATATATCTCAATTATCTGAAAGTATACCTTCAGCTTATATTCTGTCTCAAGTTTTTGTATCATTTCATTCACAAAACTAATATCTTCATCTGCATACAAAAGGAATGCATCATAATATTGTGTTTCTAAACCTTGGCTTAACCTATGAACATCACCTACAGGAAACAAATATTTGTTGTATAATTATTGTATCATTACATATATATCACAAATATAATTGTTACTTGTTAATTAATTTGAACTAAAAGATTATTAATTGCTTATTCTCCAAACCTAATGTGAGTACTTCTTGATCGACACATTCGTCTATCAAATCTGCTGATACTTGAGCTCTTTGTTGTTGTTCCAAATATTTTGCAGCATCACTTTCTGAAAAAAAAAAATAAAAAAATCTTCAATTGATAATTGTGACAGACTTTCATATATATTTTTACTAAATTGTTATAAACAACAGAGCATATTAGTTATTTTTTAGTAACACATACGAAATATCGCTTCAGTGTCATCAATAATGTCCCATCTGTCCATTTGTTCCATCATTGTTTGAAAATTTTTTATGGTAATATTCTTTTTATTTTTCTCGAACATTGTTAACATATATGTTGTTGGATCAGAATGTGATACAAGTAGTGACATTATTTCTCCATTGAGCTCCAATAAATGTGCGAGACCTCGCCAATCCCTAATAATTTGATTACAAATAATAATTAGTCATTATACATATATAAATGCGAAAAACAAAAATATGTAAAATGTTAGATTTATTATAAAAACATAAATATATTTACCTTGGTAAATTGTTATCGCTCGGTAAAACTTTCGTGGGATTTAACATAGCTGCAATGATTTGTTTGCTCACAACAGAGATTCCAACAAGTGGCACAGTCGACAAATCAATTGTCATTTTGATTAAATTCCTTTCTTCTTTTATTTAATTTAATATCCGTCCGCGTTGAGACACAGTACCTCTCGCCCTTTATACTATTTTAACTGTTTTGACAAAATTATTGTCACAGCTTTATGCATATATACATATATAATTTTGTCACACTTCCATAGAATAATTGTTCTACACTGTATCGCGTTTACTATATTTATCACTGTTCGCCATTTCTCTGATAAAGGATTTATGTTACCAGTCTACGATATCCAATAAGAAAATGTGCTTCCTAGGAACTCGAACATTTTTATCCCTAAAAAGTAAATCTTCCTATTGGATATCAGATGTGGTACACGTCACGATATATGTATATACAACAATAAAACTTTTAAAAGAATGATCCTCCTTTTCAACCAGAAATGGCATTTTGCATTTCTTCTATTATATTAAACATTCCACATCTTTTATTTATAGTTATCATAGGATTAAAAAATTGTTTTGTACGGTAAATAGCATAGTAATAACAAGGCGCAAAGATTAAATATCAATAATAAAGTACAGAACATATATAGTTTTTTCACATGTCATGTGTAATAAAATAAGAAATCATTATATCCTGTTATATCTTAATTTATTAATTATACTTATTAGTTAGATAAACTTTTGAAATAACATCACATCTATAATGCTGAAAAAATATCAATTCTCTATGGTCCGATGTAACTGCAAAGTAAACGTATCTATCTTTTTATTAATCTCAAGAATTACATCGCTATGCGATATTAGTATGTAAACAAATCCTTGTCAGAAAAATAAAAAATTTAAAAGTGTATATCAATATAATCAAAATTAAAATAGTCAGAGATATTAGCTTATATCAATAATTAAGACGAGTAAAATCAACAGCAGTAAAAAAGATGAAACATCGTCCATAGAGTATTAATCTAGTATTATTAAAAATTATCTCAATTAATAAAATAAATATGTATCGACGTATGAAAGCTACGAATTATATAACATAAAAATGTTTTATATGCTTAAAGTTTAAGTAAAATAGAGTTTTATATATATATATGTAACTATCATTGTACTATGTTTGTACACTCTATTTATATATATCACAAGGTAAAATAGATTAAAAACCGAACAGTGACTTGAGATCGTTGAGAGTGAGCTTCATACCAGCATTATTTTTATCACCACTCAATACATTATGCGCTATCTCGAGTTTTCGCTCTTGCAAGACTTTTATGCGTTCCTCTATTGTATCAGTGCAAATAAATCTGAAAAGAAAAATGTGCAAGAGTAAAACGGAAAATGCACGTACGTGTAGAAATTAAACGCGATGTACTAACTTGTAGATATAGACGTTTTTTGTTTGACCAAAGCGATAAATCCTATCTTGCGCCTGTGTCTCCAACTGTGGATTCCAATGAATGTCAAATAACAATAAATGATTGCCACCTACTAAGTTCAATCCTACTCCACCAGCAGTAAGTGAAAGCAGCAAGATTCTCGGGCCGGAATCTCGACTGTTAAAAGACTCCACTACATTCTGAAACAAAAAAGACGCTTATAAACATATCCAGTTTAAAAAAAATAAAATATAATAAAAATTACATGCTTAAATAGCAAATCTATCATCTACAGCATACCTGGCGATCTTTGATAGCGACACTTCCGGTAAATTTGCTAAATGTAGCGCCTTCTATTGAAGACAAGTGTGATGCTATAACGTTTAACAGAGTGGCCCATTGTGAAACGATAATGAGTTTATCCTCACCCTTTTGTAAAATTTCTTCAACCAAATTAAGCAAGATCCTCATCTGAATTATATATCATGTTAATTGCATGCAAGTAAAATTATGAGACTTCTTGCAGATTATACAATTGTCACTCACTTTAGAACTAATGCGATCATCATCAAATACCGGATTCTCAGCAGTAAGTAGATTTCCGGTTATTCTTTCATCGATACTTTCGTCTTCCTCTTCCGTATTATCGATTCCACTAAGCGATATGTTACTCACTCGTGACAATAAGTCGGGATCAACATTTTCCTCCATTATCCCACTTTGCTTCACGTCATCCTGATCCAACATCGCGTGGATCAATGCCGGATGACAACACAACTGACGTAATCGTAGTAAAAGCACCAAGATCTCGTGCGTTTTCACATCAGCATGCATCGATAGTAATTTTTTGTGAGCTTTAGTGAACTGCGTTTCTTTGTCTTAAAATAGAAAGACAAGAAACAGGTAATGATTGTATGTATAAAGTGTATTGATACATTTTTAGTAACTATATAAGTATGGTATAGTATATTATTTCAGATTCCATATTTAGCTTACTTGGATTTGAAAGATAGGCAGGCGCATCATATTTTCCACCATGCAAGTCAAACATATGGTCCTTCTCTGCTCTTTGAGCTAAGAACTGTGCAAACAGAGTACGAGAGTAAATTAAAATTTTCTCGTATACTAGTTGTTCCTGTGGATCGAGTTTCACCATCACCTCCTCAATAGATTTGTCGGGTAAATTCTCCAAATCGCCTTTTGCTACTAGTTCTTGCTTAGTCCTTCGCAGCATCAAGGACTTCATGACTGTCGCCAATCTTTGATAGCCTGCAGCATTCTTGTTATCTACCCATCGCTTCCAAACGCGTATATCATCAAACGGCGAGCACTTGAGAAACTTCAGAATAGAATACAAATCCAATGCTTTATTTTGTATAGGTGTGCCAGTGAGAGCCCATCGTTTATTTGCCTTAAGTCCGCAGACAGCTAAAGACGCTTGACTCTTATGATTTCTTACTATATGAGCTTCATCGAGTATCACTCTTTTCCAGTCAATCTGCAAAAAAATTTTAAATTGCGATTAAAACTCAGAATAGATAATATGAATAATAGATCTCTATTATTCATATTAATAAAATTTAAGATTTATATTTTCGCCTATTTATTAATTAAAAATTAAATGATACTTCTAAGCCGTAATACCTTAAACAATGTAGATCCGGTTTTATGTTCTCGACTTAATATATTGTATGTTGTGATAACTATATCATTTTTCGATAAGCGTTTAGGAACACTTTCTCGATTGCTGCCGTGATATATCTCGACAGATAGCAGACCGCGTTTGCATCTGTTCCGCACTTCATTATCCCATTGTAACAATAAAGATGCAGGACATACTACTAGAGTACCACCTTTATGATCTACAGATAATAATCAGACAATTATCTCAATAAATTATTTATGCTAAATACATTTATCATCAACTTAAATAATTCAAAATTTCATGAAAAAAGAACAGATATTTCAAAGAATATATATAAAAGGACAGAAAAAAAAAATATATATATATAGATTTCTACCAAATTTAAAAAAAAATAAATTTTCACATACATAAAGGTTTACGATCGCTACTCCATTCGCAATCACTGTCATCGCTATCATCCATTAATTTTTTTTGAGCAAGAGAGGTCATAATCAAAGATATCATAGTCAGTGTTTTACCTAAACCCATATCGTCAGCTGTAATAAAAAAATCCAAGAAAAACATGTTTTCTCTTTGACAATATAATATAAAATCAATATTAATATAAAATCGCTCTTTTTTAGATATTTACCTAAAACGCCACCAGCCGGCCTTTGCTGTTCCCTCCACAAAAGCCATGCAAGAGCATGCTTCTGATGTGGCATTAATTTTATTTTTAATCCCCTTGGATCCTCCGCTTTTTCATTCTCTGCTGGACGAGCGACAAGTGATCCGTGCAAATCTTGTAATCGTTCGACCGTTAGAGCAAGCTCTCTATCTCTTGTCGCTTGTGCTTTCTCGCCCAATTCCCTTAATTCGGGAGATGTGGTTGGTTTCAACGGTATGTTATTAATATCCAAATATGAATCCATATCATCCGTATCATCCGAGTATGGTTCATCTTTAACGAACAATAACTCTTTTTCTGCCGAACGCGATTCTTTTAATACTTTATTTTCTTGCCTATTTAAACTTTGCACCAAAGGTGTTTTCTCCAATTCGAGTGTCAACTGTTCAATTTCTGTTTCTTTTTCACGTATACTTTCATGCACTTTCTGTCCTTTATCAGGTAATACTTTAATGTTTCCTTCAGTGAGCAATAACTAAAAAAGATGTTTTTTATATTGAAAAAAGGTCTTTTTATATGCACAAATTATTTATATTTATTTTACTAATGCACAATTATATATAAAAGTAATTATTTCTCTTCTTTCTACAATATTACATTAACTATAAATGGAATTAGATATATTTCATATTTACTTTTAATTTACTTAATTGAGCTTTAAGCTGTTCCAATTTGCAAGCCATAATTGCTCTTTTTTGTGCTACTAATGGATCTATATTCCCAACACCAATTTCTTGTTTTGCAAAAGATATCGCTGCTTCAGACTCACTACTTCTTCCAGAACTGGAATCTATAAGTTGTAGATAGTATCATTATATTATATGAAATAATTTACTCATCCATAAAAGATCAATCTGCATACATGTTTGATATTATATAAGTAGAGAAATACCTGTATCAAGTACAATAGTCACAGGTGCATCATGAGAGGTTTCAATTTCACTATCTGATATTTTATGATCAATATCATCTTGTTTATGTGAATTATTATTGTCAACAAGAGATTCGTTAGAAAAGTTGAGTTTTAATCCTTTGATGTCTTCCCTAGTATTATCCCGACTAATGTCCTTCCTTTTTCTACTACTGTTTTTAATTGGTGAATAGGAAATGGAAGAACCTCTCTCTATAAAGCAGCATAATTGAGTGAAAATTCTGTGATATTATTTTAGTAATAAATATCTTAATATACAAAGTTGTGTACAATGTTAGATAAAATACCATAATCTTTCTCTTCAACATATTCTTTATCTGAATCGGAATCATTAAATGTGTGATATTCTTCTCCACTATTGTCTGCACTGTCATCAGAATCTATTACCAACTTTTTCTTAACTGTGCGTTTTATCAGGCCAGCAATTGGTGTACTATCATCATCATCATCATCAATGAATTTATTTCTGTATACAAATATTTATGAGAAAATGTTCATATTCATTAATATTTTTTAATAATACAAATTCAACATGTAATTATATTTATTACATATAATTTAACACATGTAATAAATGATATAATATAATAAAATTATGTCTAGAAAAAATAAAGAGAATAGAAATTTTTTTAATAGAAAGTGATATTAAAATAAGAATGATACATATAGAAATATAAGTTATATAACATAAAGAAATAGAAGTATATAATATAAGAAAGAGTGAAAGAGAGACAATATGAAAAAATGATAGAATTTATATTCTGGTGGGAGTGAGTATGTATGCACTATTTGAGAATTCAAGTAAGCATTACGAAAGATTAAAGGCTTTGAGTCTATCACAGATAATATCATAAATAAATTATTATATCAAAAGAGGTAAAATATAAAGATTTATACCTAGCAAAAATAATTCTAAAGATAATAATTCTAAAAATAGAATGATATACTTTAGTAATTTCTTGTGCTAAATAAGTCGAATAAGAATAAATTTTTTTATATTTAGTATTTTTTTCTATTTAAATATTTGTTTATTCGAGAAATCTTGAAGATTCATCAGATACGCGCATGCACTTTTAAAATTTAATATTGCGTATTTCTTCTTTAAGTAGAGTATTCCTATTCTTGCGCGCGATCCCTGATTTCTAAATATTTTGAAAAATATTTTGATTTTGATCACTTCTATAGTTCTTGTTTATATCAGTCTATGAAAATATCTCAAATATGACAACGGACAAAACGCCCTTGGATTTTCAAAATCAATCAAAAGAGACGAAATCTTTACAAAAAAAAAAAAAAATTATTCTACAATTTTACATATCTATATTGCATCATCGATTCGCTGTTCGCAGGAATCAACGAGACACAGAGTAATATTTCGATGTCAAAGAGAGAGTATCGCTGAGAGAAATTATATAATAAATCTGTGATATAATTCCATCGTAAATTTATTTTTTTTTTCAATGTTACTTTTGCATAAGAAAATATATTCTATGCCGATATTGTCACGGTTCCTTTGTCATAAATGTGAACAGAGGGAACAGAGATCATTCTCGCGTAACTACGTCATCGGGATTTGATCTCGATAAAATAATAAAAACGTTTAAGCGGAATACTCACATTTTCGGCGTCGAGTGTTCCGAAAAATCGGCATCTTCCTCATAACTCTCGTCAACGATGAACGCACGCTCGTCAAGAGCCTTAGTACCGGAATTCTCGACAACGTCCTCCTCATCGCTATCGGAAATTATAATAGAATCACCGTCTAATCGGTATCTCGAAGAATCTCGCCACTGTATAAAGCTCTGCTCCATTGTTCACTGTTCACGACTCGAATACCTTGGCGTATAATCTCGTAGTGTCGTCGACTTCTAAAAGTTCTAACGCTGTTAGTCCTGTTCGTTTCTTGTTTCGCCGACAACTCGTGCAGACTCGTACTGGCTGACAAGCGGGACGCAACTGAATTTTGAATCTGCTGCCAACCATAATTTACATTCGGGACGTAAACCATGGTTGGCATAATTCGCTTCATTTGACACTAAGAAAGTCTCGAATCGTTCAATTAACCAATCAGAGCAAAGAAATCTTTGTCCTCTTCCTCCTGATTGGTCAATCAAGAAAAATTATGCAAGTTCTTAGTCTATGTTCTCACATGTTCTCAGGTTTAAATAGAAGTGCTTGTGTATATACTGTACACACGCACATGAGTACGTGACAGTGTGTCTGTAATCATCTGTAATATACTGTTATTGCATGAAAAATGTTAAAATATTATTTTTGAGAGAACTAAATTGATTCCAAAAAAAAATATTACGTAAACTTATAATGGAATAAAGTATTTATTAATAATGGCAGCCCTAATGAAGAAACGAGTGTTAGCTGAATTTACTCAGAGCCAGGTAATAAGATAATGTATCATACTACTGTTTCTTTCTCTTTACAAAATATAAGTAAATTATTTTAAATGATTTTTTTATGAACCATAAAATTTTTATCTGCAGGTTATAAATGAACCGCCAACTAAACGGTTAAAAACTCTAAGGCTATTGTCAACAACCGGTACAAAGAACACTACCGAAGGCAGTTCGGCATTAGCTTATATAGAGTGTCTTGAGAAATGTAAGAGTGGAAATGATGCATTACAATTACTCGTTCGTATCTCGGATTCCATAGCATACATAGCACCGGAGGATGTTCCTATAGCTGTGAAGAAGCTAACAGAAAGATTTATTGTTGAGAGCGAAGCTGCAGTTCGAGCTAAGATTTTTTGGGTGTTTGCTGAATTGGGAGAAGTGACATCAGATACAGTAGAAAAGGCAAAAATTGTAAATGAAACAGCTGAACTTTTAAGAAATGAGGAATCACATAGAGTAAAGAGTCAGGGATTAGCAACACTGTTAAAATTGGGAGATTATCAAAGGTATATAATTTCTTATCTTATCTCACTTTTTATATCTCTCTCTTCATTTTCTTTTTCACTTTTCAAGAAGCATTTGTCATGTATGTGCAATTAGAATTTGTCTTAAATTAAAAAACAATATTTGTTTATATTAATAAGTTAATAAGAGTGAGCATTTTATATATTTTTTTTTTCAGGACACTTGTATTGAAAATTGCGCAGGAGCATCTGCCTGATACATGGCATGGCGTTCAAACACGGTGTCTTTCCATCATTGGACGTTATCTAACAGCAAATGCTGCTGATGATACTTTAACATTAATTGGCAATTATGCTCGTTCACAAGATCCAAGAGTACGTGCTCAAGCTTTTGAAACCATGGCAGAACTACATTCTCACAGAGGTTGTAGACTTCCGGCAAGTTTCTTCAGGGAAGCATGTGCAGCTCTTCGAGATGATTATGAAATTGTACGTCGAGTTGTCCTAAAACTTATCTGGCTCTTAGGCAGGGAATATCCAGAAAAGTCAGTAACAATAGAGATATAAATATTATATATTTAAAAAATAAATTTTGTCATAAACTTCTTTTACATACTCTTACAGTATTATTGTTGGATCTGATGGAGAAGAGATACGTATGGTGGATTGTGCTTTTTCGCAAATTTGCAGTCTCATGGGTGATTTATCACCTCGTGTGAGAGCTTCAGCAATGTCCCTTTTAGGAACAATGAAAAGTGTATCACGTCGTTACATAGAACAAGCATTGGATAAAAAACAAAAAGTAGCTGAAGCAGACAGACCTGAAGTTGAAGAGAAAAGTGGATCTTGTGGGGCATTTATTCATGGTTTAGAAGATGAATTTTTAGAGGTATAAATTTACTTAGTGCGGTACACATATACAATACCATTTTGTTGTGCCATTCAATTAAAAGCTTCTTATTGATATATTTTAAATAATTTTACAACCGAGAGTTTGTTTCTCAATTAAATTTCATTGCATCTATTTTTTTATGATTGCTTTCTATATTGATTATTTTTTGTAAATAAACTTTATTTTAGGTAAGAACTGCGGCGGTTGAAGCACTCTGCACGCTTTCATTAGAACAACCGAGTATAGCTAGAGTTTCATTAGACTTTATGGTGGACATGTTCAATGATGAAATTCAAGACGTCAGATTAAGAGCTATCGAATCTTTAAAAAAAATGTCGGCAAGCGTGACTCTTCGAGAAGATCAATTGGAAACAATTTTAGGCGCGTTGGAAGATTTCTCAGGAGAAGTGAGAGAAGGTCTGCACGCTATGCTGGCCGCTAGTCATCTCGCCACCACAAATTGTCTTTACATGTGCGTTAATCGTTTGCTGGACAATCTGACCCGTTATCCTCAGGATAGAGAAAGCATTAGGAGTTGTTTGGCAGCATTAGGCGCGTCACATCCATACTTGACGTTGCCTCTAGTACCGCAACTTCTCGGCCGACATCCTTTCTTCGACACACCCGAACCGGATGTGGATGAACCGTCCTGTATCCTTTTTTCTATTTTCTATTTTCATTGCGTAAATATTATCTTAGATTTTAAAATTACATTCGATATCCTTAACTTTTTTATAACAGATGCAAGTGTGCTCGTTTTAATATTCAATGCCGCGTTACATTGCCCAAGTATGCACGCCCTCTTCACGGAACATGCCTCCAAGCATTATCACTATTTGCGCGATACTATGCCGTATCTAGTTCCACGATTACGACCAGCGCTTACGAGCGGCTCGGGGATTAAAATGGAAGATATGGATAATGAGGAGAATAGAGAGCAACGTGGCCGAGAGTTTTTGGAGAAAATGGTAGCTGGAATCGAGAACGCCAGACCGGGAAGCAGAGTTCACACACAGCTTTTGGAAGCCGCAGCAATTGACCTTGATCGCTTAGCAGAGATGGATCATCACATGGAAGGGGCATCACGTTTCACTGCACTATATATTCGATGTCTGTTATTATTGAAGTCCGTTCTCAAAGAGTTTTCCATCTCATCGGGGACGTCTATCTCGGCAAGCCCGATACCGAATACTAGCAACAACATTTCCGTTCTTCTTCAGCACGCGCAAAAGTACGTGTTTTCAATACGCATTCGTCGAAAGTCGTTTTGTTATGTCGTATAGAGAATTTTCGTATAATAAGTAAAATTATGCACAGTTATGCTTATATGTGTCATTTTCACATTTTTTTTTTGTTTTCTAGATTACAACGCTTATTTAGTGGATTAGGCGAAACTGAAATTATATTGGCTAATGATATGTGGTTGAAAGTACTATCAATAGAATTGGTTAGAGTGACCAAGAGCGCGACCGGTAGCGCGTTACCACTGGCTCGTCATTTTCTATCAGAAGCCGACGCTTTGCCTCAAGATACATCGAGATTACCACCATTTTCCAAAGCTCTGGTTTTACAGATACCTAGTCTAGCGGACGTAAAGCCAGGTTCCTTGACACGGCTCTTGCTACCGTTGCTCTTGACGCCGATGGCGCAAGGAGATGAACGATTGCCAAGGCCATCGGCGACGACGCGCTTCTGTCGAGCGCATATCGAGGAACCAAGGGGCGACGCCGATGCTGCGCTAAAATTCACGGGCGGTCTCTTATTGGGAATCCCTCTGAATGCCAAGATATTGAATCTACGCGATCCGGCTACGCTGCGAATAAAGCTGAGACATCCGGATCAACAAGTGCAATTACTGTTACCGCGACAGTCGGATTTGCGTATGCAGCATTCCGATCAGAAAGAGTACAGATTGAGGACGACAGTTCTTCTATCGCATCAAGTATGGATGGAGCCTTGTAACGTAGAAATCTCCCTGGCACTATTGGTGCCATCGTCTTCAATTTGTACACACCCGCCTTTAGACGATCCATGCGTGATTGATCTATGTAAACCTACTAAGGTATCAATTGCACCAAAAGCCATTAAAAGAGGCATATGATTACATCATTATTACAATAATCATCTGTATACTTTTCTTTTTGATGGTTTATTTTGTACATGTCTTTATAGATCAAAATTTAATATTTTACTGTTTTTTCACTTGAGTGAGAAATAGCAATAAAAAGTATAAGACAATAGTTGCCTTTTATCATTACCTCTCGCTTAACAATGATCAAGTAGCGTCCACTTCTCTAGGCTCGAATTATAACGTTAAACGATTATTTTTTCAATTTGAATGATAATATTTTATTAAAAAATCTAATTTTGTTCTCATTTATTACAACAGTACAAGATATATATAGGGCATATTTTTTCATAAAAAGTACATCTTTCTGGATATAAAACAATACGCACACAATTTGTAATTAGATCATTCTTGGCTTCTATTCAGTGTGAATGATATATAGTAGTTTTAAAAATAAGTTTGCCAAGCAACCGTACTTCACCTCCAACTAGAGAACGAGCTGCCGCTGAAATAAAATAATTGTTATTAGTAATTTGCATTTTCACATATGTTTTCTCTTTTTTAATTATCAATATTGTAATCAACTTGTATGATCGATTCAAAACTTATTAATATAAAAACTACATACGCAGTGAATGTAGGTTTCTCTGGTTCTGGATTCTTTTGGGCTAAGCTACC
Source organism: Lasius platythorax (assembly GCA_963971435.1). Classification (NCBI taxonomy): domain Eukaryota; kingdom Metazoa; phylum Arthropoda; class Insecta; order Hymenoptera; family Formicidae; genus Lasius; species Lasius platythorax. The sequence goes on from OZ020539.1 coordinate 13,767,543, forward strand.
AAAACTGAGGCCACCCGATTGATTGGCCAAAGACTCAAACGTACTGCTGCCTGCTACTTCTCCAAATACTTTCGGCATATTTTCCATTGTAGAACCACCTTGCATAACGGATGGGCTTCCAAATCCTATTTATAACATTTCTTTTTTATTATAACAGGTATGCAGGATAATGTAATTAACTATCTGACATTTAGAATTAATTTTTGTTTTATAAGATTAAGAATATTGTATATACATTTTAGTTGGATTTAATGCAATTAATGATAAGATTTCTCTCTCTCTTTCACTCATATAAAAATCTTTAAAGATAGGAATGTAAAATGTTATGTATTTGCGTGCATTTTGAAAATATTATAATAATATAAGAGCTATAGCTATTTACCTATGCCAGGAGACTCAAACGCAGGGGACGAGCCGAAACTACTTCCGAAAACAGGCTTCGACCCTCCGAAGATGGGCGATGATCCAAAAACCGGTTTCGCGCCGAAGGTAGAAGCCTGTCCGAAAGCAGGTTGATTACCGCCAAGTACAGGTTGCTGTATCGGAGACGTGTTAGGCATCGTAGACCTGAAGACATTCGTATTCGCGGCGGAAGTACCGACCAACGGAGATGCGTTACTCGTTAGCGGAGCGTTACCAAACGGAGAAGCGGGTGGAGATGTGTTTGACGCTCCGCCGAACATTCCGGATTTCGGGGCACCGGTGTCGAATATAGATCCCGACGGAGCTGATGCACCGAATCCCGTCGTATTACCCCCGAAGATATTTCCGCTCGGGGGAGACAACGGAGCTGATCCGAAGATGGAATTCATGCTGTTGCCTCCAAATATAGAAGTGTTGGAGGATGTTGAAGCGGGCACGTTGGAGAACACGGAACTCGCGGCATTACCAAACGGCGTTGACGCAGGATTGATTATTGGCTTTCCGAAGACGTTCACAGCAGACGGCGAGGATATCTGAACGCTCGGGAATTGTGCATTTGACACCGGAGATGCTATCGGGCTGTTTTTACTGAATGCCGGCGTACTCGAAGCCGCTGCTGCCGCCGTCGCCGTCGCCGTCGCCGCTACCGTTGTCGTCGTTGTCGTCGACGTCGTTACCGTAGGAATGCCGAATGGGATTGCGCCCGCAGAGGTACTACTAGAGCTAATTCCGAAACTCGCGGCTGGTATACTAGTGGTGGTAGTTTCACCAAACGTTGGCTTACTCAGGGAACCCTGGAAAGGAGCCGGGGTGCTGCTGCTTATAGGTGAAGAAGTTACCGATGACGAAGTGACAGTAATACCGGCGGACGTGTTTGACGTGAATCCACTGAATACTGATGCGGTCGATGCCGGAGTTGACGTTCCGAATGTAGGTGTAATCGACGGAAAAGCGACTGCACCAAAGGTCGATGTAGCAGGCAGTGTTGTAGTCGTCACTTCTGGAACCGTAGCTGTATTCTTTATGATAGATTGGCCGCCAAATATCGGTGCCGCGGATAATGAAGTTGAAGCAACCTGGGTTGGTGGTATGGATCCGAAATTAAGTGCTTTCGCTTCAGACGTGGTAATTTTCTCAATGGTGACCGGGTTGATGGACGGTATCTCCATCGATTTACGTTGAGTGATGTTCGGATCTACAAGACTGATAGTAAGCCCGCCGATAGTTGTAATGGGTGTAACAACGGTAGTCATCGCGGGAGCCTGTGTTGTTATAACAGGAGCGAGTGCAGCAAAACTCATGGAAGTCGCGATCGCATTTGCCTTTCCGTCGACATTGTTGCTCGAATGATTCGTCGGTTGAAGAGTCAATGATAAAACCGAGAAATCTATCGGCGTTTGCAGTGGTGCTTGAACCGCCGTTACGGATGGTTCCACGGTCGTATTGGATGTAGGTTTCGAATAAGCGAAGGACAGGGTTGTCGTGTCGAGCGCAATTCCAGAGGATGAACTTTTCGTAACAGATGGAACTGCGTTAGCGAAACTGAATGTAGCAGCAGCATCTGTTTTCACGGCTGGTGCTATGGAGAGCGCTGGAAGATTACGAACAATTCCAACACGAGCGGCCTCTGTTAACGGATATTCCGTTGTTAATACATCCTTTAACATTCCAGTCGAGGATAAAGCGGATTCCGGGGCTTTAGGGATGCCATCGTTGATCGTAGATTCCTTATTGCTTCTGACAGTTGCGTCTGTAAGAGGAGATTTTGGAAAAATGATATCTTGAGGTTTTAACGCTGGCGTTCCGAACGTGATAGACGACGGGAAGTTAACATTAAGATCCTGCTTCGGTTTAGGTTGGGGCACTATGGAAGCTGTTGCTAGAATAGGCTTCTTGTCCGTTTGTTTGACAGACATCGCGGGAGAAAAAGAAACGGTTGTAGGAAGCGGCTTCTGCTGAGTTTTGTTCTGGGTAATGATACTGTTGTTCGTATCGGACGAACCGATTCTCGCAACGATACTGTTTAACGAAGCGAGGGGACTTTGCGACTTGATCTGCTTCTCGACCAATGTCTGCTGCTTGACGACGGTACTTTGTTTAACAATCGGTGGTTCGGTCTTGATCTTAGCCTCAGTGACCGCAGGACTGAGAGACGCTAGGGAAGACAGTGTGGCTTTTAAACGATCTTGAATCGGTGACGGATTTACCGGCTTGATAATTCTCGGGGTGGATTCGGTGAGCAAGGACTTCAGTTTGATTTGCTTTTCACGTGTAAAACTTAGAGTCCTCGAGGCGATAGTTTTACAGCGAGCGTCAATAACGTCGGTTTTTCGAATAGTCGACGATTTCTCGTGCGAATTCAAATGTAAATTCGCTATCGAACGGTTAAGATTGGATACATCAGCGGTCGTGTACTGCGTTGAGCGATTAAGAGATTTCCATTGTCGCGAAATTTGCTCGAGCTTCTCTTTTTCTTTCGCAATAATCTTGTTATGTATCAGAAGATTCTGATACACGTATTCCAAGCTGGGAATTTTCATCCTCGACCTCTCCTGTGCTTTATGCTCCGACCATTCCAGATCCAAAATTTTACTAACCTGATTGAGCTGCGTCTGTGTATAGTAATAACATCGTTGTAGATCTGCTATTTTGCTGTTATCGTTGCAATTTCTACCAGTGATGTCTGCAGTAGCTGCATTCTTTGATTTAGTTTCTTCGACCCATGCATACGACTGAAGTAACAGAGCCTTTAAGTACGCTATATCACTGGATAAACTATTAGTAGTGTCTTTTAAATCTCTCAAGAATTGTTCTATGACGGCGGATGTCTCTCCGAGTCGTTTCTTTTCTTCGTCCGTACCGCATTCCCATACTTGCGGTTCCAATCTATTTCGTAATTCTTTCTCAAACAATGCTTGCTCCTGCAAATAAGCTCGCAGCCGTATACTGTCATCTATGGAAGCTTTCTGTTCCATCACTTGCGGCGAGCTTGCTTCCTTATCCACCACCACTGATTTGATTTCTGTCTTTGTAGGTTCTAGCGCTGGTGTTTCTTTGAGTAAAACGGGCTTTGTGATCGCGAGTGGTGCAGCTTTTTCTTCTTGCGGCTTCTGTTGTATCACCGGCTGTTCTACGGGTTGTTGAAAGAATCCCGCTGCTTTCAGAGAATCGCCAAATATATTCGTCATCGGAGCGGACTTTGATCGTTCAGACACGATCTCCGGTTGCTTCGGACGTGCTGGTGTGCTGGTCACCGCGGCATTCATAGTAAATGATACTTCCGCGGATGACGTATTAGGCTGCGACGGAGTTGGTGCCATGATAATCTCCATAGGATGTATATTGATGACTGGACAGTTGGGTGCTAAATTGACCATGTGAAAGCTGCACAATTGCCCAGATGTTCCAAGAATATGTAAAATGGGAACTGGATGTGGCAACGTGGAATCTGTACCCCACGGTAATTTGTTAATTGGAGATTTGTCGATAGCTAGACCCATAGGATAAATTTCCGTGGTCCTCATCAGAGGCAATTGAGCTCTACCGCTGTCGACCAATTGCCATTGATTCCAATTTGCGCCTCCGTCTGTAGTACCTAATACAGCTATCTCACTACTGGTGCTACTGCCTGCTATGATAAGTCCCCATTCTGGCACATGCTCGAAATAATAACGAAGAACACTTCCTTCTCCTTCGGCGTCAGGAAAACCATATGTGATATCTTCGTAACATGTAAACATAGCGTTTACTTCCCCTTTTGGCGCATCAATGATGAGAACATTTGTGTGCCGCTCGCTGTTCAGATACGCGGCACAGAACTGATAATTACTGATCCACAAAATACTAATCACTTCTCCAATAGATGGCGAGGGCCCCGCGATGGTTCTAGCAATCTTCAAGGTGTCTGGTTTCAGTTGCACAATGTCTCCATTTTTGCAACCCACCGCTACTTGTTTGCCTTTGGGACTCCAGGCTGCACACAGAGCCTGTGGTTCGTTCGATATTTTGGAAAGTACAGATATTCTTGGTATTACAGAATTTTCTCTTACTTCTTCATCTATTTTTAATTGGAAACTGCCAATAGTACAATTACTAGTGACAGTGCAAAGCATCGTAGGTATAGTAGGATTCCATCGTATATCCGTCACATAACTATCTAACTTGTTTGATGATGTTATTTCAAGTAATATGTTGAGACTCTGAAAATTAATATATTTATTAATAATAAAAAATATTCAATTTCTAAATATTTCTATAATATTGTAGTAAATTAAAAATTTTCAAGACTTTTGAAAAAATATGCTACGTGCATACATTTCTAGCTAGTGAATGGGCATCATATATCAATATTGTAGGCTTCAGCGCTAGTGCTATAGCAATATAATTATAATCACAATTAATTGCAATTTTTGATATAACGCCTGGTAATTGAAGTTCTATCTTCCATTCTGCACTATTCTCCTCTGCTGGTTTTAAGACAGTAATTTTATCATCATGTCCTATATAAAGCAATCCTCGTTTTTTGTCAGCCACAAGAAGATTACAAGCGGTAGGAATATATGCAGGAGTTTTCAAATCAAATATTTGAGATGTATTTGATTGTTTAAATAGAAATTCCTGAAAATACAAGAACAATAGTTAATAAGAGTTGAACATTAAGATAATCATTTAGATACACATACATATATATATATATATATATATATATATATATATATATATATATATATATACACTTTATATTTAAAAATTCGTGTTATATTTTATTTTTATATATCGAAAACAGACATTGCGTAAACCTTTTAAAAATGATTTATTGCATTTAAGAACTTTGTTAAGCAACAAATTGATATACATACTTATATAATCTAATTGGTCCAATATAGACAATCTAGACACTTTATAAAGGTCACTACGTCGTTTAAACAATGTCTATTAAATGTTTAAACAATCGACGAAAAAATAATTTACTTCGTAAGAGAAAACGAGTAACAAGAATGTAAAATAGATGATTGTAAGTAGTTGCGTATGGTTTTCAATAAAAGTTAAAATATTTAATACAAACATTCTCGCCGGTTGTACTACGATCTACTAGACGCACAATTTCTGTTATAATAAAATGACGCATGATACCTGCACATATATTGGATCCGGCGCTGTCTTCATTTCTAGATGTTTTACAATGTCTTCTCATAAATAATGAATAATAACAATAAATGAGATCAACGTATATCCAACACGGAGTACACGTTTTAACCAAATTTCACAAACAGATCCAACAAGCACTGAAATACAACTTTCATGACAGCAGCGCAATATTTTAGATTACGATATAAAATGGCCGCATTCACGTGGTTTAATCGAAGCATTTGATTGACCAATCGGGACGAAGAAATTTCTGTCCCATCTACTTCTGAGAAAAGCTTAATTTTGTGTAAACGAGCTTAAGCTTGTTTGACATATGTATTTATGTATGATAAAAATAAGCTAGGCTTATTTAATTCACACACACAGACTTTTGTTGCAACTAATAAAATCGAAATCAAAATTACCCGATTCTTTGTCTCTTTCTAAATCGGAGTCCTTTATTGACAAAAAAATAAATAAATCAAGTTAACCTTGCCACGTTGATGCAATGGGATGAACTGGTTCACTATTGACATAATCTTTTGCATGTATAGTGCTTTAATTAAAAATAAAAAAAGGAAAGAAGAACAAAGAGTAAAATAAATCATTGTTTCGATTTCTGTTGTATGAAAGAGTATAAATACGATGTCAGATAAAACGGCATTTGTTACGGTTGGCACAACAAAATTCGATAATCTGATAACTACCGTATTAAGTCCCACAATCTTAGAGGTAGTACAGGTTATAACAATATTATTTATATTTATTTCTCTCAGTGTGACGATTGATTATCTATTTTACATTATATTATATAAAACCTAATTTGTCAGAATGTAACTGTCATGCTTATAATTACTATCGCAATTTTAGGCTCTATCGGCACGTAATTACAGACATCTGATTTTGCAAATTGGCAATAGCAGCTTAGAACCGGACTGCACTGCACGTTATGGTTTCCATAAAATAGAAACATTTAAATTAAGTCCATCCATTGGAAAGTATATGCAATCTGCAGATCTTGTGATAAGCCACGCAGGAGCGGGAAGTGTACTGGAAGCTTTGGAAAAACACAAACATTTAATTGTAGTGATCAATGATCTTCTCATGGACAATCACCAAGTAGAACTAGCCGAGCAGCTATACAGGGATGAATATTTATATTACTGTACTTGTCCAAATTTACTAAACATTATACAAACGATGGACTTGACAAAATTGAAACCATTTGTTAATGACAAAAGTGCAGATATTGCTAATTTTATTAATAAAATAATGGGATTTAGGTGATGACAGTTTTGTTTTTCATAGAGAATGTAGGAAGATTGAATGTTTTATAGTGATTTTACAAAAGTCAAATAGCTGTGGGAACAAACAGCAATATTTATATATATTTCAATTTTTAACATGTTTTACAATAAGGATACATGATCCATAGAGTTTAGATTTATTATTGTGTAATATACTACGCTTGATATAATTTACAATAATAATACACTGTATACTTAAACAACCGTTCTTCAAAAAACTATGCATTACATATCATAGAAAAATTTATAACTTTGCATTAGTCAAAACTGTGACAGATCAATGGCAGTTTAACGTTCCCTTAGATAATTTGTAAATTATTAATGGATATCTGCCACTATTAACGCAACAGCTAATTCTGTAAAAGTATTATAAATGATTATGTTTGCAGTTAAAATAAATTCTTTAAAAAATATCAGTTATCTTCTATATTTAACTTTGATCTATATATATATATATATGGCAATGAGAACAGTTGATATATTATTAGTAAGTGAAATAATTTTCATACTTTAATATATTACACTACTATGTTCTGTGTGAGTTATTGCTGTATGGTGTACTTTCAATTTATTTTTCATGAAGATACATGAACATGAAGAAAACTACACAGAATTATAGTAGTGCATGTGTTTTAATTACAGACCAAACCAAGTCGTGTCATTTCCTTCAGAAGTTCATTACCCATTTGTGCAGGACTCCTTGTCACTATTACACCAGCCTAATAATAAAACTCGTGTATATTGTTCAATTCAAAATTTTTTTTTATATATAATGCCAATGATATATAAATATAAACTGTTACTCACTTTTTCAAGTGCATTAATTTTATCTTGCGCACCACCCCTTCCTCCTGAGATTATAGCACCAGCATGTCCCATCCTTCGTCCAGGAGGTGCAGTAATACCAGCAATAAATGATACTACTGGTTTAGCTTTTCCACCCTACAATAAATACATTATAAAAATGTAATACATACATTATCAAAATGTAAGCAAGATATGACATATTAAATCCTATGATAGGCTCGAGGACGAATTAAGACAGGATTTGGTTAGGATGGGCTGGGATTTGGGTACCAATAATTTAGAACAGCAACCAACAGTATTCTTTTCGATGAGATATTCTGCTGCTAATTCTTCCGCACTGCCACCAATCTCTCCTATCATTATGATACCATCACAATCTGGATCAGTAAGAAATACATCTAAACAATCGATGAAATCAGTGCCGTTGAATGGATCTCCGCCGATACCAACACATAATGTTTGCCCAAGTCCAGCCTTGAAACAAAGCATTGCTGTAATATATTTAATATCTTATTAAGATATGTAACTATTGAAGTATATGCTTACAAGGGTCGTTTGATTCACAGCCTCATAAGTTAAAGTTCCTGATCTTGAGACAATACCAATCTTTCCTTTTTGATGTATATGGCCAGGCATAATACCAATTTTACACTAGAACATTATACATACAAAACAATAAATAAAAAAAAATATATTTTTTATTCTAAAAAAAATGCCAAGGCATCTAAAGTTGTTTTTGTATACATACCTGTTCAGGTGCTATTATTCCAGGACAGTTTGGACCAATTAAACGCGATTTATTTTGTTCAAGCAATCGTCTTTTTACTTTAACCATATCATGCTGAGGAATACCCTCTGTAATACAAACGATTAAAGGCATCTCAGCATCAATCGACTCCATAATGGCTGATGCTGCAGCTGGAGGAGGAACATAAATAACTGATGCACTAGCTCCAGTTGCTTCTTTCGCCTATAAATATATAGTAGTTAATTTAAATACTATGGTAAATAAATATTGTAAAAGAATAACGATACTCACCTCCTTAACTGTCTTATATACTGGTTTTCCAAGATGCTCCGTACCTGCCTTTTTGGGGCTAACTCCACCTACTATCTTTGTACCATAATCAAGGGCTTGTTGACAATGGAAAGTTCCTTGCTTTCCAGTAAAACCCTGACATATCACTTTGGTATTTGCATCAATTTTTAAATTCTTCCTAGTTTCTGTATAGTTAAATCTCACCTGAGAACGTAATAAACTTCCACAGTTCCTGACTGAAAAATTATAAAAAATAATTGTAACATCATATAATAATAAATACTAATAACTCTATTACAATAGAATTAAGATATTGTGTGTGTGAGATGTATAAACATATATACATATAAGTAGAATATATTTATTACTTAAAAATATATACAAATATGATGTAAAAACTCATATTAATATATAAACTGTCTCTTAAAGCAAAAATATATTTTATATTGCATACAAAAATATATTTAACAATATTATACAAAGATTGCAAACAAAAAGTATATTTATATGGCCTTCATTATTCTTAGCAATATCAAGTTTCAAGATTTCTAGTTCAAAGTCTTCCTTGCAAATTATATGCAATGAATGTAATCTGACATTTCATGAGCATCATGAAAGAAAATAACGAGCAAATTGATTGAAATGCATACGTGATTTAAAACGTATTCTAAGAACAGGAGAAAGATTAATGTGTATGAAAGGATGGATATCGCTAAAACTAATTGCACGAGAGTTATCGTCGCAGAAGGGGTCGTCGCGATTATTACAGGGGAGAACAAATCATCCAATTGCTTCTGGTATAACACGAGACAAGCTCGTATATCGTTCTCAATTAGGGAAGCGCGCATTTTCCTACAAGATGCAACTCTCCACGGCGCGATTATGTCCTTTCTTATATAATAAAATATTATTATGACAAGCGCGGGCTGTCAGCATTATTTTTAGTCCGTTCATAGGCTGCGCGTGGCGTAATCACAATAAGAAAAAAAAAGACTCAGGATATTGCTGTTCAAATGTGCAAAAAGTCAAAAGAACATTGGAGAGACAAGGAGATATTGCGGGTAAAAAATTACGCGCCCACCTGTAAATTTTGAAAATGCCCTGGCAGCAACAGCCATCTTTTAATTTGTCCTTTCCGCTGAGGAGACAATGTTGAAAATTAAATTAACACCGGACCACCATTAAAAGTATTATAGGTACTGCGATCTGACAAAAAGGTCAAGTCCAGGAGAGAATATCATATACAGACAGCATAGATAGATATCGTACAGAGTTGGCTCGATCGAACCATGAACCTTGCAAAGAAAATAGAATCGAGGATCTCGCTCTTTAAACGCCTCAGCTGATTGGCTATGCGTAGAGGATGCATTTTGTCTCCCTATTAAATATTATAAATTATTTAACAGAATATATTTTGGCTTCTTTTTCATTCTTTTTTTTTTGTTTTGTTTTATGTCTGTGATTGATTAATTTTTTATGCATATGTCGAGTACAGTAGAACTCCTACGCGATTGTTCTCGTCCCAAAATTGTTCTCTCTGCTGAAAGCGTTCGATTGACCAATCGGAGCAAAGATATCTTTATCCTGATTGGTCAATTAAAGTGCTTTCAGCACTTACAGCCATAGAATACCTGCGATGCAAGAGATACTGAAAAGGTAGTATACTGTACGATCAACGGAACTTTTGAATAGTGAGCGTAGTTGACGAAAGGTACGATTGATGGTATCGCGATTGCCAGATGTGCACATTATGCTAACAGGAAGAGAGAGACCCGTCTCTCTACATGAGTCTACATAAATTCTTTTCGAGATTTCATTATCATTATTTTTTACTGACATAAAAGAATTATATATATATTCACGTTTTTTTTTCGGATGGATAGCAATTTAATCAAATTTGTAGTGTCTCGACTTCGAAGGTAATATCGGCAAGTACGTGGAAAGTATGATTTAAGTGATTGCGCGGAGTCACAGAAAATAAATCTTATAAAAATGACGTGGTGAAGATACGCTTATCGCCTGATGAAAGTGTCGAAGGAATTACAAGGTAAATCCATTTTTCGGCATACACGAATTATTTTACCGTGGTATTGATCCAAGATTTTATTGTAATAACATAGCAAGAGAAATCTCGGAGATATATACCTAAAGTTTCATTATCTTTGGTAGTGAACAACTTGCTTCCTGTAATTCGATATCGTTCTCGGTATCGAAGTTGTGCAACGCGCAAATATTGTCATTAAGAACGGAAAATTTTCAATCGTCGGGACTGACCTTTTATTCAGATTGTTACTACTGTAGATTTGCGTGTGCATCCGGAAAAAAAAAATTAATTCTTTTATTATCATAAATTTAAATTTGCACATTATTGTAGCAGTATATTTTAAGAATTAGCAGAATTTATTATTATAATTTTGAATTTATTGTAGAAGTAGAATGGAGGAAAGTACAAGTTCGCGAAATGTTTGGCATAAAGATAAGCCTGAGGAACAAAATGAGCTGTTTCAAGGAGAATCCACAACTGCGTCTGTAGAAGCTAATTCTACATCATTAGCCGATATATTTGATACGGCATTTACATCAACAGTTGATCCATCTCCACAATCTCGGTTTCCTTCTGGTATATATGAAATCTTGATAACTTTTTAATCAATATCTGTGCATATAAAGTATATTTTAATAACTTCTTATTATAACACGCACATACAATATAAGATAAATATATCTTATTTGTAGGTAATGAAATGGAGTATGAGCATTTATTTGCAGACAGTGATATTGAGGAGTCGGATGTAGCAGCTATAGATCCTTATACAAATTCGGCTCATCCTACTGCTTCCGAGAATAATTTTGTTTACGGGAATTACTTAACACCACCGGATACAACTAATGATTCACAGGAATATTGGCAATCTGATCTTGTAAATTGCAATATGTGCCAAAATAGACAAGAAAGAAACTCTAAAAAAGAGCCATCAACTCGACAATTGAATAATTCGTGCGATGAGAGATTATGTAATAATTATAGGACAAAAAGAATTTTGCATGAACGTGATTTGGCAATCGAACATAAAACTAAAAGAAGCAAAGAGCAAAAGTTATTGAGTAGTCAACAACCAGATAATTTGAGTATAGCTGGACCGTCTAGATTATCAGATCATCTAGATCATCCTATTCCAAACAAGTATTTATGTAGTTTACTAATATATTTGTATGCAGCTCTGTTTTTCTTTTATAATATACTATTGATATATAAATGTTATTTTACTTACAGTATAACGAGATCACCGACAAGCATGGATCCTATACGTGTCCTAGAACATGTTTCAGATCATAATTTGAGTATGGCTATTAGTTTACATCCTTCAGCATATTCAAATGTGATAACTCCTCAAGAAGTGCATTCATCTCGTACGTTTATAGCATTTATAATATATTAAATATACTTAATTAGTCATTGTTAAATAGTTAATTTTCTTAATAGAAAACGATGATACACCATCAGCACCAGATTTACAATTAGATTGGTCCTCTAGTAGCGATAGCGATGATGAAGACAGCTCAGTTGAAGTACTTGGAACTGTTAATCATAATGTCAAGGTATGTAATACATAAATAATGTAGTACATAAATAACATTTTGATTATATAAAACCTTTCTAATGTCTTTTAAAAATGTATGTATAACTATTAACCTTTTTAATAGAAAGGCTATAACATGAATATATATATACACACGCGCGTTCGCGTTCGCGCGTGTGTGTGTGTGTGTGTGTAAAAAAGATATTAGTGTACATATCATAAAAACTTTATTTAAAAGAATACATTTCTTACAATGTTATAGAATTCAATAGAAAATACGAATGAAGATAATCGTACAGTTACCGTAGTTGACCTAACTGTAGAATCTGATGAAGAACACGCACCATCTGCATCGACTAATCCTGTAGTTAGTCCGCGGTCGACAGATTATAATCATAGGTGAGCAATATGTGTATTCTTAAAATAGTATATATATATATATATATATATATATATATATATATATATATATATATGTATGTGTTATATTAATATAATTATATATTATAATTGTTTTTTATCAAATTGTAATTATTTTTTATATTATTATTATAATATATGTAATATAAAATTGTTTTTAGAAATAATGCCCGCTGTTGGATGGATGAGTATTTTGAAACAGTTAGATTGCAACATAACATGCATCATAGAGGCACGTGTCACAGAATGCCTGCTCATTCACGTTATGGATCTGTAGGAGGTAAGATAATTTTTTTCGTAAATGTTTATCATTTATTAATATAATAAATGTATTTATTAGTTTTACATATTATGTTTTTTATATATATATATATACACATATATATATAAAATAAAAATTTTATATTTTTTACATATTTTTATATATATGCAATATATTACATTATACTTTAATTACGCTATATATATATAGTAATATATAAGAACTAAAAATAAAAAGATTTTATTATTATTTCATTTAGATGCATCTACGAATGTAACAAGATCACGCATGCATCCACTCCAAGAAAGATTGTGGGTAAATCAACAACGCATGCAAGAAATGCATAGACGAAGGCTTTATCATAGATTTTCGTCGCATCACGTCGCGTTAGTATTAATGTTACTATATTATATTTTATCTGGTAAAGGATCTCTATTGATAAATCATACTTTTAGTAATTCGAGACCAGGAAATGCTCATCTACATTCATCGACGTACGTCGCTCGTAGAAGTGGTGAAAACAGCAGTCCTTTGAACGCTCGATGTAACAATGGACCAGATAATGCAGCATATACAGAAAATTATCTTCCACCTATTTTACCGCCGCCGCAGCAACCTACTGTTTATAGCCATCCTGAGGCTCGAGGGCCACCTAATTTCTATAGAGGATCATGCCCTGTGCTACCTATAATCGTAATTTGATTTGTGTGTAAATATAACGTCTCCCGATATCATATCTTATAATTTGCATTTTATATTACAGGTAAATCCGTTGAATGGCGTGGAAGAAATGGAACAAACTCCTCCGGTGATGTTGCCCTCAATGCCGGTACATCAACATGTACATCATCATATGTATCACTATGATCCGCATCAACGGCCATCCCAACGAATGCATCACGTTCACATTAGTTTCCATCCTCACATGGTACGTGGTTTTTTTCTTTTTATTATCAAGTATACATTATATGTGACTCTAGATATTATGTTTAATTTACCTCGTTTTTTACACATACAGCAAGGATCTGGAACACATGATATGGTGCCGTTTCCACCGTTGGGTCTACCGGATTTTGTATTGCAAGGAGCGCGTCACATGTCCGCTCGACTGGATAATTATATGCGCATTGTTGATTTGCGACGTATGGCTCATATAAGTTGTGGGGCTACGCAAGAGTCTATCGAAAGCCACACATTCCCACATAAATACAAACGGGTAAGAATAGATGCTTATAGCGAAAACTTTTAATATTATTGCATTTATGTTACATATATAAGAGCAATCCATTGTATAATGTTACAATATGTTACATAAACATATATAACTTTGTTTATAGGTAAAAAAAGTCGAAAATGGGGAAGATGCTATCGAGAAGTGTACAATATGTTTATCCGAATTTGAAGATTGTGAAAGTGTCAGGTAAAATTTAACTTGAGAGTTTTTATATAGCTTTAATAAAACTTAATAAATTGTAAATTTTATAATATTTTTTTTGTTTATAGGAGGCTTCCATGCATGCATTTATTTCATATCGATTGCGTTGATCGATGGTTGTGCACCAATAAACGTTGTCCTATATGTCGAGTGGATATTGAAACTTTTCTCCATAAGGAGTTCACTACTTCGACATAGTTTAAGGTTTTTCATATCTGCCTCTTTTTAAAATGTAATCAGATATAATTAAATATTCATATACATATATACATATATATGTATATATGTGTATGTATGTATGTATACATGATATCAAATATTTCTCAAGATGGTCCATTCAGGAGAAAATGTGCTGGGTTACCACTATTATTATGGATTAATGGTGTAAAAATGTTATCGATAATCAAAATAATAACGAAACATGAGCTGAGTTCCTCAAGAAGACGAGAAGAGTTGTCATATTCAATTTTAATACATCTCTAACTACGGTTGGTTTTATGCTTAATGATGATAATGATGATAATGATAAATATATTGAAAACTAAATTTGTTTACACATATTACTGATTTATCAATATTTAATTTTAATCTTTTTATATATGTATACGATGTAAAAATCTGTGCTAGAAATTTAAAATAACTTATATGACTTTGCAAAAATATTATATATCTTTGAGTATAGAATATACTTAAAAAAATATACACAAAGATACATAGTTTGGCAACTCGATTTGATTCTATGTCGACATAATACTTCTGGTATACAATACATACTATATAAATTATATGCATTCAGTGTACTTCAATTTATGAGAATATTGAAATTTCTATTGTAAATATTTTATTGATATCATGTAAATTTTTGTAATGCTTGAATTAAATTTGTGACCTTGACAAAATTCTAGTATTACATGTTATATTACTAGTAACAATTTAAAGAATAGCTTGGTTTTAATTTTGTCTTTTCGTATATTGATTTATACCTATGATATGCCTATAAAGCCCTGATTTTTTATTCTAGATATTATATAATATTAACATAGCTCTGAATATTGGAAAGTTATTATTTGCAATTGTTGCAGTTTACTATCAATTATCCTTTATGCCAGAGAAAATATCATTAGTGCATTGTTCAACTTATATTTGTGATACATTATTTCTCCTTATTGAATATTATTCAAACTAAATTAGAACGCAGCGCACCATTTGAAATAATGTTGAAAATGATATGACAGATTTATACTTAAAAACCTAATTAAGTAATTATTCATATTAAATTTCTTCGATTACTATTACCGATGCTAAGCCAAAGACTTAGCCTAAGTTATAAACAAATATTTGATCTATAGAATAATTAAGCAATTTTAAATTAAAGATAATCGCCAATGTATCTATGAAAATTGCAGAAAAAATTACTATATTGTAAGGCCTTATATATATATATATTGTCACTCTTGTATATATGTTATGTTACATAATAGAATCAAATACTATTCTCTAATTATAATAATCTATAGTAAAAACAACACTTTTATCATATTATAATATCTCCAGTATTCAAGTTGATACTGCGACACAATTTTATTTTGTCAATGTGCGATATAAAATGTAATATATAATAGATAACATGAAAACACATATATAATGTCATAGGATTTTCTGTTGCTAGTTTGATATTAAAGAATGAATTGAGAAGAAAAGGGAAGTATTACATATTATTAAAGATTATTATAAAAGTTTGAAAGAGTAAGATTTACACACACAAACACATATATATGTATATATTTCTGCTAAATTACAAATTTTATTATTTCTTATCTATTATAGTGATCTCGCATATTAATTTGTTTTATTACTGATCACGAATGATTGTTATCATAAAAACATTTGTACACTGCCATATACCAAAACTATTCATCAAAATTGATTTATTAAGAGACGAGTGTAATTCTTTATGGCCATTGTATTTTATACGACAAATTTTAACGATTTAATTGAATATATTAATAATTTAATTGTTTATACACACACAATTAAAATTTCAGAGGTGATATGTGCAATGCGTTCTGTTTTAAGGATCGTAAAAAAAGGAAAGATATATTTGCCATATACAATCAAGTAGTTAGATAATTCGATCATCTCTTGACGCGCGTCTTATTTTACTAAATAAGAGCACAAGTGGAGATATATAAATATACATTTATATTAATTATAATTACAGAATATGTATATCAGAAAAAACAATAATTTTATATACTTTCATATAAATAATAAGAGAAAATTTATACTGTATGTAATAAAATAGGATAATAATGCAAAATTGTATTGACTTACTGTTGCAACACTATAGAGTAAATGTTATGCAAAATACATGACTCTTTGAAAAATGTATTATTATGTTTTAATTAAAACCGCTAACAATTATTTGATTCTGTACATGCGCACATCCGATGTTAATGTTTGTGTAAATATGATTAAAAGATTCATTCGTGACACATATAGAATGCCCTTGTGAGTAATGCACGCTTGTACTACGGATACAAAAAAAGATGTAGAATTGGTTGCCGCTGTTTTGCTATCGGTAAATCACCGCATACGCGGAATTAGATTCGCATGCTTCGCGATTATTAAAGATGCGAAAAATTATTAAAACATCGTTATGTATCGTATACAAACGCAACGCAAACTCAAGGTCGCCTCTCTTTTCGAAACGTAAAAGCCCAGAAATTTAAAACAGATCTGAGTGTTCAAAGTAGCATTGAGAAAGTGGGCGAGATATAATCAGTTATGGGAAAGGTCTTCTCGATAGCCTTATTATAAGTGATTTTTCCTGATGACTCATATCAGGAATTTGAAGCATGGGACTTTCATGAATATTCCACGATATCAATTTTTTTTTCGCAAAGAGAATACAGTTCTTGATTGTGTATACATTTGTATAGCAATAGTTTGATTATATATATACTTGATATATGTTTGATTATATATATATCTATCATACATAATTATATGTATAATATATAGATAAAAAAAATTATATGATGGAGAATATTACATTTATGTAGTTATGTCACACTTTTTTAAAATATACATATTTACATTTAAAAAATTATAGACTGATTTTATATATTTACATATTAATACTGTGATGTGTGTAGTAAAATAAAATGACATTAAAATTCAGACTTTGTTAATAGCAGCTTTTTAAAGAGCACTTAAAATTGATTCTTTCTCATCAAAAAATTAATGGAAAGTCGTGACACGTTATATAACTTATAATTTTTATAATAAAGCATTTTTTGTAACATAATATTTTCTTAAAATTAAGTGAAGTTTAATTGACATTAATAGAACTTTTTCTTATTTATTTTTGATTTCGAAACTGTTTTCTTTAATATATTTGCTATTATTTATAATATTCAAAAACTATTAATATATCATAGCGAGACCTTTCTCATATGGCTTAAAAATATTTTTTAAGCCTTTATTGTAAGCAAGAGTATAAATTAGTAAAGGAAAAATTTTATACATATAATAGAAAAATATTACACATATGTTTCATATATATATGTATATATACACATATATATAAATTATGAATTATTGATATAATAGTTTATAGTTTTAAGTTGCACACAGATATGAAATAAAAAATAAAGATACCATATCATTTTGGTTGTATTAAAACAATCGACATTTTTCTTGATCTCTACATCTAGCATGCAAACATACATATTTTCGTATATCTCGCATATCATGAATATATACATATATGCGGAAGAATCTTTCGTATTTACACGCATACAGTTAAATCTCAGTCTAGTATATGACTATTGGTTGATTGCTTCTCTGTTCGTTATAAAAAGAATGCGGCAGAGGAGAGCAATTCAGTAGTCTTCGTGCGGTGTTCATCGACGATTCTCGCTGTTCTCAATTGATCAATCGCCGGTATCTTTATTTCTGTGCAAAAGGATCTCGATCGTGTGCGAGCAGTAACATATTAGTTAATTAGTGAGTAACAATTAAACCAGATTGAATTAGTGTCCGTCTTGAAAAAAATTGAAACCAATATAATTTCGACATGTGAATAAAAATTTTAATAATACAGTTCGTTAATTTTTATGTCAATCATCACTATTGTTTCTATTGTCATAAGTGAATATAGAAATAATTTTTGCGCTTCTGTAGCCGATGAGATCTAAAGGAATTGATCAATTTATATCAACTTTAATCTCTTTCTCATCCTCTCTTTCAATTTCAATCTTACGATAGCAATGTTGTTATGTTGATGTTATGATAAACTGTGTAACGAGATGACGTGCGTGTCAAGTTATAAAAAATCGCATTACGTACTTTTGAAAATTGCTGATGTTTATTTAATACGCAAAAAAATTAATGTTTTATAACACTGTGTTGATAAAGCGTTACAACTCCTGATCGGTTTGTATGATAATTATACTCGACTACACTTGGTTTGAATTTCTAACTTACACACACATTGCTATGGTAATTACATGCTTTAATGTAATAATCAAGGTAACAGATTTGTATCCGTGTTATGTCATTTTGATATATATAATGTTTTATTATTAGACGCTCCAATAAAAACATATACTGTCGGTAAATATGATTAAAAAAAAAAAAAAAATTGTGTGTGTATGTGTGTGTGTGTGTCTGCCTGTAATGCTGTTCTAAATAAGATATAACATAAACGTTGTGACATTTAATAATTAGATAAAAAATGATTTTATTATCTTTCGATTTCATAAAGTATATCTTCTATCTGTTTCCATAATTTTCCAACCGTAGATTTTTTTATGAATTTGTGGTATAGCCAATTTTTTAGCAAAATTTTAAAAAATTTGGAATTTATTAATATTTATTAAACTTTGAATAATAATGTTTATATACATCAGTATATATGTCATAAACTGTCTTTTAAATTTAACAAGAAAATGTGATTTTTAATTTCAAGACCATAATTAAATTATTGACTTATCTTTTACGGCACACATATTTTTCCGGGAAAATTTAATAACTTGTCAATATCGTAGATTTCAACGTGCGTATGCATCTTCGGCCTGACGTCATTAGTGTAATGTTATTTTTATTGAATTCGGAGCGATTTTATTTCTCAATGTCAGATATATAACTCGTAATTAACTTTGACCGTGAAATAAGTCGCGGGGGAATCCGCTAACAATGTTGTCATGCTAGGTTGCAAATGCTTAATATCATCCATTATGATTATATATATAGAGAGAGAGAGAGAGAAGAGAAGCTCGGATTAATTATTAATTCAATGTCGGGGGTACCCAAGCAGAACTTATTTTCACGCCGACTAGCGCGATAGAAGCATCGAAATCTCCGCGCACATGCTACAACCCGATTCACCCAATTTCTTTGCATCGTTTTTATTTAACAGTCCTTTACACGCGTATCTTTTGCGACTTATTAAGAACTCATGAAATTAAAGTGGAAGTTACTTTTAATATTTTAACAAAGTGAAAAAAATGACATATTATTATCATAATTACATCCACCAAATATCAGTGCTATGCACTCTATAATGCGAGCATGCAATAAATAAAGTAACATTGCTTGTGGAAAATTCATTTGCTTGTTAGGAAGAAACATCATCAATTTCTCAGAATTATGTACAAGTGAAAAAAATGATTATATGTTAAATGAAGTTTAGAGGGGATGTAAAATAGATAATAAAACCTTATTTTTTAATCAATCAATTTTAAATATGTAAACTTTGAGTTTAATTACTAAAGTGTTTAATATATAGACTTAAAAAATTGTATAAAGAGCTATAATGTTAAATTCGTATTTATAGAAAAAAAAATTATTTAAATTTCAAGCAATGCAATCTCATTTTTTTCAGCTTTGCTGATATGTAATATAAGACGTCCTAGATTTCTCAACAGTCCAATTATATTGAAAATTGAAGCACTATTTTGTGTGAGGACATAAAAAATTTATTTATAAGTTGCATGATCTAATCTACTTAAATATTGACAATGAGATAACATGATGCATTTGAATTTTTAGGATAGACGCATAACTTAAAATGTGGTCTTCCGTCATCGTATTCATCAGTTTACTATGTATATTAATACCATCGTCGGAGTCTCAAGGTATGCGCTTTTTATTACCATTTCAAGTAATATATATGCCTACAGATTCCATTACAATCTCGTCACAATCGTCAGTCAGATCTTACTTGCGAACTACTAATGGCAAACCGGTATTTCGGACGAAAGAAATCCGATATATCGAGATGTCATCCGGACACAAAATATATTATCTAATATTATAAATATACATGCTGCTGTTGTTACTCTCGAATGCATCTTCCGTCTTGCGTAATTGTTATTCTATTCATAATCACTTAATGGCTTAACAAGCTTCATTACTACATACTAAAGAGTTTATGAAAGTTGTATCTAAATTATATATTGTGTTTTAAAATAATTAAATCGATATGCTTTTGTATATTAAAAATTCTCTTTTGATAATTTAACGTTTACAAAATTTGATGTACTTTTCTCTTCATAAATTTGTGAAGATTTTTATAGCTGTGAAGTAATCTATTGTATATAGTAGTATTATATGTATAAAGGCTTACAAACTTTTTGCGTTACATCGTTACACAGTTTACCGAGAAATTACAAATAGCAGATATTGACGTAGAACTGTCCGAACACGGCCAAGGCGAGATCCTTTAAATCGAGAGAACGAGAATCTCACGTATAGTATAGCATGACCATCGGTGAAGGTCGGCTGGAGGCCAATTTGTTACGACATTTTGCATCTTTTTCTTAATGCTCCGATGCTTCCGAGAAAAAATATCGCCACAAGTAAAAGAATCGTGATTACAATCAATCAGATTTGCGATCGAAATTAATATAATGTAAAGTATACTTTGGGATAAACAGTGAAAGTTTCAATGAGAAATTATTCGTATCACATTAATTGATTGTTTAGGACAGACATTTTTTATAATATTTTTTTATAAATTAAATAGAAATAAGCGCTGTGAAACATAATACGAAAAAATTGACGGTAAATTATACAATCATCTTCGATTCTTTTTTTATATTAATTAATTATTCTAATCACATGTAGGATAATTTAATCGGCAGATAATTTGCGGATGTGGTCGCGGTTATTGATTTATAAATTAATCATTATGAATAAAAAATTGTTACGATTTATTACGTTTATAGACTGCTTCAGTTTATGTTATAAATAGTGATATAAATATTTAAAGATAACAATTGATAGAAAGTTATGCAATATATAAGCTTCAGAAATTCTATAATAAATATTGCAAATTAAATAAATTTTAAATAATGGATAAAAAGTTGAAAATTACATGCTCAATGAAGCAAATAAAAAAGCATAACTAAAAAAAATGTAAACATGTGTTATATATTAATATATTATAGAAATGTCTCAAAATCAATTTCAAAATTAATTTATAAGAAAAATCTTTTTAGAAATAATATCTTACTATAAAATAGGAAAGTATATAAGTTTTAATCGTTTACTTATGCAGCATAAATATCTGACAATGAACAGCTGGACGTATCTATTTAGAATTGATTGTCCGCTTGTTTCTTAAATGTATTCCACTCTGTTTCAATGTAAATCGTGATAGACTCATCAGAATACTTTAAACTTATGATCATCAGATTTTAAGAAATGATACTTAGCAATGCAACAAACATTAGCAACTTTTTTCTGTGAAAAAAACATTTTCCTTTTTCACGGAAAAAAGTTGCTAATATATTTACATACATACTGCAACTAGTAGAATTTAAATAATCAGAGATTGTACGTATATAAATGTTTAATGTGGATAGTAGTTTATTACGCAATAAAATGCATCGTAAATAATCATTCGCATTATTTCATTACGGTAGTGATGAAGTTGTACAATATTTTATGCTAAATCTTATAATGTTCCTATAATTGTTACCCTATATAATTTCTATAATTATTCTTGATTAATTAGAGATTTTTAATAAAAATAAAATCACTTCTCGTTTATCGCTTGAAAAAGATAGATATATAATTACAAAAATGTTTAACAATAATAATTAGAATAAACATTTTTCGAATATTCTTTATCTTAACAGAATTTATATGCAAAAATAAAAGGTCGCGCGTGACAGTATATATGCTATCCATCAAATATTTGTCGATATTATTTTCAAATATGTCAAAGAATTGACCATTATACATGTAATAACGAAGCACTTACGGGACATTATAATTAATTTAATTTTTATACAATACATATATATAAAAACACATATATCATATATCAAAAAATGATACTGTGTTAATGTATAAGAAGTTCTTTACAAGATATGGAATTCTATTTATAGTTTTATGTGTCGTGTAATACAGACAACATTTGAAAAAATATAATATATGCATGCATACAAAAAATACGTATTAGAATATTCGCATACACATACGTATTAGAAGATACACATACACATTAGAATATATAACACATAAAATTATAAATAGAATTCTATCTTAAGTCTTTTATCGCAAATTATAGATCGTCTAAAGTGAATTTTATAAAAACGTAAATTTTTTAGAATTATATACCAACGTATACGACATATTAGAGAAAATTATATTTAGAAAATTATATTGACATCTTTTGAAGGAACTCATTAGGTATAATATTAAAGTTTGTTAAACTCAAATTTCGTTGTTATAGGTTCATGCCAAAATCCGCAAGGACAACCCGGCATATGCATCAATATTAGAAATTGTCAAGTATTACTCAACCTTCTGCAGTCGAATCCTCAAAATCCAGAAGTAGGAAATTTTCTCCGTTCTTCCGTTTGTGGGTTCGAAGGTAGGGATCCTCAAGTTTGCTGTCCTGCTACCATCAATGGCGGAAATACGGGTAATGATAATACAGGAAACACAGGCAACGATTTGCAAGGCGATCAAGGTCGTAGCGAGATCACGAATACTGTGTATGGTCCTTTGTATCCACCTGATTGCGGGTTCAGTAATGTGTCGTTACGTAGAATCGTTGGTGGCGAGCCAGCTTCATTAGGTACGAATTTAATACTTATTTTTTATTGCTTATCATATATCATCAACACATTTTTCAATTATAATATATTTCTAGGAAAAATTTACAAATTTAAAATACGTCTTCTCCTGTTTTCAAAATGCTCGAATAAATTTTATAAAAGTGTTCTTTTTTATTTTAAGTTGCTTTCGAACTTTCTCTTCGCAAAAATATTGAAGAGCCTTCTTTTTATTACAAACGATTGAAAGGTTTTTTTTTCACATGTCAAGAAATGAAAATAAATAGCTTGATCTGCTAATTTGATTTTCTAATTTAATTTTACATAGTCTTTGTTTCGGCAGAATCTTAAAATTCAATACTTAATTGATACGATATTGATACCAGTTACAAAATAAAAATTATAAGCGTGACTTAGATCAGTGTCATTGTCAGCGCTATTAAAGAATTTATAACGCTGATAGTAATAATTGATTAATTTTTGCAGGTGCTTGGCCTTGGCTCACCGCTCTTGGATATAGAAACCCGAGAGATTCGAATGTTCCGAGATGGCTTTGCGGTGGTGCTCTGATTAGCACTCGACACGTGCTCACTGCTGGACATTGCGTATACGGAAGGGACGATTTGTACAAAGTACGTATTGGCGACTTGGATCTCAACAACGATAACGATGGAGCGACTCCCTTCGAGGACTTTATCGAAAGGAAAGTAGTACATCCCAACTACAACCCCACAACCCACACGAACGATGTGGCTGTCTTGAAAACGACTCGAGACGTACCCTTTACATGTGAGTTATTCTGCTGTTTTTTTTTTTTAAATTGGTATTGTTCCCGATTGATTAAAAGATCGAGAAACGGTATAAAATTTATTACTGAAAAAATTTGATTGATATAAAATGTGTGAGCTGAGGAGAAATAAAAAAATAAGAAAATTCAATACTGAGACCGTAATCGATTCTTTAATTATCAGTTCTGTATCTGTCAATTTATTTTCTTTATGTTCCGCCTTCTATTTTTTTATGATTCGTAATCTAACGTGAATAGTGACTCTGATGATATATTTATTGTTTCGCGTCAAAAAGAGTTGCAAAGAGATATCAAAATTATGCAAAAATTTTTATTTTTTCTTTCCACTCCTAAGTGAGAATTATATGATCGAACGTAGATCTCAGGTCTAGACATTTTTCTATAAACATAGCTACATTAAAGTATAGATAGGTATTTGATTAACAAAATTGATAAAATCTATGCAAAATTAAATATTCACAGCTCATCACAGCTTTTAAAAATAAATATTTTATAGCTTAGATAGGTTTTAGAATTGTTTAACTTTTCTTTTATTACTGCACGATAAATTGATATCAATTTTAAAAATTTTCAGCAATGATTCATCCCATTTGTCTTCCAGTAGATGATTATAATAGATATAGAAATCTGGAGAATACGTATCCTTTCATTGCCGGATGGGGATCTGTTTATTTCCGTAAGTACTATATGAGATAAACTACACACACAAATATATTCTTTGCTAATTATATTTTGATAAATTTCTCTAATTTCTTATATAATTATAATCTGATAAATATATGTGATAATATATAAATAATGTGTGTGTATATGTGTGGTTGTGTGTACATGAAAAATCGAATAAATATGTAATATTCTTTTATGTCAAAAAGTGCTAAAATATTTTTTACTGATATTGTTTATTTTTTTAGGTGGACCCACAAGCAGTCGGCTTTTGCAGACACAAATTCCTGTACGCACAGAACAAGAATGCAAAACAGCTTTTCAGAATTTTAAAGGAAATGTAATAGATAGCCGCGTTTTGTGCGCCGGCTATGCTCGAGGTGGAAAAGACTCCTGTCAGGTGAGAAATGATTGTAGAATTATATTGATAGAAAAGATTAATAAGAAATTTCTAAATTCTTATTTGCATTTTTTCTAAATAGCTTAATAAGTAAAAAAATTAATTAATTAATCGAATCAGGGGCATAGATCGTACGCTTTAATCAATTAAAAAACGGTAATTCTGAAAGTTCATTGTCTTCAATCTGGGTTACACGCACACTTTGATTCTAAATCAATTTTTTTCTCTTTTCAATATTCCTAGTATCATTATTGATACAGTTTCATTATTTATCAAGTTTATTTGCTATCGAACTAATATAGTTCGCTAAGCATAATTTTGTCAACTTCTGAAAATTTTTGTATTTTTCTTTTTTATTATTTTACATGTAATGACTTGTGTGTGTTAATGAGACGTATAATGAGAAACGAATTCATTATAATAATGATGATAATTTTCAAAGAAATTGAAATTTAAAAGAAAAAAGTCATTATTAATTTGCTAAATAAATATTTTTTATTAATTAATAATTATTTATCTTTTACTCACGATATGAAATGATTTTTCAGGGTGACAGTGGTGGGCCAATGATGTCTCCTAATCCTCGAGATTACAAAGTGTATTATGTTGTTGGAGTAGTATCATACGGTTTCAGATGCGCAGAACCAGGTTTTCCAGGCGTATATACAAAGGTTACAGCCTTCCTTGATTTCATCACGAGCCAATTAGTGTAAATAGCTCCTTCGTACGAAAATAGAAATCTTCCGTCCATATTTTTCTCTTAAATCCTGAAAACTGAATGCCATATACATATATGATTGAGATATATATATGTATGTGATTATCTCTCTCTCTCATATAAATAAATAAATATCATAAACACATTATATTTATCATTAAATATTATAAACAAATTATAAATAATTATTATTAAATATATCATAAACAAATAAATTACTTTATTATATTTATAATAAAAATTATATATATATACAATATATATATATATATTGTAAAGTTGTATTTTAATTTATGAAGTAATCTTTCATTTTAACTCTATCATGCAACATTTTATAATTATATATTCTAAGCAAGTATAATTACAATTATAAATCTTGTTTGTTTCTTTGTTTAAATAAAATAATCTCCCATATATGTATGTGTGTGTAATGTGTGTGTCTGTGTGTGTGTGTATAATTATAATTTGATTAAAGATTATGAGAATATAATTTTTTATTATTCATCTTTTTATCTTTTTCTGTTATTTATCTCTTCCTCTATTATTTATTACTTCTATTAGCATAATGCTTTATGCTAATTTTGACTAGTTACATATATATATATATATTTTTTTTTTAACGTTATATATATACTAGTATAACGGGTATCTCATCTCTATACATACTTCTCGTACGCATAAATTTACATGAAAATTAACGAAATTAGTCACTCTTTACTTATCCGGATTTCAATTTTCACTTTCTAAATAATTATAGTTTAAGAGCCACTTCGATTAAATTCCAATTAATTTAATCGACGATTAATTTATCAGATAATATCTGCAATATTTTGTTAATATATATATAGATAGAATTATTATTTATTGTTCCTTAAAACATGAAAAATTAGATTAGGAGCAATAAATTATACAATTAGAAATTTGCTGTTATTCTGCCAGTTGAATTAATCGGCGATTAAATTAATCGGAGCTTGGTTGAGAGAGAGAGAAGTGACCCTGAAACTTGCAAGACACTCACTAAACATACAAGTAATGCCCTCTATGAAGAATATTGAAAAGTCTTTGGTAGAAATGTACTACTATGTATCGATAAAAAGGTAGCTACTATGTATCGATAAAAATATACCTTTATCAGAGAGAATGAATTATAACGAATTCGGATAGTGCGTATTCTGCCACATTAAAGACTGTCATATACTTTACAATATAGCATAAGTAATTAAAATAGCATAATTAATATTACAAGGATTTATTATTATTGTTAACCAAATAACAATACTAATAGCATAAGAATATAATTAAAATATAGTAAAACATAATCAATACATGATGAGTATTTATTATTGTTATTCAATAAAAATAACAATAATAATAACTCGTAATATTAATTATCTTATTGTTTTAATTATGCTAGTGTAAATTTGTATACGACAGCCTTTATGTGCAGCAGTATGCAATGTGCTAAATTAGCGCATCCAACTAAATCGCCATTAGATTAGTTCTTAGTCTCTGCTTTGGTCGCTAGAGGGCTACGACGATAAAGTGTTACTCGTAGTTAAAATCCTATCACTACAGTACATATACGGCATAGGAGACGGTGAAATTTTAAGATCATGCTTCACAGGATCAGTTCTGTAGTACTTGATCTCATTCTCCCTCCCTAACATGGGAGTAGACGTAACCACGATGAAGAGAGATAGCTCTCTTCCTTGAGCGTGAGAACGACACGAGTTCTCGACTTGTTTCGAGAACTCTGTCATCGATGATCGTTCGCTCTTTGCACTCGGTGCAAAGGGGTTGGGAAGTGGAGCTTTCTGAGTGGTTAATTAAATCTAAAAGTAAGAATATTTGTAGAGATAGAAATGGTGGTTATTTAAATCTGTCTTATATGTTCCATTTTTATTATATATCTTATATGCTTTGAATCACACACTTGCCACTGTGATACTTTATAAACTTGTGGTCGGCCGTATCACGTTCTGCAATTATCCTTAAATCTCTCTCTTCTGTATTTAAATTAAAAACTAATTCTCATCTGAAATTATAAGAAGTGATCTCTTGTCGATGAACCAAATTCGTTGCATAGGAGACAACAGATTTTTTTCACTTTCTCGGTGCTGATGACTTTCTACAAAGGTTTGAAAGTTATAAATTCTTGCTAAATTGTCATTATATGTAAGTGATAAAAAAATTTTATAAAAAATACGAAACGTACATTCGATAAATGTAGTACTGTATATAGGTACATTTACTACCGAATAAGCGTTTTCTCAGCTACCCGAGTGCTTAGTTTCATCTAGAAGTAGATTTAAATACATAATTAAATAAAGTTAGAAACCAAGATTATAGAATGATATGAATTATATATATATGTATGTGTGTGTGTATTGTTTTTAAAATAATTTATAGAAGCTTAAAAATAATACTTGTATTAAATTTATTTTATCAATATTATGAATTACACAAAGCCTAGTCAACTTCATTAAATGAGAAACGATTTTATATGCAGAAATATGTTAATGAAAAAATACTTTTTTCTATTCAGAACTTAACATTAGATCACTCAGAAAGATTTGAAGAAGTCAAAAACTCATTCTCAGGGAAGAGAACAATTGCTCTTCGTCTTTCGTGGTTACTACATCAACTTTTATGGTGAAATAAAGACTGACAATGAGAGCAATTCCTGCAGGATTGAGCCTGAGTTTGTCGTTTAACATGCCATAAATGTATGTAAGTAATAAGATTTTTACAAGTAAAACTTGGTTATCATAATCTTCTAGCAAAATGAAGACAGAAATTGATAATTATCTGGCTTGTACATTATCTATGACTAGCGTTCAAGGCCGATTATATTTTTACAGTTCTAAAATAAAGCTGAAAAAATAACTCTTTAAAAGGAAAAAATAATATAGTAAAAAATCTAAATAAAAGTAATATATAAATAAAATTCCACATATGATTACAAAACTCGGCAAATTTATAATACTTTAAGTAAAATGCAATAAAAATTATATAAGTGTAGCTTAGAAATAAATTACTTCATCATTGTTAATAAAAAACATATGACTATTTTATACAATAGGTATATAATGAGATAGATCTTTTTTTTTTGTTTAAGATATCGACGAAGAAGTTTAATATATATTAGAATAAAATATTACATATGTATATTTGTATGAGACATTTATTAATACAGAATAGAGTTCATCCTGTATACTACAATATTACGTAAGCGCGTATAACAAATTTAATATTTTTATTAACAAAAGATCTGAGAATATGTAACAATTATATTATGGAGTACAACTTCACACCTTAAACTTTAGGATCTTTCTTTGTCCGTTTCCGTCGACGTCATTCGTGAAAAGAGAATATACTGCAATCGAGTAAATTTTATATAAAATCATATTATTTTTGTAGAAGCACAATGACATAAAAAAAAATCAGAGCACCATTATTATACTACATTGCCTTTTTACAATGCTTTAAGAGTTGTATTGTGCGATACTTTTATCGCTTACATTATTTTTACGTATTATAACTTATTTTTGCATTGTATATATATACACACATAACATATACGATGCGTTTATTCCATATGATTATATTCAACAAATCGAGTTGATATGATATACACAACGGGAATCATAGAGATATGTGATACAGATTATCGATTATTTCCTTGCAATTCTCGTGCACAATTTTTGAAACGATTCTACAATCAATTGTACTCCGTCAACTATTTGAGACACTGATTAAGAACATATTGTTAGAAAATAATTACTATCGCAAATAAGATATAGATTTATAGTAATAGAGTATATTAATATTATGCGAAAACATAGGCACACATAAAAATATGACTCAAACAGTATTTGTCAAAAAAAGTAGTGGGAGTTGGAGCTTTTTTAACAGATGCATGTATATCTTTGCGTTACACTGGTAGAAAGTAAACGTCCAATTTATTTTCTAAGACTTCTGCGATCTATATTGGATAAATAAAGTATTTGAATATGCAATGAAAAACACAAGTAATTTCGTTACTTCTTTCTAGAGCTCGTAATCATCAGGATATACGAATTCGAGTAGCTAGATTCTCAAGTTAATGCTCGATGTGCTAAGTTAATACTTAGTTTGTCGCTGTATTTTATTTGGTACATGCGAAAAAGGAAAATTGGCAAAATCGTCATAATTATTCGATATATATAAGCAATGACGTAACTTTTTTACTTAGAAGTGCGATAGTATGAATAGTGGATAGTAATACATGAGCCTTTGTAAGTAGAATACCCAGCATCGCCAGAAACACATAAACCAATTTTCTGATTTCCTTTAATATATTTGAGCATCATATTTTTATCTGGATGTATAAAAGTAAAATAAAAAATTAAATTTACAAGAGAGAGAGCATGTGTTTCTTATAATATTACTATATTAATAAAAATAGCAAAAACAAATAAATCTATATATTTTCTTCATAGGAATTATTATGATTTAATTATTATTAATTATTATTAAAAACAAAGAAATTAAACGGTCAAAAAGACAATTCGAGCAACAGATAACAAATTGACACCTTATGGCCAGCTTTCTATAAAAAATAATAGACATAAAAATGATTAATTGTTTAACAACAATATAGTACCGAAATCTCATTTTATGACTTATGGGATTTGTTAAAACAATTAAATAAACATTTTCCATTTCAAATATCAGCGCTATACTACGTAATCGCGAGAGCGAACTAGAAATTTTTATTCCATTCTGCCGCTGTTACACGTAAAAGAATCGGAAGAGTTTTAGAAAGCTGCGAGGGCTCGCTGGTCCTGACACATTTATATAACATGTGTACGTACGATGTGCAAATTCGCGCTTCAGTTGATGTATTTCTCCATTTGATACATATCGACTAGCAAACGCGAGATCGGTATTTCCCCGATGGTTTCGTGAAAGAACAAACGTTCGACGGTCTTGGAAGAGACGCATCTCAGATATCCGACTAGGATCATTAACCTGCCAATTCTTCCTGGTTGTTGCGGATACCGTGACCTGGTATAATCAACTAAGATACGTTGTGCCTGATCCTGCAGTATCTCAATCGGTTGGACCGCATGTAGGCCCACTGTCTCTGCGATTCACAAAGAGAAGAACGTATGCGGTATTCGTCCACATTGATTGCGACGGAGAATTAATCAAATCAATCATATAATAGTAAAGGTAAACGCATCGGTTATCCGAAAATGATGCAATTTAATTAGTATTCGTCATCATTTAATAATTTCGAGATATCGCAAGATATGTCATAATACATAAATAAATAAATAATGACGAATACTATTAATCTTAAAACACTAATAATTATTTGAATGTATTATGTAACTTGAAAAACTCTCCAACTGTCAAATAAACAAGGAAAAATTTGAAAAAAGCTAAACAAAAAACATTTATAAACTTTCTTTAGGTATGTTTTTCACTCTTATTAATGTGTTCTAAGATAAATGTATATTTCTTGTGTTTAATGATTTTGTAATAATTACTAAATTTATCGTGTTCAAAAATCCGTGTGTCGCTAATTAGTATGATGATTTAACAATGTTCTTTACCTGGCGTAAATAAAGCCACCGCCTTCATGCAGCCACACTCGCCGAAATCGGGGGATAATTGCCTAAATCGACATATTATAGCCTAGAATGTAAGAAAATACTTTGTTGGTGCTTTGTTTCCTATCTGAAAGAGATTCTGAAAAAATTGATTATCGAGAAATGGGGAAACAGGATAAAGTCATCTCTTCAAATAAATAAAATCACTGCATTCGTGTGCATCCACATTCCGCAATATTATTGCGTAACAATACTTTAACAAATTGACACGTCTTTATTATTAGGCGGATGTTAACATAAGCCGGATAAATAAAAAAAAAACTGAAAGCAA
Organism: Lasius platythorax; assembly: GCA_963971435.1. Classification (NCBI taxonomy): domain Eukaryota; kingdom Metazoa; phylum Arthropoda; class Insecta; order Hymenoptera; family Formicidae; genus Lasius; species Lasius platythorax. Next base: position 13,799,538 of record OZ020539.1, read on the forward strand.
CGAAACGAATGTCAAAGAATGCATTTGTCGACGCCGAGAAGATGATTTGTTCAAAACAATTATTAACAGACGGCGATCGTTGTGATTTATTACGAATGAAAGATAAGGTCGATAAACCTGAATCAGAACGAGTTCTTGATTCGTCAGGTTGTCATCTGTAGGGAGTCTGCCGCGCACTTGTTCGTCCTCGAGGAGCGCGGTGATGTCCCATGAAACAGACCATTGCGCCAAGTGTAGGAGAAACAATTGCGTCCAGGATCGTTCCAACAGCAACAGCTGATCATCTTTCGATATCGTTTGGAAAGGTGGCAGGCATCGCACCCATCTGACAGCCATGAACAATAGTCGGGCCGTTGTTTCCTGCGTTATTAATACGTCCGCGTAACGTAATGAATGCCGGTGGATGCCGTTGATTGAAAAGAGAGAAAGAGACATCATAGTAGCTACGCTTGAAAATATTTGAAGCTACCTGCAATATTTCCCAGGTCGGACTGAAACTCTGTACAGTACCCGTCGGACTCTGACTCGTTTCCGTCTCCATCTGTTCCAGCGGATACTCCGTCGTGGGTTGCAATCGGGCGTTCCAAACCAATTCCTTAATGCAAAAAACGAAGTGTTAATTTATATAACAAACGCACGATTTTCTTTCATAAAAATGCAAAATAATAATAATAATAATAAATAATGAAATGTAAGATAAGTGTGATGAATCGATGCTTCTATGTTTATTTTTGTGATTATATGAAGAAATATAATTGGTTTTTTTTTCTTTTGAAAAAGCGATGCAATACTATTAAATTTTAATAATTATATAATTATAAATTAAAACGATTATTTACTAGTGCTCCAATAGATCAATCACTTGTTTGATTTTTTGCTACTTTTTTTAAGTTTATCGATTTTAATTTCAACTTGAAATGACACATATATAAAGCCAACTTACACACACTTAAATATGAAATTGATATTTAATTGAGACTCAAATAATATGTTACAGAGATATTATTTTTATTCTACAGAAGGTTGATACCGACAATATCTCTGCGTGTATAATTTTTCCGCCGTTTAAATTGAGAAATAAGAACTCGGCGAAGAACAGCTCATCTTGATTAAGTTTGCAGAAACGCGAGGGCAAGCACACAAATTAAGCTGAATTACTTACCTGACATTCCTCGGCGGACATTAGTATCTGCAGAAGGGGAGGCTGCGGCGCTAGGGAGACGGTCGTGGCCGCCTGATAGAGGGTCGTGGTCGTGCGAGGGTGCGGCAGAACCAACGGCACGGGGGATGGTGATTCCTCCGGCGGTTTCTGTACCAGCGCCATCGGTCGAGGGTAAGGCGTGAATCTTTGGTCGCACCTTAGCCTTCTACAGTAATAACCCTTAACTACTTCACGAAGAGTCTGAAGTGTCGTTTCGTAAAATTTTATCATCGCTTCTAGATACACATACACGAAGTACCTTGTCGCTACCGCATTAACAGTCAGTGGCCGAATTCAGGAGATGATTATTATCGCGATTTTCAAATTTCTCTGACATATGTATCTTTATAATCTTTAAATTTAAGATTCTATTGAAGTAAGATTTTTACATCAAATATGAAGAATATGGTCTCTTTTTTTTGTTAGCTAATTGCATAAATATAATTGAAACTTGAACATTTTTATCGAGGAAAACTCGACACCGAAATATTTAACCATAGAATCATTAATGTAATAGTGAGCAAAACATCTTATATTATAAAATACATACATATATTATATATTGTTTTTTAAATAGTGCAGAAAAATGTTAGTTTTATATTTAATAAACCTGGATAATCAATTCTTCTAACATTACGTATTAATAATAAATGTAGAAATTAAAAATCACTTATCTCTCTCATATTTTAGTTATATCTATTGTCTGATCAGTCATTTATAATTATCTTATTGTTTATTAATATTGTCATATCTCGATCTACATATATCTAATGAGACAAATGTTTTTATTTGCAATTAAAGTAAATTATAGTATGTATAAAAGTTAATTAAATTAACGATTTAATTTATAATATAATTTGGCAAATGTTACACACCTGTGCGGTGACAGAACATACGGGGGAGGGAGTGCTGGTCTTAATCGATCATTGTGCACCGGGGTTGCGGAATGAGGGGATAACTGCGCGACAATCGATGATTGTTGCTGATGTTGTTTCTCCGAGATAATCGCGTGGGGTTTCGGTTTCCTCGGTCCGCGTTCATGTTGTACTGCTAAACACCAGTTATAACGTAATTATATTACTTTTGACGTCTGACCTTGCTTCGCGATTGCATCATGAAGCCCTATATACATAAAATTAAAGATTATTTCCTAAAATTTATTTCTTTCTACTTAAAAAAAAAATTTCTTAACTATATTTTTATACAATATATCTGTAAAGGTATATCTTGTATTATATCTGTCATGTATTTTCTGTTGTATGTGTATGTGTATGTGTATACATATACATATATAGGCAATTCCACGACAAATCGTACAAAAATCGATCTTAATTGACTTCGTATTTTTTAAATCAAACGAAACTTTTTTCACGTGAAATATACATAAAATAAGGAGATACGTATTTTTGTATTTGTCCGAAATATTTTTTTTGCAGAAGTTATAAACAACAAAATTTTCGTGAAAAATGAAGAAGTTGTCAACCTCAAAGATTTAATATCTCTGGTTATATTTGTCGTAGAGAAATTTTTAAAAATGCATTTTAAAGCTAAGGAAACAGTCTTTTTTATAAAAATAGTTTAAGTTACAAGAAATTACTAATTACAATTGTTATAAATAATTGAAATGTTTAATAATGTTTTTCACCAAAAAGTACACTTTTAAAAATTTTTGAAACAATGCTATTTCATTCTCTATTTCATTCTGAAAGTGCACATATTTTTTATTTTATGGAGAATCGATAGATTCTATTTTTTATATATTTTAATAAATGATGCGCCGCGCCGTGTTCGCGTCACTGGCTCGACCAAGTAGTATGCTACGCGCTATGGCGCGCCGATTTCTTAAGCGCGTAGCATACTACTTGGTCAAGCCACGGCTTCTTCATTTTTCACGAAAATTTTGTTGTTTATAACTTCTGCAAAAAAAATATTTCGGACAAATACAAAAATACGTATCTCCTTATTTTATGTATATTTCACGTGAAAAAAAGTATCGATTGATTTAAAAAATACGAGGTCATTTCTTGTCCGATTTGACGTGAAATTGCTCATATTTTATATCATTCTTCCTTAATAGAGTTTATTACAGTCCTACACATAGAAAAAATAAGATTATATATAATTAGTTCTTTTTAAATTGGCAATATGAGAATAAATGCTCTCAACCCTTTTCGAAACTCAATGAAAAATATTTTTGTGCACGCAAGCGGACGTACCCTCGGTCTTATGGCCCCCAGTGATCGAAAGTCCGTATCTAGGACTGCCTATCAATAATATCGGCGATGGACTTAACGGTGGGAGCGAAAAAGTGGGCGCAGGTTGCGCGGAATTGAATTCGGGGTATAACGCGCGTTGTAGGTCGTTCGAGATGTACGGGAGCTGTATATCCCGTGACCCGTCGGGGGGGGAAGAGAGGCGAACGAACAAGAGGTCGAGAGGGAAGAGGGGGTGAATCGCGGATGAAAGAGGGTGGTGTAGATCGGATGTGGTGGCTGGCCGGGCGTCAGCTTCCACAGAGCTCGATCTTTCGAGCGTGGCTACAAACTCAGAAGAGAGAGAGAGAGAGAGAGAGAGAGAGAGAGAGAGAGAGAGAGAGAGAGAGAGAAAGCAGGAAAGCGAAAAGAGGGCGAAGGACGTCGAAGGGAAGGAAGATAGATAGAGCGAGATGGCAAAGCGGGAGCTGCAACTGGGTGGCAAGCACATCATCATTAATGAGGCTGAGCGGATAGCAGCCGCGGATTCCCACGTTCACACTGGCGTCGCAATATCTCCCCTTTATCACGCATCGCCCCCGTCGAGAGAGATACTTCGCCACTGGCGCAACGAAGAATTTCTTCTCGCATCGGGACGTCACCGTTTTAACGTCAGAATCCAATTTCCTCAGGAAGTGTGATGTATTAAAGTAAACTTATACTTTAATATGTTTCATTTGCTGCATTTGGTCATAGTATATTATATTTTCAATTGTGAATTTATTTATTGACAAGTTGATTCTTTAAAAACATTTTTTCTCTCTCGCTTTCGCTCTCTCTCTCTCTCTCTCTCTCTCTCTTTCTTTCTCTAAATAAAAAATAAATGCTAATTTTATATTATTGTATTAAGTATTTTGTTATTTTTATTAAGTTTTAAAGCTATATGTCCATATCTGAGTATTATCTGATATAGTAGAATTTTTGATTTCGCTCCCTAAACGACAAGAGAATATTTTCTTCCTTTTTTCACTCGCGCAATTTTCACAAGATTCCTTTTTTCAAAATATATTTATCCTCATTAGAAACATTTATCATGCTTTTGTTAAAATTTCACTGTAATATTACGAAGCATCATCAATAAGTAAGCTGAGATAGGTATGAGGAATTGTATTTAAAATCGAGGCAACGTTTCATATATGCGCGGACGCGCGCATACGTGGCAAAAAGAAGCGATGCAAAATCCGCTTCGGGGTTGTTTGCTTTATCGAGCAAATTGGCCGTGCACATCGTAACAGGTACAAATATTATTATTTTCCAGGAGTAATTGTTCTCTCAGCGGTGAGCTCCCTTGCGGGAAAAAAACCTGCCCGATAAAGACTTGTTTACTTTACAAACAGTGGTCTCTTTATGTTCTATGCACAGCGCACATCGATATTACTCTTCAAAACCAATAGTATCTATATATTTTTATTTTTACATGTTTTGTCATATATATATATATATATATATATATATATATATATATTCCGTAAAAATTTTCTACAATTTTCAACATTATATACATCTTAAATCTCGTTTTTTTTAACTTTTTCAAAGAAAGAACTGTTCTATAATAAAATATTTTTAATATTAGAATTTAACTTTAACAGATTGCGAAAGATAATGGGATCTCTACGCATATTTTAATTTAGAAAAATCGAAAAATAATAATTTCTTACATTCGCGAGTATATTTGTAAAATATACATAAAATATTTGATCGCGTGACGCAAATCTTAACGTTACTTTCATTGCCTTTCATCGAATATCCGCGAATCAAAAGCGAAAGACGATCCGTTTTTCGCAGCCGTGGCCATTAAGCTCGCCTTTTTTGTACAAAAGCACCTCGCTTTACACAGCAGCGTCTTGCGATCAAGAAGGAACATTTTGTCGCTCTGTACGCATCGTTGCTCAAATACAGAGCTTTATAGCTGAGCGGCTTACAGTTCGGCGAAGCGAAAACGAATGTGCGTGAAGGGAAAGCTCTTGGCATCAAGAAACGAACAGGACAAATTGATCTCTTAGCCCTCCCCCCCTCGAAGATCGATTGAAGATTAAGTTGCAATTATGCTTTTAGTTTATTGGCCATTAATCTGGATATGCTGAGATCACATTTATTTCCGCAATTTTTTTCACATAACAAAAAAAACTAGATTTTTTTATTTTGCAATATGTAATTCTTTATAATGTGTTTTTTTTACGATATCGACACGCAAAAGGAATTATTCATTTATCGACATACGTTTATTAAAATTGAATATACGTATCGCAAAATTTTCTCAAATTCTCAAGAAAATAATTTAGATTTAGATTTTATTATTGCAAGCAAATCTCCTCGAATTTTTCGCGCGTCAGCGGATTAGACGAGCGATTTTCGCGAATATGCACGTATCCGGACGGCGAATGGACACGGAGACGGGGATTAGAATCGCACATGCGCTGGAATGGACCGCGCCCTGTTCCCTTTTCATCGTTCGTGATTCCGCTCTCTTTCTTTCTCTTTCTCTCTTTCCCTCTCACTTGTGCACGTACACACGTACATCATCTTATCGTGCACCTATAAACACACGGCCGCCGTAATACTCTTGGCCGGCACGTGTGATCCACAATGCGAGTTCCCACAGTGGAGTGGCGTAGGTGTAGGCGCCTTCTCTCTCTGTAACGCTTAAACATACGCACACACATACGCGCGGGGGTGATGCTGCGCACGGGGAGGCTTCCGTTTTAACATTGTATTACACGCGTGCGCTGTTCATGTGTATGATATGTGTGTGTGTGTGTGTGTGTGTGTAGGGCACACGCGGTGCTTACACGGGCCGCGGATCACGGGGCTCACACGCTGTATCCTGCTAAACGGTAAACCGATCTGTGAACATTTCAGCAGTCAGCGATCTCGAAGGCTAATCCCCGAGTGAATGGGGTTGATACACGGACGACGCACTACCACCACCACCATCGTCGCCATCACCACCGTTGGCGATCGTCAACGTCATCGTCGTCGAAGATTGTGAATCGCGTGCGATACACGTGTTAACACTTCAGGGAGATTTTTCGGGTTTATTTGAGGGATACACATTTTAAAGGGGTGAGCCAACGCGGCCACATTCGTTCTGACGATGCTATTTTAATTAAACACAAAATTTTTAAAAATATCGATTTTTATATTCGTTTAAGCATTGTTACCGCGATATCGATATCAAAACATACCGATGTTACTTTTTACACTCTATAAAGAAAATTATAAAATTAATCCAGAATAATGATTCCGTCAAGTTTCAATCTTATTGTTAGGTAAATAATTTTTGCGAGACAATATCAAATTTGTATAGAATTAAAATCTATGGTAGTGAAACTGTGCTTCGGGATGCAATATAATTATTTTTAAAATTATTTTTTATAGGAATTTTATTAAAGAAAAATTGGCTGCAAACTTGCCAAAAGATTTACAGATAAAGAAAACCGTCCTACATATGTACACAGACTGTATGAATAGGATCTGTTTTCACTTGCATCGCTTCTATCGTTTGGAAAATCGTATGCGTGCCATCACACGTGTATCTGCATACGTTACAAAGCGTATGCGATCAGTATGTAGTATCACTTACTGTTCAGTTAACGCCTTCCCTCGACCAATCTCGTAAATCAAAATTCCGTGAAACGAGATCAGTCCGTCAAATATAAAATACATATGCATAAAGATAGGGATCGTACCTCAAGATTCAACGGTTTACGATGGCATTAAATTAATCATTTCCTCGATTTGCTCGAATATATTCACGTGTCATATTCTTACCAGAGAGAGAGAGAGATAGAAAGAAAGAATGTAAAAATATATTGTAATAAAAATATAAGTAACAAGCGAAAAAAAACCGTTAATAAAAATAATGATGTCTATCACGAATTATTTTCTTAATACATTTTGTGTGACAAAAATATAAAAATTAGAGAAATTTACACATTAAATATTGTAGAACAAAATTATATAAATATAATTGAAATTTTTCGTTAAAAATTTAAAGTAAATTTATGCTAGGAGCATTGATTACGCGCACGTGAACAGCTTTGTAACATGATTAAATATATGGACACTTATTTCTCTTATATTTAAAAGAGGCAAAATAAATATATAAAATAATTTGGCAAACAATAAATAAAAAAACATATTTTTATGTGCGTATACAATATTACAAATTCATTTTTCATAGTTTTTATTACGCAAAAATTACCATTTTATGATGTCCGTAATATCTACCACAAGGATGTTATGTTCGTAGCTCTTCTTTACGCTTCCGAGATAAAAGGTAAATAAGTACATATGATATATTTTCATAAGAAATGCATATTTTGATTATTTCATTAACAATTAAATACAGTAGGACGATTTGATATTTTAGCGGTAACTTATTCGCAAAATTATCCGAGGGAGAAGTGATTAAACGTATTCATGCGCGGATCGAGAGCTGTCCGATCGTGAATGACACGAGGCGAGAGAGCCGCAGCCTGTGATAACCCACGGATGTAATTCTCGCATTTATGCGAAGCCGGAGACGATCGGGGTACCGGAACGGGGATCGCTGCAGTTCCTCCGGGCGTGTTGGTATGATGACAGGTGACGATCAAAGCCCGGCTTAGCGCAACGACCCGTTTCGTCCGCACACATCGCGCTCATATCACGCGAGGGAGGACGCGGGCGCGTTTCTCTCTCTTCCGTTTCTCTCTCTCTCTCTCTTCTTTTCTTTTTTTCTCATTCTCTCCCCGCGTATACTAGCCGTCATAAATGTCATTTTGTTGTCAGATGGCAAGTTTCAATAAAATACATCACGCGTTAAATATTTCCGAATTTAAATTACGTTCGAAGCGTGTAAATTTTATGCACAAGGTAAAAATTCCGTATTATTATTTTAATTAATTTTCATGTATTTTTAATTAAAATATTTAATTTATGTATATTAATATATAAATATTATTGATCCTTTGATCTTATAGGGTACTCTTAAATTCACAACAAATGAGGCCGCAACACGGAAGTTTGTGAAAAATGACACTTAACAAATTTACGCGATTTCTTATTTCGTAAATCATAAATTTGTGATAAGCATGTCTCTGATGAATCGCGCGTATGGTAGCATCTCGCATGACTACTGACATTAAACCAAAGATACAATTGTGCAATTTATGAAGAAGCGATTACTCTTAAATGCAGTTCATGATTATGACTTCCCTCCGCTACAATTTAAATCTTTAAATTCTTATATCCAATTTAAAAAATTATTATTCGAAGTATAAAAAAAAAATTGACTGCGTCTTCGTTACTTAATTTCTCACAAGCTTTTATGCTGCCAATTTTTGCTTATAGTAAATATGAAACACACACATCTTGCTTTTCGGTCATTTACGGTTTCGCGTTATCTATTTTTTTCAAGAACAGTTTTAATTTGAACGCACGTTTTTTTTTTTAGAAATGCCCGTCTAATGGCATTTATGATGTCTACTGTACCCCTCGCTCTGTTCCAGGCCCGCTTTACCGTTTACCGTTTATGTGGATGGATTGATGCTGCCCGTCGCGTGTACGGCACGCCTCGCTTCGTTGCGTTACCAGCCGTCCACTCTCACGCGACACCCCCTGCGTGTTGTCACTACCCTTAGCCTCCGTCCAGGGCCGGTCAGAAACATTACGGGGGTCCGTAACAATTTTCCGGGAACAACTTTTCGGGGGTCTGTTAAATGATTCACAATGAAATGTACTGCGCTTTAAATACACAAATAAAAAATAGCATCCGGAAGTGTAATTGGTGAGGAACGAATCTCTATGCGAAAATTCTTCTCTTAAATTGTGTGAATATAATTCTTCTCTTAAATTATCTACCTCTTTATTATTGTATTTCTGCTGTAAAAGTATTACAATATTTTGAAACATATTGAAAAACTCGAATAATATATTAAGATTCTATTACTCAATAGGACAAGAAGCAAATTGTTTCTTGTTGCTATATCTTATTATTATGTCTCGCTACTTTTGTAACATTTAGACACAAATGAATTCGATGTTCTGTACAAATTGTAAAAGGAATAAGTAAATTTTTTACTTCAAATTTTGTAAAATTTGCAAAATTTATTTTGGAGTAGTTGAGATTCTGAATATTTAGAGATCAAGATAGATGTTTTGCATCCTCCTCTTTGCGATCCTGTCTTTTCATGCTTTTTTTTCTATCTCTCTTTGGCGTACTTTGCTTTATCGTATCTTTTTTCTATTTTTCTCGAATCGTGCTCAAGTGCCATTCGCCAACGTAAAACGCTTTCGCGTGCGACTCGCGATACGTTCAGAGATTTTTGTATAAAACATGCTACGATATTATATTCTATGCGATTGGGTATTTGGATGTAAAAAGAGCCTCAGAAAAAATGTTGCAGTTTTTCAGGAAATGTTGTTTACAACTTTGCATTTGCGTCAAAACGATTTAATATTTTTTATAGAAACAGATGCGAAAGCAAGTCTATGTATGCATGTATATGCATCTAAAAGAATACTGTTAGAAAATGTAATTTGTCATTCTAATTTTCTTAGTCTTGAAAAAATTAAAATCTCTCTCTTTCTCTCTTCTCTCTCTTTATTAAAACTGTTTCTTACGTAAATCAAATGTCATTGCAAACAAAATATTTTGAGATTAATTTCTTTTGCTTTTACGATATACTTATACATTTCTTTTTTATACTATAATATGTAGAATATGTATATATTTTCTCTTTAAAAATTATTTTACAAATTAAAGATCATAACTTCCTCTATCTTTACAACTTAAAATAATCCATGATAATTATACGATGAAACAAACGAGATGTCTGAAAGAAAAATTAAAATTGTACCTGTACTTATTGTTAAAGTGCTTACTTAGGATCGCAATGATTGAATCATTTTTAATATTATTGCAATTATCCGATTAGACGTTGAACTTTGTACTTCAAAATTTAAAAAATGCTCGAATAATTCCAATTTATAACTGCCAAAAGGGGCAAATGTCTCGGGTACGAGAGCCTCGATTTAATTCCGGTTCAAAGTACTTGATACTTTCAGAAAGGGTGCTTCCGAATTATGAACGGAAACAAAGAGATTTAAAGTTGGAAGTAACGGGCCGCGATCGATTGGGCATGAAACGAGGCAAAGTTTGCGGATCCAAGAGTGTTGGTGGATCTGAATGTGTGTACACTGGAAATAATGTTGACCGTACGGGTTCCGGGAAAAGTCGTGGAGTATAGAATTTCATTGGCGAGTCGTCATCTTTTCTGGTTTCGCTTTTAGTTTAACTTTCTAGCAAGATATTTAAATTAAAAAAAATTGGTATGGTTATATTGTCGTCAAATATCTAAAAACAACTGCGTAATATGACTTAAGTAAATCTTGACAAAAATTTTGAAAAGTTAAATCTAAAAATAAATAAAAAACATGTTAAAAATAAATAAATTTTGAAAAAACTACAATAAAAGAAACATAGAAATGTTTAAATTCTGTTTTTTGTTTTTTCAAAGTATATTATTAACTCTTTCGAAAAGAGAAAGAGAGAGAATATACTAATTAGTTTTCAAATTCTTTTTCAATATTAAAATTTATGTTTCCAGAATAATGAAAATATTTTTCCAATAAACTTTGATACAACGTGATTTTTATAATAATCTTATTTTAATAGTCTAAAAATTTTGCAAAAAGATATACTCGTATTTGATGCAATGTTTAAAAAATTAAAGTTATTAAAACGCATTTCTTAGATTTAATAGATTTTGAAAATAAAAGATATAGTGCTTCCTAATTTTTTTTGTTGCTTTCATAGCTATAAAAGATTTTTAGCTCTTTTTTGGCGAACATTTTTTAGATACGTAAATCTTCAGAGGCTGATTTTTATTGAATTTAAAATGCTCTCTATATGTGTGATTAATATTATCACATTCAAATTTGATTATATTCTAATAATTTATTCTTATAATTTAGGAGTGTTTTCTGTAGACTGATATTCATAATAATTTTTCAGAATATCAAATCTTTAATAATCCTGACAGAACCGCGAGCACAATTCGCAGAGTTAGAGCGCAAAAGCGTCAACATTAAAAATGCAGTACATCAGTGCGACGGTTTTATTCCCTTCCAGAAGTCCTAACGATCACTAAGAATTACAAATCCGCCATGGTAAGCCGCTCGGTAATCTTCCGACGTCATTTAACGCCATATTTCGCGTAATACATATACACGTCTATACACACGAATGAGAGGATGAGGAGGAAGGTGGCATTTCGCCGGCGCGGCGCGGTGCGCCAACACAGACGGATAATATCGCGGGCGGGAACGAATTTTCGTGGAAAGAGGAAAGCGCGTCGATTATGTCGGGGGTGTGAGCGCGTTAGAGGTTTCGGGGTTGTCAGCGAGCGGATGATTGCGCGCCTGCGGCGTCACGGCGCTTCGCGATGCGCCGAGAGAGTACCACGTACATAATATATAACGCGCCTACCCCCTCTCCCCTCTCCACCCCGAGTGGTCATCTACATCTTATGGGCTTTTCACAACGTTTTCACAACGAATCAGTTCGGATAGAGCTATATTTTGTTATTACTTTTATCGCGTATACATATTAAGGGAGGATATATCAACATGCTCGTGGAACGTATTTTAGACAGTTATGTTGCACATTGTCATCATAAACGTATTGTTTTCATGATATTATCGAGTGCCATGTTACACATTACACTGTGCAACTTCTTGTTAAAGAATTTATTTCTGGTTGAAATAAATTCACTTCTCTTTGCATCGTTATTTATCGTTTAAAAGGCTAGTTGTCTAATTCTTACTTCAGATTTACATTGAATTACGCGAATTACATATTAGGCAAACTATTTAGATTCTAACGATTCCAGATACAAAATGTACGGTGAGAATTCTGCATTCGATTTCTTGATAGATTTTTAGAAAAAATTTGTATATGTTATTTGTGTGATGGAAACATTGAGAATAGAATGAGCTTTATTTTATTTTATTCTCTCAAATTTTATGCCAAATTTACATAAAAACAACATATATTGTTGTATAGATAAATTGTTAAATTTGTTACGTGCGTGATATTAATCCTGAATATCTAATCAGTGATACGAGTCATGTTATGTCAAACGTCAGTTGAAGGAATCAGTGAAACAGTCTTAAATTGATCAGCCTCGCGGTCAAGTTTGCCGTTTATTATTTAAATAAAGTACATGATTTCAGTAACAATATACATATCTTTATATACATATTGTTAATGAAATCATGTACTTTATTTAAATAATTAACGACAAACTTGACCGTGCGGCTGATCAATTTAAGACTGTTTCACTGACTCCCCCCCTTCAACTGACGTCTGACATAACATGACTCGTTATCACTGATTAAATATTCAGGATAATATCACGCACGTAACAAATTTAACAATTTATCCATACAGCAATATATGTTGTTTATATATATATATATATATATATATATATATATATATATATATATATATATATATTCAGATACTTTTCGTCTAGTAATTTTGGATTTATATATAAGGATGAAGATTATATCTTACTACAATACTTTCTTTTGACGCGAATACATTTAATATATTTAATTATTATTATTATCATCTTCGGCTTATATAGACAGGCTTATATAGACAGGAAAAAGAAAACCCGTAGAAGTTACCTACGAAACGAAAAACACCCCGACGCCATTCTGACGTCGACTATACGTCGGCAATTAATCACGGCGTCTAATTAACACCGCCAACAAAGTACGAGTAATTTCGAGACAGAGGCGGAGAACGACGTGGGAGAACGTTAACGTGTACAAGTGTCTTCGTAAAGGTGGGAAGGAAGCGGGGCGGGAGAAAGCATCGGTGTTTCAAGCCCCTGTGTGGAGTCTCCTTAACGTTAGGAAGCTCTGCCACTAATTGAATCTCCTCTCTTACTCGCGTCTGGAGCCCCGACAACCGCTGGGAACCGGAGCACCCGTCCTGCATTAAACACCCCCGACACCCTGAGCACCCTCATCCCTGCCGAGCGGTCTCGTATCGCCCCCTCTTTCCCTACCTTCCCTCCCTTCCGCGAGTCCCTTCCCATCCGCCTTTTCTCTTTCCACCTCGCCGCTACCTCTCTCCATCTCTGCACAGAATCCAACCCCCGCTAAGCGTCCCAGAAAACGAGCCTCCGCCGCTGTTATATCGCCGTCGATGGCAAGGAACATCGACCCATGTACACCTAGCCCATCCCGTGTAACTCTCATGCGGAGAAGATCAAGCTCGCTTATTTCTAAATATCACCGGTTAAACCGAGAAGTAATAACACGGAAGTATACTAATATAATTCGCAGATTTCTTGTGTGTTTGTTCGGCTACAAACAATATATACGTCCCTAAATAGCTGTCAAGAGAATGAAATTAATTTTTTTCAAAGTCGATGATTATTTGATGTTCTAAAATGGTCTAAAATTATTTTAAATATTGTTCTTAGAACAAGAAATAGTGACTCGCAATTGTTGCCTTCTTATCTTATTTATTTAGTTACAAATTATTTCGATTACAAAAAAATCGAAAAAAAGTTGCAAAAATTTAGAATGCCTCTTTTAGACGTCACATTATTTATATATTTATGTTGTCCAGATTTTTATACTTATATTTCAATTTGAAAACTAATTTATCCTTTTTCAAAACTGATAGAGTTATTATTTGTTGCTCTAAAAACTGATGTAAAATAATATGTTACTTATATATTTTATTTTTTCATGGTTCCTAATGTATCAATGAATAAGAATGTAGATTCAAGAATCTCCAAGGTGAATAATTTATATAAATTTGAGGTGCGCATTAAGATAGCTGGCAGAATAAATTTGTAAATTATTTTGTATTATTTTAGTCTTTTGATATAATTTTTTAGATTAATTCAAAGATTTAATTTTAAATTTTATTTGAATGTGTATGAATATAAGTTAATGTTAAATGCTAATAATGCTTGGTCGAGTGCTCTAAGAAATGTGATGTCAACTAAGTGAAATGTCACAGAAAATTGAAACGTCGCATGACGATGCGTATCCATTTATATAGCACCTTCAGCGTTAGGAAGAATTTCCCATAATACTATGTAATAGAGACGAAATAATATTCAACTGATTGAAATGACGTACATTTAACTGATTGAAATGACACATCACCATCTAAAGTCTTCGCTAAACATGATCCTATCGTTCAGAATTTTGTTGTGTCAGACTTTACACTGATAACGCATGAAGTGTTCGAGCGTGGTTAATGCTTTGATAGCCCCTTACGGAGAGGTTTATTTAGGAGGGTCTGGTTGACACCAATAGTTACAGTCGATTTCTTCGTGGTTTAATTGTGGCTTTTCGCGAAAATACGATGAATTCGATAGAACAATAATTCTTCATTCATAATTGACTTGATAAGTGTAAATAGCCTTTTGTCATTATACGTTTCACAAATTTATTGTTTCATTTAATCTCGATTTATCGAAAGATAAACTACTCACAAATGTTATAAAAAAAATCATATATTTGTTTATAGAAAATACTATAAATACTAGAAAATATTAGAAATACCAGACATTCAAATACAAAATATCAGGAATTTTTATTTTAAATAAAGCCCTGTTGAAAAGTATTACTTTTGGCAAATGCAAGTTTAATCGTTTAGCAAATATGCAGTTTATGAAATAAGTCATAAATAATTTGCAATATTGATGAAGAAATTTACGACATTATAGAGAATAGAAAATGACAAGAACATATAGTAATCTTGCGTCTGTGCATTTTTGTGGATCGATTAATTTGTTTTTTTTATTAATCAAATCCTTAATGCACGTAGATAGAACAATACACAGATTATACAGGTATATATAACATTAAAAATGTTCATCTGTGGGTACTTACCGTCCTTATTCATGTTAGCTTCGAAACACTTAGCAAGCCGACAAGCACGGCATTGATTCCTATGGGTCTTGTCGATTGGGCAGCGTCCTTTCTTGGCACCCTGAGCCTTGCAGATGTATTCTCGATTGCTGTGTATGCTTCGCTTGAAAAACCCCGAACAACCTGGCAACGTAAAAAAATTCGCATATAACAACACGGCATATTAGAAATGCTGATCTCAAAAATTTACTATCGTTTAGCAATTTCAAATATTCAACAACACGCTCTACGGGAAAACCGTGCTTAAGTAAGCAAGTGTAAAAAAAAAAAAAATTATATTCCTTTGAGAGTTTTGTTAAAATTATTTAAAAAGGAAATTAAATTCAGAGAAATATTATTGTTCTTTTTATAATTTTTGACAGTTTCAAGTTTAGGTTTTATCCTTTTGATTCATTTGACATATAATGATAATTTTTCTGCTAAAATCAGAAAAAGATTTAGAAAGAGTTATTTAATTTTATTTTACAAATATATATTATTAATTAATATTACCGTCACAACTGTAGATGCCGTAGTGTTTTCCGGAACTACGGTCACCGCATACATCACACAGTATGTCAAGTAATCTGTCTCCTAAAACAAAAGAGAGAATATCGTCATATCATTAATATTTCATATGATTAACTTCTTGCGATCATATTTCTGAAAATGGTCAAAATCGCGAGGAATGTTCTATGATGAATCTTCTTACATATATTTCCCAAGTTCTCGAAAACATAATGAAAAATTATATTTACTAAAAATATATTTTATCAAATAATCGGAATCATGAAAATTGATAAGATGTTATTTACATATGATTATATTTTATAAAACAGTGAAGCGCGCGTCTAGAGAAGATCGCATCTAATATAAACATAAAATTCAAACTATTTAAGAATTATATACATGACAAAATAATTATCACATTAGAAAGATTAATTTTCAGATTTGTACATTTACATTACATACATTGCGATCAAATAATTATCAGATAAAAGGAAAACCAACGTTAAAGAACTTTCGCGAAATCCCGTTTAAGAAAAGTGGACGGGCCGCAAGAAGATCACCGGTGCTAATCTGTTTCCCCCTTTTCGTAGGAACCCTAATCGTCCTAATGATCCGCGGCAAGAAAAACACGGCCATGCCTAAGCCAACCAAAGCCTTCCTTCCCCAGCCTGGGGAATCAACCGCCTTCGCGTCTCACACCCGGTCGACCTAACCCGATCAACCCAGGTTACTTCAACCCCAACGGATTACCGCCTCCGTCGTGTACGCCAGCGCGTCTTCGTCTTCTTCTTCTGTTGTATCGCCTATATTGTCTCTCGTACATTGTCTCATACTGTTTATGATGTGTGTGAATTAAGCTCGAACTAACTAAGAACTCGATTTCATCAATCGTTGATTACCTTTGATCATCCCAATTTCTCTGATTCTTCTTTCGATTCTCTATAGCTTCTTTTTAAATACTTCTTTCTTCCATCATGTAATTTAATTACGTCAAGTATTATTTTTATATTTTCGGAGTAATTGCAAATTGAATTTATCTGCCGATATAGTGTGATTTTATTTTTAAAAAAATGTTTTAAGTACTTTATAAATCTGAATAAATAAAATAAACATTAAGAAAATTAATGAAAAGAGATATTCCCGAGAAATATTTTAATTACAACTTTGTAAGATGACTTGCTGTCGTTTTAACAAAAATTTCCAAAAAAATACTAAAATAAAAATTACTATAATTAGAAAACTATTCTAATATTTTGTTCTAAAAATAAAAATTATTGTGCATAAAGTTTTATAAAGAGAGACAATTGTGTAGATAATAAAACATTATTTTCTATACTTAATTTCAAACAACATGTAATCTGAATCATCATCGTAAAATGCTTAAGAGACATCTCATTTTTTCATGCTTTCTGATTATCTGAAAAAGAATGTGTAAAATACAATCAAACATACAAGATAATATGATTACCTTGGAGATTCATTTGGAGATGCATTTTATCTCGTTTATTCGCGAAATCGCATACTAAATATTCTCTCATTGACAGAAAACAATGCACAGATTTATATATCATCATCCACCAACACGACAATCGACAGATGCTCGAGAGATTTAACACATTCTCTCTTTTAGAGATACCTTTATTTAAATATTAAATATTAAACTTTAAATTAATTTAATCGTAATGCGCACAATTTTTCAAGTTACGATAATCGCAATTCACCTATAATCAAAATAGATATACGAAAGATTTAAGCACACACTGTTAATTACCTCTCGATCGCGCTACACAATTTCTCAAATCCCGAGAATTTACCACGACGATTTATCACTGAACCCTATTAAAAATCTGTTAATTAATCTGTTGATTATCTCTCCCAATCGCAGTATACATAAAATGTTTCATATCTCGAGAATCACGAGTTATCCGCGAACAAATAGATGTTGAAAATGTATTAGAGTATGATTAATTACGTCTCGAACGCGGTACACAGTTTCTCTCAGATTTCAAGGATCGCAATTAAGCTGCCGACAAGTATATCGGACGTACAAATTGTTCCAGCACTATCAGTCGCCTCTTTCAGATCGCGCGATCTCATCACAATCTTTTCATGTGCGAAAGGAAGCCGGCGGTTTAATCAAAAAGTCACTTTTCACATCGCCGCATCCTTCGAGCGATCATTCGCACTAGCTAACAATAAGCCGCTTTATCGCGTGTAAGAGTCAACAAAAGCGAGAGAGACGGCAAGAGAGAGTCTTGGAAGACTGACCTGTGCCCATCTCCTCCGCAGCTGCTCAAAAGTCGAACATCGCCAGAGAACGCCGTACAGCCGAGCTCGTGGTCCCGACGCGGCGCCGAGGAGGTCGCGCGAAGTCCCGAAGCATTCTCCGTGACGGGATGGCTTCGAGCCTCGACGTACCTAGTCATCTCTCTCTCGTCGGGAAGGGCGTACTCGCGTACCGCGTCCGTGTCTATGTGTATATGTATTTGCGCGCGCGCGAGCGCGCGCGCGTGTGTATATTATGTGTATATATATATATATATATGTATATGCGTCTATCTGTGTCCGTGTGTATGCGCATATATAGGGGTTGTTGCCCGACTGGCTGCCGTAGCAGCTATCTCTCCTGTCCGTAGCCACATCACGGAGAATCATGGGTCGTTCCCCGATACGGTCGACATGGTCCGGTGGTAGGCTCCGCGCGAGGGGTGGTGGAATGAGGGATGCCGAGGGAAAGGGTAGGTAGGTAGGTAGGTAGATGGGTGGATGGTTGCCGGAGTGCGAACCAACACACCGACGCCAATCCCTAAACGACCGCGACTCGCGGCGAGAAGGCCACGGTGATGGCGTACCGGGGTTACGTCACGCGAATCCACGGCGTAACACCTCTTCTTCACCTCCGCCACCTCCGTCGTCGCCGCCGTAGTCCGTAGTTGGCACGTTGGCCTACACGTCGGGAGGGGTTGCGTTGAACGGCATCGGGGGTGGCGGGAGAGACAGGGTGGGGAATACCAGCAGCGAGGCTAGCGACTAGACTCAGCCCGGGGACTTGCTGGCCGAGTGGCTGACTCGACTATAGCGGGGTAGCGCTAGTTAGCCATCGGCAACTACGGGGCGGCTCCCGGAGGCCACGTTGTCAGACGGCCGTTACCACTGTGTCATTGGTCGACTCCACCCACGAGGGTGCGAGGGGTTGAGGGTGAACGCGCCGAGGGTTGAGGGTGAGTACGCAAAGGGGTGGTGGGCGGTACCAGGCGAATCGACGACGCTGATTCGACGCCCGGTCACCAGTCGCGTCGCGCCGACCAATCGACAATACGAGATTAGGGTGGCTGACGACGGCATTAACATCTGCCTTCCGGCAGCAGCTATTTACCAGCGACACACTAGCGGCGGCGTTGCTTTTTTATGGTATAAGTATAGGATATATATGTGTAGGGGTAGGATAGGTAGATAGGGTAGATAGTAGGTAGGTAGGTAGGTAGGTAGGTAAGTGGAAAGCTACCGGGGTGGAAAATGGGGACGAAAGTAGGTAAATAGATAGGATATATAGGATAGCTACGCTCGACAATTTTTGCATGCAAATCTTATGTAATTGAGATTCCAGGAATCCCCGAATGTATAATGACAAGGTCATGCTTTTAGAAATTAAAACTATATTGTTAGACTATGTAAAATTTCTAAAAAATTCTTGTCAATTGTTTGCATTAAATTGAGATGCATCTCTCTGAGATCTATCTCTATATATAGATTCTAATCTATACAAATATATGTATATTACAAAATATAATTGCGATTATATATGATGCGGATCTTCTCTTAGTGCAGTGCATTATATCGATCAGGCCATTTTGTCGGCGTTATGTAATGGCACACCCCTCTCGCGAACGAACTCTCGTTTATGAGCTGCGCGCGACACCCCGATCGATCACGCCCCTTTGACTTCTTGACTTATACCAGCCAGTCGGCAATTACATCTTACGTTTCGATTCTCGTTAAACGACAGTCGCGTTCCAAAAAAATTCCAAACTCTATAATTTTATCTATATTTTTTACTACATTTATGTTTCTACTCTAGACGCAAACTTCTTAAAATTATTGTGTGTTGATTGCTGTATATACACATACTTTTAATATGTGCATGTATTATTTCTTAATAACTTTGTATATCATGAATCTTTTTTTATTACTATCATATTTTACAATCTACAAAGGAAAAATGTTTACTGTCATAATTCTCTGCCTAATCTCACAAAGTGCGAGAAAACAAATCCAAACATACAAAACTTTCATTTAATATAATAATTATCATAACGAAGATAATTCAAATTAAATGACATTAATAACATTTACAGCTATTATAGAAAGATGGACATTATATATTGAGTTTCTTTCTGATTTCCAATCTCGAAACAATACATTATACTAATAGTATGTAATATTTTTGAGAGCATTAAAAATTTTACAATTTATAGAACGTTATAAAGTGGTATGCATTGGGATACAGTTTGCTTGTATTCAAAAAGCACTGCAATGTGTTTCTAAGATATATCATTTAATTGGCACTGCTGCAATTGGTCTTGTAGCTGAGCATATCGCATTTGTAACGAGCGCTCTCGCTCCGTCTGTCTATTTACGTCTTCCATGAGTGCGTTTATTCTTCTTGGAACTGCTGCCTCTTCTTGCGTTTGCAAAAATTTAAATGTCGATAGTTCGAGATGCGCTTGCTCTATCTGCTCCCATACATCATGTAGCTGTTTTGTTAGCACCTGTGTTCTGGTCTATTTGAAAAATAAAGTGACGAATTTGTAAAATTAATGTCACTTTACGCGAGAAATTTTCTCAGAAAAATTTGAATTTAGCCACACGAATTACGTAAAATCTATTTTTCACATTTTCTAATCTATAAGCATTCTGGTTTTATTGTAACTTAATTTCGTATAGTCAATTAACTGTTTAGTCATATGATAAATATATTGTATTAATTCAACTTGCACTATTCAAGCTTCAATCTCAGTTTTTATACATTAAGACATCAATTCTTAATTTTTTCGAATTTTCCGCGTTATACAGTATATATTATTATACTACTAGTATTATATTACTATTCATAATGAGTTTTATGCAAATTATACTTATTCAAAAGAATTTATGTAACAGAAATAAAAATGCGTTCAAAATATAATATTACATAAGTGGCAAACTAGTAACGATTCTAATTGCAATTCTAATTATATTAAATTCCGAATATCGAATTGTATTTACCTGATAACCACCAGTAAGAACTTTCAACTTTTTTTCCATCCTCGCAGCACGTTTAGCTTCCCCTGTCATGTGCATACGATTTTCTTCTAATTTTCTTTCGCACGCTTCTACTCTATCTTTCTTCGAAGCTAATGTTGCGCGAGTATATCGTTTCTGTGTTTCGAGATATAGAATCTGCGACAGACATTCCTCCCATACAGTGGTATAGGCGTCTAAACTCAATTCTCCATGTGCCATTCCCTCCTTTACAACTAACATCTCGTCAGTTAACATTTTCTTGGCCTAGATTTGAATATTAACGCGATTAATAATATAAAAACAATAAAAAGATTTTACGACATGTTTCAGACTCACAGCAAGAAGATCGCTTTCCTCGAGAACATTATATGGATGTTGTTCTAAATAAGCTTGAGCCTGAGCCAACGATGTTGCGGCACCCTTTCGGCCTGGCTGTGTTGGATTATGTAGTGCGTCATAGTGTAACATTGTAATCATTTCTCTCTTTATCAATTCTTCTGCCTAATAATGTAATATAAAGTAATCCCTAAGAATCAAAAATATATAAAACTTTATACGTAAAGCATTCCACTTACTCTCTGTAAATCAGTTAACGGTGTATCCATATACGGTCTTAAAATATTCATATTTATATCCGCAGGTCGTGGTAAGTCTCTTTGTATCACTTGCGATCTCCGTGACAATTCTCTTTTTCCTGCAGAAAAGAAAAATATTCGTTACAACTAAATCAAATACATTTATAAAATTAGTGGTTAGAGAAAGAATAAGTAATAATTCTGTTGCAACGGAAAAAAAATTTTATACACATTGTATATATGTACATATTCCATAAATAATATGAAATTATGGTTGAAATATTCTGAAAGATGAGCGAAAACATCTTAAATGTCAAAACAGACTTTTTCGATTATGCCACTGAATTATTCATCTGTATAAGCAATCTATGTTTAATAGACCTACTTTCTTCCAATAATTCCTGTTGCCGCCTCGCATCGATATCCGCTTGGTCCTCGATTATCTCAGCTGCGGGTGCGCTGGTGTTTTCCTCATTTATATCTCCATCATTTATATCAATCTCATAATCGTTACACGGTGTAGGTAAAGAGCTCAATACCGAGCGTAATGAACTCTTTGCTTGGGTCTGTATGAGTGGAGTTTCTGAGCCATCTACATTTTCGTCCGGATTTATATTGAGCTTATCGCGAACAGGTGTTGTCGCTAAAACTCCATTTTGCGTTCGCACTGACGCCCCGCCTGGCGTATTGAAAGAATTCATGGGTGTTCCATCGCTGCGCTGTGATCGGAATGGGGTGGTTAAAATTGTATTTGGTGTTGCGACGACATTGCTAGGAGGTACAACGCCGGTAAAGTCAGGATTATTCAATGGAGTGTTCAATCCACCTAGAAAAAAAAATGTTTATAAAATGTAATATAAAATCTAATATAAATATAGAATCAAGTACGCGAGATTGACAACGTGCTTGTAAATTATCAAAACTTGTTATATTCTAACCCTTTAGTGGTGTGTCTACGTGCGTGAGAGCCATGACATTTTGAGCTTCTTGTAATATTCTATCTGTAGCGGCCGGCGTACGAGGTGTTACTGCTGCGTTCGTAGGTAAAGAATAATCGGCTAATAAACTATCGGAGAGTGTAATACCGCTTTCAGTGGCAACTTCTCGTGCAACCTACGTAACAAAATATCAAGCGACATATAAATATTAATATCATAAATTTCTAATACTGTGTATAGAAAATAAATAGGAGGAAACATACTTCCGAGGCTCTACCAAGTTTCACAACTTGCTGCAGTTCTTGATCAGAGATTTGTGGTTCTGGTAAGACCAACTTACTCCTTTTCTTTACAGGCTCTTCGTTGTTGAGCATACCCATAGGTATATCATTCTCCTTGCGTTGTTTCAACTTCTGCTTATCTTTCCTACGCTCCATTTCCTCCTTTTCTTGTCGGAGTTCACCGTCTAAATGCTGTTGTCTCATTCTAGAAAAATCGATTGCTAGAGGATCAACATGCTCATTAGAGGTGTCGTAAAAACCGGGCGCAGGCCGTTTTTCAAACGGTATTTCCGTGTTATAATTGACGCCACGTTTGCGTTTGTTCTTTTGGGAAACAGTGATTCCAGCAGCTCTTAATTCTCTACGCTTTTGCAAAGCAGCAAGTCTGCGTGCCTCTTCTAACTGTTTTTCACGCGCTTTGCGTTTTGCCTTCTTTCCTTGAGTATTTGCAAGCCTAGCACGTGCCTCGGACAACATTTCCAATTCTGTAAAGGAATACAATTATTAGGAATATATATATATATTTTTTTTTTTTATTACAGATGATTTTGTGTGTTACATATAATTATTTTTACTATATTCAATAAAACTGATTTTCATTATTATTCAAAAATAAGATACTTTAACAATAATTCTCAACTTACCATCTTCATCCATATCTTTAGGATCTGGTCTTGCTGGCTTTGTCTCTGGGTTAGGATCAATTTCACCAGGCTTGAGTTTGCGAGGATCGTCAACAGCATCGTCCCCTTCTTCTTTTTTCTGTGCTTGGTCACTAAAATAAATCAACAGTAATATAAACTAGAGCAAATCAGAGTAAATATCGATTCTTTTTAAATAAAATCCAATCTTACAGTAAATATTCATATCTCTCCAAACACTGTGCAGCTGTCCTACCAATGATAGGTGCGATAGTTCGCCACTGGGTAGGCATTAACTTTGCAAGATGAAGTAACTTTTCATCCTCTTCTCTACTCCATTCGGTCTTCTTTATGCTTGGATCGAGCCATTCAAACCAGCGCGCCTTGCACTGTTTAGCCGATTTTCTATGCAACAAAGATGCGATACGACTCCATTGGTTTTTCCCATATTTCATCACAGCCGCTTTCAAAATTTCATCCTAAAAACAAAGATTTATTTTCTTTAATAAAATTATTCTCACACACACATACACACACACAGATAAAATTATTTAGCCTTAGGTTAGAAAATATCGTATGTCATTTACCTCCGTGTTCCGCCAGACTCCACCCTTTATCATAATTCGCGGCATTTTTTATTTTTATTTATATCGCTATATGAGTTATTATATCGCTGTATGTTTAATTTCTATCTTTATATTTCTATATAAAAGCTTTTCAATTGCAGTCAGAAATGATCGAAAAAAATCTTCTACATTCGCATATTCGCACCTGCGGTAAACAAACTGAAACAAATTGCATTATAGATGCGTAACATGATGCCGTTCGTTTTTAGTGATTTTTATCATGCTAAAAGCGCTCACAGATGTCGCTATCATTGTTCGGAAAGAAGCTTGTTTGGAGCGTTTGACCAATTAAAACAAAGAAATTTTTGCTCCTTCCGTCCTGATTGGTCAATCAAACGATTCGAAACTTTCCTAGCGTCAAACGGAACGCATCTTATAATTGGCTATTCATGCATTCATGCCCATGTGATTATTTTAGGTTATGTTTCACTGTTTTAAGTTGAAGAGGGTATAGTAGTCAACGCTTATTAAAGTACTGATTAATTTTGTATACACGATATTGTGTGAATACATTATTAGGTATCTATAATATTTTTAGACAATATATATACTATATTTTTAATATAATACATTTATATTTAGATCATTTCCCGTATATGTACATACAAGATGTTCCATTAAAAATCTTAATTTTATTGACAGATTTCCTAATAAAGTTGAATTTATATTTTTCTTTAGTAAAAATATCGAGGCAATTGAAAAAAAACTTTTCGCCAATTAAGTTTCAGGAAGACAAATAAGCGACAGGATTATATTCTTGAGTTAATTTCAAATAAATTTTGAACAAATAAAATTTCAATTGGAAACATGATAAAAATATATGATATTAAAAATAGGAAAATTGCACGTTATAATTTATCCTCGACATTTTTGTTAAGAAAAAACTATTACAAATTGATTAGAAAATTTCATTAAAATTAAGATTGGGAGTTGTGGAAAATCTGCATATCTATTTGTATTTGTAGTAAATTTATTTTATATATTTGTGATAATCTTCAATAGAATGAAGGTTTCCAAGAAATCTGGAGGATTTCAATCCATGGCTCTCAGTTTTCCAATATTAAAAGGAATCCTCAAACGGGGCTATAAGATACCTACACCTATACAAAGAAAAGTACGTTATTAATAGGAAGATATTTTAATTCATATTGAGATTGTAGCATTTCAAGTATAATAAGTCTTGTTCTAGCATTAATATAAAATTATATTTCAATAGACTATACCATTAGCTCTCGAGGGAAGAGATATAGTAGCAATGGCTAGAACAGGTAGTGGAAAAACTGCTTGCTTCTTAATTCCTTTGTTCGAAAAACTCAAGGCGAGGCAAGCAAAGACCGGTGCACGCGCGTTGATACTGTCGCCAACACGTGAGCTGGCATTGCAGACATTGAAATTTATAAAGGAGTTGGGAAAATTTACAGGATTAAAAGCAGTTGTGATTCTGGGTGGTGATAGTATGGATAATCAGTTTAGTATAATTCATGAAAATCCTGATATCATTGTAGCTACCCCAGGGAGATTTTTGCATATATGTATAGAAATGGACCTGAAATTGAAAAATATCGAATATATTGTTTTTGACGAAGCTGATAGGTAATAGTTTTTCTCTAATGTATTATTTCTACTATTTGTGTTTGTGTTAAGGATGTTAAAGATGAGATTATGCATTGCAGACTATTTGAAATGGGATTTGGGGAACAGATACAAGAAATTGTGAACAGATTACCTGACTCACGTCAAACGTTGTTGTTCTCTGCTACTTTGCCCAAAATCTTAGTAGACTTTGCAAAAGCTGGTCTACATGATCCGATTCTACTTCGTTTGGATGTTGAGAGTAAATTGCCCGAAGGGCTAACATTATCGTTTATTACATGTCGTCCTGAAGAGAAATTGGCTGTACTTCTGTGCCTGTTAAAAAGAATTATTAAGCCCGATTCACAAACAATTATATTCGCGGAGACTATGCATCATGTGGAATATATTCACCAGGTAATCATTAATATAATCATCTTTTAAATATATTTTGTAAGTTTGAATTGAATAATCAAATATACAATAAAATGTTTTCTGTACAGATATTGGATAAAGCAGACATCTCTAATACTTTTATTTACTCGAATCTGGATCCTTCCGCGCGTAAAATAAACGCGGCTAAATTTCAAACCGGCAAAGTAAAAGTTCTTATAGTGACAGACGTTGCTGCTAGAGGAATAGATATACCATATCTAGATTGTGTGATTAACTTTAATTTTCCTGCAAAATCTAAACTCTTTGTACACAGAGTAGGTATGTACGTTCATAATTATTTTTGATTATATTTAATTCGTTATTATATTTAGAGATCACAAATACATATAACAAGCGCTTAACTGTGCCAGCTACGATAATTATTTACTTTCTAGGACGATGCGCTCGAGCTGGACGTGTTGGAACAGCGTATAATATCGTGAGTTCAGACGAGTATCCTTATCTCCTAGATTTACATCTCTTTCTTGGTCGGCCTTTAACGATAATGCCGACTACAGGATCCACCGAAAATATGGAATCTGCTGTGGGAAAAATGCCACAAGCCATGATAGAGGAGGAACTAAGCGAGTTAATAAGTTGGCACAATAGCTCTACAGATCTCGTAAGTATATTGGTTCATAGATTAGTATAGCCAATTCTATTCCCCCTCTTTTTATCACATTAAGTGAGTATTTGTATCCTCAGATAAATATGCAAAAGGTGTGTGACAATGCTTATCAACGATATATCAGATCGCGACCAGGTGCTTCGACAGAAAGTGTTAAAAGAAGCAAAGAACTTTGTATAAATGAAGCTGGAATTCTACCGCAGTACTCTGATATTTCTCCTACAGCAATAGATATAATATCTAGAATGAAAAACTATAGACCACAGGGGGTAAGTATGATCTTTCTCAGACAGGCAAAAAAATGTTATATTTCAATTTTAATATTCAAATCTTTTTTACATGCAATAGACGATATTTGAGATTGGTACAAAGGCAAAGTCAATTGATTACCAAGTGATGAAGACGAAACGAATATTTCACAAGGAGAATATCTTTAATTTTCACAAAAAGGTGGAAAATCGCAAAATTGAAGAAATTAACTTGACATCAAGTAAATATTATGCTAGTAAACTGTATTATATACACACACACAATGTAACACAATATGATTGAATTTTTTCAACTTTTATAGAAAGTTTGCCTCAAAAAATTAATCTGCCATCCAGCAGTGCGGAAGAAATTAATGCTGCATTCAGTACAGTGATAGTTCCAAAAAAAAGGAGTGGTGACGATTTATATAAAATTTCAAAAAAAAAGAAAACTCACACAAAACGAGATGAAGAATATTATATACCTTATTCTGCACCAGACAAGCATACAGAGGAAGGGTAAGAATTGCTATTGTATCATACTTCGTATTTTAACTTACTTTTTTTGCTTTTAAATATTATTCTAATGTAATGAATTAATTTTTATTATGCTATTTTAATTTTTTTAAAGTGACATTTAATTCTCAATTATTATCTTTATTCTATTTGACATCTGTTTTGTTTTTTCAGTTTAGCTGTTAATACATTTGCCACAGAAGCTGATAAGGCGCAGATGGATTTAATGGCAGACAACGAAGAGAGCCAACACCTTCAAAAGCAATTAAAAAAATGGGATCGAAAGAAAAAGAAAATGGTCACCGTTGATAGGGTACATATATTATTAATATATATTTTTATATACAATCTTTTATCATAGAAAATAAAATTATTTGCTATACATTTTATCGGAACAGGATCCAAAAGCGAAAAAAATACGTACCGAATCGGGTGTATGGATACCTGCTACATACAAAACAAATCGGTATAATATGTGGAAGGAGAAAAGTAAAGTTGATGAAAATGACAGTGAGAGTGATAATGAGGAAGAATCTTCACAGACGCAAAACTGTAAGTTAATATATAATCTCATACTAAAATATTAAATCTAATCACAGCATTTGTTTTACAAATTTCTCTTTTATATCGTGCATATCGATTCATTCCAATCATTTTACATAAAAAATGCTACATGCTGTTTTGCTTTATTTCAGTGCGAACGACAACAAATACACATTGGGCGCGACACAATCAGAAACTAAAGGACAAAGTTAAAGCAAAGAATGAGCTGAAGAGACCCGAACAAATCTTAAAAGCGCGCAAACTGCTCGAGAGAAAGCAACGAAGAAACGGAAGAAAAGGTGGTAAAGGTAAAGGTCAGAAAAATCGCAAAAGGAAGCATTGAAACATTTTTGATGTCCAAAATATATTATTATATTTTAACAATTATCATAATTAAAAGTATATTTTTTATCTCCTTTTGCGAGTTATCATTTGAAATAAACATAACAACAGTCTGCTTTTTCGCGATTAAAAATGATACACACGAGATAACAAGATTATGTTTAGGACAAGATAATATGATGTATAAACTTTACACACACGCGTACGCGTTTATATAAGTATATATATATTTATTTATATATAGTAAACGCGAATGTATATATATATATAAAATGACGCAAATAGGACGCAATAGTTAAAAATAATCGTGATCAATAATATCTCTCGAAAGCACAGTGACCTTATAAGTGAGCGTTATACGATTTAGGATGCTTGATCTTACATCATCATAACATAGTGGCTGTGTTGCACAATTGTGGGGTCTCCTATCCGTAAGGTATTACGAAGACTCGCTAGGCCCGCTTTTGCGCGAAGCCTTAAGAAATTTTTGCGTCATCGAGAAACGTGCAACTTCTTGCTCACGCTTATAAGCTGCTAAAGGAAATGTTAGTGGGCTGATGCGATCGTAAATTTTATCGAATTAACCGTCGACGGAAGCTTATCTCTGAACGCCGTCGTGAGAATCACGAGACGGCCGCATGAT
The DNA here is from genome assembly GCA_963971435.1 of Lasius platythorax. NCBI lineage: Eukaryota > Metazoa > Arthropoda > Insecta > Hymenoptera > Formicidae > Lasius > Lasius platythorax. The sequence goes on from OZ020539.1 coordinate 13,828,706, forward strand.
GAAGCAAAATGATCTGCGTGCATAAGCATCAGCTTCCGCGAGAACGACAATACATCTAGTTGCTTTTCATCTGAACATTTCTTAAGAAAACGTGACTACGTCTTACAATCTCGTGACATCAATTTGTAAAAAATATGCCACATCACATTAACGACATTTGTCATTTTAATTATTATGCAGAATTGAAATAATAATAAGTTAATGCAACATTATATCTTTCGATCATCTGAAATATGTTACCGCGAACGACGTTTTTCCATAATTAAAAGAGAGAGAGAGAGATTCCGATCAAAAATATAAAATATCTCTGCCGGGATAGAAACTACTTCAGAGATTGTGTATGTATATGAAAAAAAAAGGTTGTACAATGCAAGTAATTGAGATATCGATTTCTGACAGGCAGTTGCATTGACTATTATTAACAGTCAATTAACGTTGTATATGGTCGATTAAGCTTGCTATCTGTGTCATAACGAGCCCTTCTCCCTTTATATATGTTTGCCCCAGCTACGATCTAAAAAGCAACACGATACGACGCCGATCGCGATTAATAAAGCTAGGATGACGATGCAACCGGATCCCAAAGAGACTCGAATTACTCTGATTTCAATTTCTCTCGAAGCCGATGCCGAAGTCCGACAGTATCTCCGACAATAACATACGTAGTTTATGCGCAATATTTTAGTTCGCCGCCTAATACCGTTAGGATGTCATTCCTTATCAGTGACAGAGAGATGGATTCTGCATGCGATAGCGTTCCTATAATCAGGACCAACGCGTTTCTCTTTTCTCTTATTTACCCTTTCCTTCTTTCATCATTTTCTCTTCCCTTGTTATTCTGTCTCGTGATCGCTTTTGTTCTCTCTCTCTTTTTTTTTTCCCCTCTCTCTCCATCTGTCGTGTTGCAATCCCGCTGGTCTTTTAGACGCGTCTATAACTCGTCTATTTGTCTATTCGTCTTCTTCTCGACCGTGCTATTCGAGCTCGACCTTCCCCTACTACAAGCGCTTTTAACTCGGAACGAGAGGAACATCTGCGCTGCTACAACAACGCGGTTTGCAGCCGACCCTCCGGCCCAAAATAGAGATTATTATGATAGAGCATCTGTGTAGCGCGCGGGTGTTGGAACGAAGAGAACTCTCGGCGAAGTACGAGAAAAAGTACAACGTCGAATGGCGAGTTTACTGACGCGAGAAAAGCGCGTGTGTATTTTTGGACGTGCGTGTGCACGATGCACGCGTAGCATGTTTCTTCAATTCTCTTACTACGTATATACAGCACGAAACGTGCGCGCGCGCATACCATAAAATTACACGCGTACTTTGTTCGATAACACGTAGAAATTAGTACAAGGTCTCTTTCGCTCTTTTTTTTTTCTCTCTCTCTCTTTTCATCCGTATGGTTCGATCTTGGGGAAAAAGACGCAAGAAACGCGAATCTGCTCCTGCCTCGGCTATCTGTCATATCATGGCATATCATTTGCGAATTACAGACATTAGCAGATTGCATCGAGATGCCTCTATTATATGCTCGGAGTTTATGTAACGAGAATTTTTCACACATTATAAGAGTTTACTTCGTATCATCAGTAATAAGAATTGAACGGTCGCGATATTTCTTGCGTGCTTTTCGCTTTTATTTCTATCTTATTTTCGCAATTTATCGTGATTATATTCATGGCATCGACGACTAAATTTAAGATAAAATTCCATTCGGAATAATCAACAATTACGTGTGATAAGTCGATGATAAGCTTGACTCTCGTACGCATCTCCGAATCTTCTCGTGTTTCGTTTCGTAGTGACTAATAATTCAATCGCTGACGAACGTGCGTGAAAAAACAAACCGAACGCTATGTACGCTGGATGGTCACGTTACTACGTATATATTACACCCGCTGCGCGAGAGAATCACGTGTCGTGTCTTCGCCACCCGTCATCCGCTCCACCCCTTCCTCCCCCCTTGGCATCGGTATGTCGACGACATTAATTCATGCGCAAGCGAATGCATACACACGGACGTGCTCTCATTCTTACGTCGGCTGCGTGTCCAGCCGGCGGCGTCGACGTCGACGTAGTCGACGAAAACAATCGGAGGAAGTGGAGAGGGAACAGTGGCGTAACAGAGGAATGTGCTCGGGATCCCGCATAATTTAGATACCCCGCAGCAATTCGCATCTATATGCATACTTTTGCAAGCCTTCTCACACAAGTCTATCAGGCTCCTCGATCATCCGGCTCGCAGACTTGAAATATCTAAATATACCCAATTGTAAATATTATTCAATGAAAGTCTTATGATTTCTCCTTTTTTCGAATTCTCTCCTTTCTTTCTTCCCTTCTTGCTCTTCCTATCCCTTCTCCCTTTTTTTTTTTACCTGAAGTGTACTCGCTACGTTGTTTCGTTCAAGGTCCCGCGATTATTACGCCTCTGAGAAGGAATGTTCTCCGCAATTCACAAGCCGGCTTCATCACTAACGAGCGTAAATTTCAATGAATTCAATATAATGTCTGAGAGTGGGAGAAGGAAAGATAGAGAGGGAGGAGGAAAAAAGGAGAGAGAACTCGTCAGCGAGTGATTTCGTTCTATTTTAACATACGTTACATTCTTTTTGTATCTTCTGCTTTAGTCAGAACAATGACGTATCGCGGTAAAAATAATCCCTTGTATATATTCTAAAATGCCAAAATTCATGAACTCCAAGAAAACCAAGAAAGTTGGTTAATTATATGCGACGTTTACACTTTCTAAGATTTTTTAAAATGTATTTGAGAAACGTGATTTCTCTACATTTCTTGACATTTTGTCTAACCGAAAATTAATAAAAACTAATTCTTTAAACATGAGCATTTCGAATATCGTTATTGAAAAAAAGAAAAGAAAAAGTGATATATAGATAAGTAACAGTTCATGACGCATTAATTTCTCCGTCTTTTAATCTTTTATGTAAGTGGTACCAAAGAATAACTTTCTATAAGTATAACTTCTTGAGACAGAAAAGATATATCTATATTAAAGTTAAAAATAGTAAATGACTGTCACGTCAATCTGAAAGATCATTACATTATTCAGCTAAGGGAACATATCTCTGTAAGAATAGTCTGTACGTTCGAAAAGCAAACAAGAATGATGTAAGCCAGAGGTGTCTCACAGAACAGTTCACAGACCGCCCTTGCGTCGATCCATTACTTTGTCGTTGCACTTGGCGCAGGGTCAAGTCTGGTCTGACACTTGCATCACGATTGACGGTTGCAAGCGTCATCGTGTGTCAAATTCCTGATGCAATTAACACCATGCAATTTCTATTTACATCTCCATCTGCAACGAGAGATTTTAAATTAGTGAGAAGATTAAAAGAAGAGAAAAATATGTTTTTTCACACTAAAAGAAATCAAGAAAATGGATGGTTTTGTTTCTTTGTCATCAAAAGTTTCTTTGTATCAAATTTCAGATATTTTCAGAGTTGATACGTGAAATACAAGAAGTAACTTGCATATGAAGACTATAACATTAATAGAGATGTATCATATGTTACAGAGACCGTATCAGAAAGGATTAAGAGTGGTAAAGTTTTAAACACAAGATTGCTTCGACTAACAATTTTCTTTTAGATAGATACTCCTCTCTCTTTTTTACAAATTTTAATGTAAAAAATATCTTGATACTAGTAAAAAATATCCGATTTGATATGACCTATTAAAGTTTTAAATTTTCTTGACTCTGTTTAAAAAAAAAATATATATATATATATATATATATATATATATATAAAATATGTATATAATCTAAATATCGTAATTTAGGTTTTGGAATGTAGGCCATACGTAGGTCATCATTCGGATCTATTAGCTGAATACATTATCACGGAAATCTAGCTGAAATTATGACGATTATAATGAAATATTATCGGCTACAGTAATTTTGAAAAATTTGTACGAAAGTAGAGGATTCGAAAACAAGACAATAGAGAGAAAACACAAAAAGCGATACTGTACTTCAAAAGAGAAGGACGTCCAGAAAGGAGGAAGCTCGCTACTTCTGGCATCGTTTTATGTGCCGCGTTGGTCGATGACGTATAACTATGTATACCAATGGCAAGATATTCAGGTATATTGCGCCTGTCGCTCTGACACGCAGGCAGGTAGAAAGCGGAACAGTTCAGGAAGTTGCCGATACTCGCATCTCATGGGATTCATGGTCGTTATGCCAGGCGAAAACATAAAACATCTCGTTAAGATATGCGCCGTTCCGAAAATTCATATGTGATGTCGCAACCTTATTAGAATTCTGGGCGAGATTGCTAAAAGGATACGATATTAGTATTAGTAAAGTATAATAGTATAGTAACTTTACATAGGAATTTATCGTGTGAAAAGCATTTGCTGTTCTAGGACAAGCTTTTTAAAAAGATCAAAGAAAATGTACAATGATTAATTCGTTAAGTATGATCATATGATTACAAACTTTAATAGATTTTCATTCTAGCGATTTAAATAGTATGATATATGCAGTATCTTTGAAAGAAAAATTAATTATTTAAATAATTAGGGGATTATAATTTAATGATTTGTACTAAACGACCGTATCAATAATTATAGTCATGAATATGTAAATGCGCAGTGTGCGCTTTTGATAGAAAAAAGTCAAATAGATAATAGAATAACTAATGTATGATTGAGACCAATGAATAAGCGACGCAATATCAATTAATAGTGCTTTCCATTTTCTTTGAATTTTCATACACGATAAAGATTAAACCTCTACAAGGCGGGGAATAAAGTTGGAAATTATTATAATACAAATAAATGCGTGTAAGATATAAGTGAGAAACAACGCGATATTCTATAATTTATATAAACTAAATAAATTCAGGAAAGAGAAATCAGATACAGAGAGATTTATAAGAATTATATTCCCCAGCAAATAGAGATATCTCTGCCGCTTTCGGTTATGAGCGTTATAAACATATCGATTTTAAAGCAATTAGCGGTAAATGAGTCAGCGCGAGCTGAACCCTTCACGATCGAAAGCCCATTAATTTTGCCTGCAGCATGTGAAGTGATATCACGCGCGATAGTGTTTACGATGAACGTAAAGGTATGTATGCACGATTGTTCCAAACGCGCACGTCATAATGCAGCGACGACGCACACACGCGTGTACACGTCATAAGCCCGCTGAATATCACAGCCGCATGACGCAGCGCGAATTTAAAGTCCATTTTTGCAACGAGATACAAGTCACGATACTACGACTATCGTACTCTGACAAAGGAAAGAGAGAGAGAGGACACATGTTTTTTATAATAATCTATAATAATTTTAACAATCCGCAATATAATTCGTAGATACGTGTGCGTGCGCGTATCGTGCGTGAAAACTTACACAGGATGCGGAAAGTTTCATTGTCTGGCCTGATTGCGAGATACAAGTGCCGAGATACGAATCACGAGCCGCGTCAGAGGCCGCGAAGAAAGCAAAAGGCCGCGCTGTTTTGAAAGGAAAGCAGCATATACGGATCCGCACGTTCTTACGCATGGCTGCATCTGGAGCACCTAATGCTCTCCAAACTGCCTGGCTTATCCGGCCGCCTATGTTAGGCTGCGTGTGTCGCAGCCGGGTGCAGCTGCACTCGCGACTGCCCGACCTTTCCCCCGCCATCATTCGAGTAAACGTTCTCCGTCCTCGTCTGTTCCTCGTGCAGTTGCCAACCTAAGCGCGAGATAATAACGCCTCTCGGCCGGGGCCGTTCGTTATTCAGGCGCGGCACTGCAAATCGTCGCCCACAGTTTAGAACGAATCTAAATGAATCGTACGCGCGGGAAATTCCACGAAAATCTTTAATTCGAGAGCGTAACGGGAAAAAAAAAAAAAAAAATCAATCGAAACTTCCGGTAAATGAAAATTTCCAAAACAAGCTCTGTGCGCGTTTTCAATCTCGTATTTCGTATCTCGTATGTTTATCACTGAAAGCGATATAAATTATTGAATTCAAGGTTTACGAGATAAGACCAGTTTTGAGGGGAGCATGTACTTAGAATTGTGATAATTATTATCCTTATTATTATATTACTATTATTACCATTACTATTAACTTTATTACTTTAATTAACTTGACTTTATTACATAATATTTTATTATATCATTATATTATATTATTTACTATTATATTATCATTATATTATAGAGACCATCGTTTCTTTCTTCGCGTTTTATGACGTGATGATGTCATATTTTCCTCGTAAAAATGAGTGCTAATTAAACCAAGACTATCATGTAAGATATATGATTTTCTTATCTCAATGCTGTCATCCCGTTCGGTTGATAGCGCGTCGGCTTACATCTTAGCACCGTCATTGCCTCTACGTCGAACAATGCCGGAGTAAAGTGACAATGAGATGAAACGCTGTCAATACGGCAATGAGTATTGCCAGCGCTATGATATAATAGCCGCCGTTGGTGGAGAATTATGTGCGCCCCTTGTATAGTGAGAAGACGATAAAATCGTCCATTATTGCTGTTTAAGAGTGATTTAAACTGTCAATAGAATCGTTATATGTGCATTTCTCTTTTTAAACATAATCATTTTTTTTGTGGCATACGAGTGTGTGTGATATTGAATGTATATAAGCAAGTGATGTAAATTATTAGAATATTAGAATTGTTTCAAGAGAAGAATCTCTCTCCAGATTCTTGTATTAATTTCCATTCGAATGTGAAAATTATTTTTGTCCGCCACATGTTTATCTAATGATGCGCAAGCGACGTACAAGTGTTACACGCATATATGATACGTAGTATATCAAATTGAGTCAAGTGTTTTATACTAATCGAAATGAGAATATATATATATATATATATATATCGTTATCAGCGAACTATTTTAAGACGGAAGCTAATGAATCACTCGGATTTTGCATGATTTATACACGATGAATTCGAAAATGTTCACACATTACATATCTATATTACTATCTCTTATTTTTAGAATTTAATTTTAAAGTATAATCGGAAAAAGAAAGTACGAAATTTATTTTACGAAGTGTTCATTAATTCGATATTGAAAATAATTATCCTTCCTGATCAATAAATAAACCTCGCGCGTGATCATCGTGATTAAATTTCTCTTATTCTTTTTTTATTTTCACGAATATTGTGAGTCTTATGAATGCAAAATCTCCAACTCACGATTCGGGCGCATTTCCACTCGAGTCTAAGATAGTTCGAGCGCTAAAAAAAAAAATTGTTCCATCGCGAAAAAACGCTGTCAAAACGCTCTACGCATTCCAACACGCGACTCGCACGAGGCCCGGCGATCCGCTCGCGCGTTCCTGCACTGCGCAGGCGCGCTTCTAGGTATCCCGGAGTTCGTGGTCGTCGTGCCCGCCGCGTCGTTGGTGTTGGTAGCAGTGTGCCGCCGAAGTCAGTGTTCAATGTGTCGTGCGACCAACAACAACGTCGGGTCAGAGCGAGCAGCCGTTGTCTCTCAAGTCGTCGCTTCGCAGACATTTACTTACGTCGAAGCGCAATACGTGCGCTCGCTCGCGCGAGGAGACGCGTCCGGATACCGATCGCCGTAATAACGTCGAGTGACGTCGCTGCAACGGTGGTGGTGCGTGCATCGTCGTCGTCGTCCGTCCGCTCTGTCCGCCGTAACGATGCATCGCGCGCATCACGTCCGCGACGACGGAGCCGCGATCGACGCGCATTGTTGGGCGTAGCCGGCGGCAGCGAGAAACGAGGAGCGTGCGTGTGTGACAAAAGCCTGTGTGGGAACGCTGCCGTCGTCGTCGGTCTGCCATTGTGCAGGCGGGATCCTTCGCGGGACCCCCATACTCTCGGTGCACCCGCACTCGTGCTCGCGTCGTGTAAGAGAGAACAGAGACGCGGGACAGGCACATACACACACACATATATACATACATACGCTATTGCTTTTCTTCTGTCTCTCTCTTTAACTCGCACCCTTCGTCCCCGGCCGCTTTCCAGCCCGGCCGCACGATATTTCCGCGCGTCGTCGCCGTAATAAACTCGACGCGCCTAGAAAGATCGACTGGAAGATCCGAACGACGAGAGGCATGTCGTCGTAGCATCGTACAACTCGTGGCGAGATCTCGTGGATTCGAGCGCGAGGTGAGTGCCGACGTTGACGTTGTTGACGTTTCGCAGCGTCGTCGCAGCGATTGATTCCTTCATTGAAGGACGGCGCGGCGGCGACGATGACCGGCGGAAGTGCATAGAGGAATTTTTTCAGCATCGTGTCGACACGCAGGGAACGCTCGCTCTCTCGCGCGCACGGCATGGCACACCCATCTCTCGCTGCGTGAGCGAGCGAGAGAATACACGAGCGTGCGAGCGGCGTGTCGACGACGGTGCCAGGAGACGATCGCGCGGCGCGGCGAGACGGAGAGGCGGGTACAGCATACATAGTACATAGATCGCGAAATCGCGAAAGATCGCCGTGTCGCGGATTCTGCGTAGCGAGAAAAGAACACGCGAGCATGATTTACGACTCGTCGGATTTTCGATTGCGATGCGAGCAAGTTCAGATTCTGACGCTGTAAACGAAAATGGTTTTTTTTTTTTCTGAGTGTGTGTTTATTGGCGACGATTTGTTAAATTGTCGATCTTAACGACGTTATAATTATTATTGGGTTTATATTATAGAGACGTGTTTATGTCATATTTTTAATATCATATTTATCTCATTGTCAGTGCCAAAATTATTCTGTGATTGAGTTTACATTCTTGGATGACTGATGTTCAAATTTTGTTGCGAGAGATATGCGATAATGATTTTTTTATATTTACTCGTATAAAATCGCGACAATTGACACGCTTTTCTGGTCGTCTGTAGCGTCGAAAAACTTCGAACTTATCGAGATTAAATCATTCCCAAGACCCGGTTATAACCGATAACCTAAGATAACTAATGCCAACTTCGCGATTCGCTGTCTCTGATAATTACATTCAGATGATTAGCCTTATTTGATAAGTACAACGATCTTTACGGTGGTATGTTTCGGATATGATAATGTCACGTGCACGATGAATGTAGAATGTCAAATGGCACGGTTAATTTGTAATTGCTTACAACGCCGGACATTGGACTTTGATGTTTACTATATCAGAAATGCGAGAACTCCGTGCTAACTGCTCCGATACACATTGAAGATTCGACGTTCGCAGAAAACTTTTGCAAGGTCTTGCGATGTCGACGTTTAAGTTTCGCGAAGGCCATCGAAAATGTCACAAATGTGTCGCGCTTAAAAGAATCTTGAAAGTAAAGTTAAATCTACGGTCAGACGTGTCATATAAACACGACAATTTCTACAATACATTGTTTATCTCACAAACAAGAATATCGAAAATTGGAAATTGAATCAAATTGTTTTGCAACCTTGTAAAAGCACTTCTGCTAATTCGATAACGTAATTTGAAAGCGAAGAAAGTTCAGAATGTTTCAGCAATTTCGAGATATTTCAATTGGGGCTTCTCCAGTCACCGCTTTAATTTATGCACATATAAACTCTTTAATTTATTCAAAATTTTTTCTGACATTTTTGTAGCATTTTGTATCTGCGGTTTATTTTATTTTATGAATCGCAGATTATGTAGATCTCATTGTTTGTCCACGCGATATAAACCGGTATAAATGTTCTACGTCTTCTCGTCGCGATGTCGCGAAAAAACTTCGCAAGAGCTTTTTAATCGCAAAGGGAAATCCTCGTTTATTCACTACGATGCGCGTTCGGCTTTCTAGCGCGAGTTTCACGCCCACGCGCGTGAAGACGCGCGCGTAATCACGCTCCTAAAAGTCGTCAAAGCTTGAGTCGAATTCGATATCGCCGACGCCGATTATTAGATCATCGACGGAATTCACGTACAACGGCCCGCATTCACGTCCGCCTCGTATTAGACGAGAATAGTCATTAATTAAAAAAAAGAAGCACATCGATCCTCTCTTTTATCTAGATATTGTCAGCACGGTGCTGATCATTCATAATAAATGTTAGCATCGAACTATATCGATAGATACCGTATTATGATCAAAGAAATTGATTGTCCGACTGCGAAGCGTTAAAAAAATTTCTCCTTTGATATTATCTCTCTCTTACGAGCAATTATAAATAATAAATCAACATAATGTGTATGCAATGTGAAATTTAATGATTACAAATCATGAAAACCGATTGAGAATTGTTGGGCGGATGTTTATTTTTATACTCGATATAACGCATGTCGATATTCGATATCGCGAGTGAACGGATATCGGTCGGCTCAAATATGGAGAGAATAAATATTGAAAAATATATATAAATATGTGCATGATTCATATAATTTCTGTATAAATTTTATATAAATTATTTTTTATTTCGCGCTGTGGTTCTTAAATGTTCGACACTTTTAGCGTGACTGCTTACAAAGCACTGTCTTGTTTAATTTATAAATAAGTAAAGGAGAGACGAGTATCGATATTGGCAAAAGTCGTAATATTTTTTTGGAACCGCGAATACGCTCGTAAAACATCGTATACGCACCGGCACCGAAGCAGATCGGTGAAAGCATATGGTTCCATAGGCGCGTCGTGAGTTTCGAGTCGACGGACTGTGCGGCGGAATTTTGCAACCGATCCGTATGTCGAGATAGAAACCTCGGTTCCGCACCGTAACACCCGCGCCGCAATCTTTAAAATACTACGTTTTATTGTGTGTCACGTGGACATTTCGTATTTATTAACGCACGAAATAAAAAAAGAATTATTCAATGAAAAGAATTATTTCGCGGTCGAATCCTTGGATGAAGTAATATTGATTGATAGACGATTGATTTTATCGACAATATGCCTGTATAATTATAACGATTATTTAGAAACGACAATTTGGTATTTCAACACTTTTTGATATTACTATGCATGGATCTCACCATGATGGACAGACACGTTATTTTATATACGGATTATCAAATTTATCACCGAGTCCGAACGTTTTTGCAAGTTTTACGTACAATTCGCTGAAAAAATTAACTTGATTATTGAGATTAATGATTGAGAAAAAGCACCGATCGAAGCTTTTTGATGTAGTTTCTCGAGGTAACTCGTGATTTGTGTTTACGTTGGAACTATGTAGAAAGATGAAATTGAATGAAGCAGTTTATTCCTCCTGGAAAAAGCATTTGTTTTCCACGTAACTTTCATGTAACTCAAGAGTATAACTTTTTTTTTTTTTTTTTTTTGTACTCTCGTTTATCCGCGGGATAATTGTGTAGAATGGAGCCCGCTTTAACTGCGCCAGGAAGAGATCCTAGAAAGTATTCGAATTGATAAAAAGCCGCACTTTCTAAACTGTCTGTGTATTGCGGCATCATAACTTTTTCCATTCGCGTTACCGTCAACTTGGACATTCAGCGAATCCGGCGACCTTTTGTCAACTTTAACATTTCTTCCGATTGTGTTGTCTCAAATGTATATGCATGCATTTTCACGATTTAATGTTTCGATAATGTCGATAATGTCGATAATGTCTTTCACACAATTGTTTAATTGCTGTGTATTTAAAGAAAGCATCGAGGTATATCGTGTGTGCGAAGCTACAAATTTTGCGACAATCTGATTTTAAGACAATTTGAAAAAATAGGATCCTTAGTTAACTTGAAGTTTTTTTTATGACGGAAAGGTTCTGCGATGACGGGAAAATTGCACGATAAATTTACGTCGGTTTGTGAATTATTGCTCGAAAGGAAATTCCAATCGCGTATTATCTGGGGCGCGTATTGACCTTCCTACAGATGCGCGCATTTCCGGTCGCTTGGTTTCGCAGCATAAACAGTGAAGAGAAGTGCTCTCGTATTCTTTTCGCGCGCGGCGTTACATTATATAACCAATTAATTTCGCAGCGCTGGGCACGTGAATCGGGAAGAGAGTGTGTGTGTGTGTGTCTTTTGTTGTGTATATTAATTAAAGATACGGCACATTCTCTCTCTCTCCGCGCGAGATACTGATTCCGTTATCGCATTCGACACATCGTTTGATAACAACGACGGACGCGTGTTCTTCTTGTGTCAGCGGTTGTCGTTGACATTACATCGAGTCGTATGCATAGTTTTATTCATGTAGTAGTCGAGATTGCATGCGGAAGATGATATCATTCGCCGTTGTCGGCCTACGCTTCCAAAAATAATGAGAATACCGGAAATGTATCTCGTCTCTCGATGTGCTCGCGTCGCTTTCTGTGCAAGCAATTCCGTAATTGTGTCTGTTGCGCGAGCTGTTGTGACTTTTCCTCACATTTTCGCACATGCCATGTGACATTCGAGGCCGCGTCTAGTATTGATTAGGATCTGTCCTTTTGATATGATATGGCTGTTTCTATGACGTCAGTCAATTTATCGCGATATGATTATCGAGATGTTATTTTAAAAATCGTAACCGAAGAATCTATATTAACAATTCGTTAGGTTATCTACTGTATTATTGTATATATTACCACTTACGATACGGTGTGTATACACACATACATATATATCATATAATCAATCATATATATACACATAAATTCACACAATAAGACCGTCATTTTTTCCTATACTCTTTCCTATACTTTATCGCGACATGATTATTGAGATATCATTTTAAAAATCATAACGTGTACATACACACAACAATCCGTTATGTTCTGCTACATGTACTATATATACTACCGCATGCGATGCGGTAAATATGTTACACGCAAAATACGCATGTAATCATGCATATTCATGTAATAAGATTCTTTTTTATATCTTTCCTGAACTTTAAATATAAAAACGTCACGTGCGCCGTGAGAGTGCGTGCTTTCCTCCGCCTTCGTATTTGAGTTACGTGCATTCCTCCGCGAGAAAGAGAGAATCGCCGCCGCGCCGATTTAGAGGTTTACGTTTTTTTATTTTTATTTTTTTTTTTTACAGGTGAAGCCCCAGCATGGCCAGCAGATGACTGTTAGCCGAGCCGGTGCTCGTACTCGACTCTAATATGAGCGAAGTAGTGGCAGTGACGCCGACTGGTAGACCTACTCGCCAGGAAAGCGTGACACACATCAAGCGGCACAAACTGGCCAGCTGTAATGTTCCTCTCGTGCACGGTCGGCCGAATCCGTCGATCGTCAGTCCACGTAGCAGACTGACCACGCATCAACGAAATCACAGTTTGGACTTCAGGTATACATATATATATATTTTGATTTCGTCGTTCTTGTTTTTATATCGCGCATTTCCCAAATATATTTTCCGCGAGCTATTTGCGAACCGTGACGCGTCTGACGCGCGCGTCTATACGTCCTGGCACTTGTTGAATAAGCGAACGTAAAGTCCGTATTATGTATCGCCGCGATTATGCGATCGACGCCACTCGTCTTCGACGGCTAAATTGACGAGAAAATATTGCGGAGAAGTTATGTCGTATATAAATTGAGGAATATACGAGGTATTTGAATTGGCTGCTCGACGACGATAACGGCGATGGAGACGTCATCAATATTAATAATCGCAACCGCACGCGGTCTATCCTATCTATTCTCTTCACGCTTTCGCAGCTGTCAACTGGAGCCGGCTAACGTTGCATGCATACAATTTCCTTCGGTCGAAATACATGCATACGTCACACGTATTTTGATCGAAGTTAAAAGATTCACCGAGAAATAGATTCAAATTAAAGAAAATAGTTTGAATGGTTAAAAAAAAGTGATGCTTCAATAATACAGATACGCGAATAGCTTTATTTTGTACCTGGGGATAGAATCTTTCAGGATATAAATTAAGAAGAAAAAATATAAACTGTACTCTGTATCAAGATAAGAAACATAACGACAACAATAAATAATGCACAATAGAGACACAAGTGCACGAATGATATTAAATATTTTAAACACATATTAAAAGGATGGAATGTACTAGATTATACGGATAGCAGATTAAGTAAACATACGATCTAATTATAAAGACTGATTTAAAATGTATTTTTCTGAAAAAAGTTAAAATTACATTTCATATTTGTATATATATATATCTTCTTCTTCATATATTAAAAAATCGAGTACGTGCAACTCTAAAATAGCCTGTATAATTTTAGAAAATTAATCGAGAAAATACTTAACTATAAAGTTATCGATTATTATTCCTAGATCAATGGGTATCCTACTACCGCCGGTGCCTCAGGCGGCCGCAACGACGCTGACGCATCATCACAGGAACCGAAGTCTGGACTCCGCTTTGCAACGGATCCCGGAGGTGGACGTGACACCGAGCCCGGAATGCGAGAATCCCGCTCCTTCATCGGTCTCTAAGACGACAACGGTATCGTCGTCATCGTCGTCATCGTCATCGTCGGGGTCATGCGGGAAGGGCGCTCGCACCGCGCGGGAACGCGAGGATTTGGCCAGTCTCGGTTCTGACGACTCTGGCATCCTGTGCGGCTCCGACAGCGGCTCGAGCGACGCCACGAATACGCCCGCCACCCGAGAGTCCAGCGTGGATCATTTGCACAGCCGCGAGAGCCTCGACTCGTCCGTGTCACAGCCGGGGGACTCGGTGTACTCGATCGATGTGGTGGACGGTATGGAGAACAGTACCGGTGTAGTGTCGGTGTCGATGTCGGTGCCAGTGTCGCCCGTGGAACTGTCCACGCGTCTCAGTGATAGTCCGACGTCTCCTGTATCCCCCAATGACAAGACCAACGATCGTGATTGTCCGCGATCGTACAATGACACGAACATTGTTGGTGAACCTTGCTCGCAAGAACCGCGAATAACTAACGCGAACGTGCGAGAACGCAATGGTGACGATTATCAGCACCAGGAACGCGTCGAAATCTATCAAGGCGCTATAACGCAAGTGGCGTCACCGCCGTCCGTGGCCGATACGAGCCAGAATGAGTTGGCCGGAGCGGCCATGACCCTCTGCTGCGGTACGACTGCGACACAACAACAGGAAGCCGAGACGGTGAAGAAGCAACCGGATGTTATCCGTCGTCAGCAACAAGAGACGAAACAACCGAAACCGTCAGAAGGCTGTCTGCTGCGACTCTTCGAGAGTCAAATATTCGACATGTCCATGGCTATTTCCTATTTGTTCAATTCGAAAGAACCCGGCGTTCAGAGTTATCTAGGTATAATAAATGTTAAAGAGAATTAATTTCAGCATATTTGTTAATTTTATCATGTTTGTTACTCGTAAAGTAATAATTATTATAAGATAAACAGTAACATTTGTTATTTTCATCATTAGTTTCTAAACTCTATATCGAAATAAGAATATTACAAAGTGATAATTTTTTAGCAAATACATCTTATCTCCTACGTTTGACAATAAATATGACATGTGACGTATTGTAGGTAACAAGATGTTCAGTTTTCCGGATAACGATGTGGACTTTTACTTACCGCAGTTAGTTGTGATGTATATACAACTTCACGATATAACAGAAGTCCTTTATCCATATCTCGTTCATAGGTAAATATAGGAGATACTCGCGCATTAGAAGATTACTTGATTGCGCGTCTTACGAGTCGCGATAAAATTTAGATGGATTAAAACTAAATGAATCAATTGCAGATGTAGACAGTCGGCAGATTTCTCGTTAAAATGTGCCTGGCTGCTAGACGCGTACAGTTCCGATGCTCATTTACCATCAAAGAAGAAGTCTCATGGGACCAAATTGAAAAATCTTATCTTGTCAGATGAACTCAGGTAAGAGTAATAAGTAGATTTAGGGAGCAACGGAGATAGATCATGAGCGATTTTCGGCAGATTATGCGCGTACGTACGCGTTTAGAACAAAAATTTATTTCTAAGCGTTGTAACATTTTAGGCCAAAAGGAAATGAGAGTCGAAAGCAGCGTGTCGCTGGATTGCAAGTTCCTGCACCATCACCATTGCCCTCGGCGCAAAATCTTACGTCGCCGAATAAGAAAACCCACCAAAGATCTCAGTCCGACGCTACTGGATTGTTCCAGACTATACGCCGTAGTCATTCCGGTAATTACCCAAATAAATATGCATATAAATATATTAATAAATTATATAATTATTATATATAATTATATAAATTATATAATTATTATAAATAATTATATATAAATTGTATAATAAGGTCATTCAATCTTCTATATCGCGTATTTTCCCTTAAAAGGTATAATAAATAAAGTAAGTCTTGGGGACCTGAGCTCTGGTCGAGCGTTTGACAATGGCTGTACCTGCTTCTATTCCTGCCAAGGTGTGGTGAACGATTTGCGAGGCCAAAAAACAGATTGTTTCTGCAATGTGAGTTATTACTTTGTACGAGACAATAGATGTTGCTCTTGAAGCGGTGAATCAATATAAAATTTATATCCTTTTTACAGGCACCTCGACTCGCGCCAGAATTCGAATTTATTCAAGCGTTAATATCAATTGGTAAATTGCTCGGGACTATCCCAACAAAGGAAAGTAAAACCGTTCAATTAGTAGCAGAGCTCAACACGCTTAATTTGAATCTCCCTGCAAGAGTGTGGTTGCCTCTGCACAGTACGATACCTCATCATATCGTACGGGTTCCGCCACAGTATGCTGCTGTTCTTAACAGCAAGGACAAGGTATGAACATATATTTCGCTGTATCATATCCTTTGCAGAATTTATCATTCGAATATCGATTTTCATGTTGATATTATTGCAACACAGGCACCCTATATAATATATGTGGAGGTATTAGAAGTGGAGGATTTATATACGTCGCCCGTGCCGACAAAAATAATGGGTAGTTCATTGAGGCATACCAAGTCCGAGGAAAACTTAACGGGCGGCGAGCAATCCAACATATCTACTTCCGATAGTCAGCAGAATTTAGCGGTGCGACAGACACCTGTAAAAAATATCTCGCCTTACTCTGTTAGGAATACAGACGTGACATTTAATTTCCCCGACGATGATCCTAACGATTGTTGGAGTCAGGAGGATGACGAGATTACGCAGCAGGTGAGTGCATATTCGTATTCAAAGCAGCCGTATATATACATATTTTTTAAATTCTACTTTCTATTCTAACTTTTTCCCCATTCGCTTCCGTTCAGTATTTACAGCTTCGTAAGCCGAAAGATAGAGATACCATATCGCAATTGAGTCAAGAATCGTCCGACAGTAAAGAACCGATCTTTGTGCCGGGCGACATCAAGAGAAGATTGAGCGAGATGGCAGCTACACCCAGCGCGACTTTCAGCCACGATCCCGAGGATCCATCGGCGGCGGTCCTTAAGGAGCCGTGGGAGCAAAAGCAACGACGCATAAGAGCTTCCAGTCCGTATGGGCACTTGGCGTCTTGGAGATTACTCGCCGTGATCGTGAAATGTGGCGATGATCTCAGGCAGGAACTTCTCGCCTCGCAGTTGCTTTCGATGTTGCAAAAGATTTGGCATGACGAATGCGTGCCGCTCTGGGTGCGACCATACAAGTAAGAGCGATGACTTATTATTTTCATCCAAACATAAAGTTTTGATGCGAAATATAATTTTTAATTCTCTTTTTCTCTTGAATAATAA
The DNA here is from genome assembly GCA_963971435.1 of Lasius platythorax. Classification (NCBI taxonomy): domain Eukaryota; kingdom Metazoa; phylum Arthropoda; class Insecta; order Hymenoptera; family Formicidae; genus Lasius; species Lasius platythorax. Next base: position 13,846,250 of record OZ020539.1, read on the forward strand.
TTTTACTTTGTCTCGCGCAGAATACTGTGTTTGTCTAACGACAGTGGTCTGATCGAACCGATCCTGAACACCGTCTCGCTCCATCAAGTGAAGAAGCAGTGCCAATTAACGCTTTTCCAATACTTCGAACGAGAGTTCGGCCCTTCTACCTCAGAGGCATTCCGCATAGCGCAGAGAAACTTCATTCAGAGTTGCGCCGCGTACTGCCTGGTCAGCTATCTTATTCAAGTGAAAGACCGTCACAACGGCAATATTCTGTTGCATAGCGACGGTCACCTGATCCACATAGATTTCGGATTCATTCTGTCGACTTCGCCAAGAAATCTCGGCTTCGAGACCAGTCCGTTCAAGTTGACGCCCGAGTTCGTCGAAGTGATGGGCGGCAATCAATCCAAGCTCTTCGAAGAATTTAAGAGCCTCATTCTTCAAGGTTTAATCGCGGCACGGAAGCACATGGAGAAAATAGTTAATCTTGTTGAGATCATGTTGTCGGGTAAGTAGCACTGATCGTGCATATGTTCGCGTTCGCGTGCACCTTCAAATCCGCACATCTCAATAGATTTTATCGATTTTTTTTCCGCAGGCTCTCAACTTCCGTGCTTTCGCAGCGGTGGGGCGGCGACTGTTCAAGGTCTCAAGAATAGATTCCACCTCACGCTAACAGAGGATCAATTGCGTCGGCATGTTGAGGATTTGGTTGAAGGCAGCATTCATTCGTGGTCCACTAAACTCTATGATCGATATCAATATTTCGCAAACGGCACTCTTTAATATCAAGATTAATAATCCTCTCTGTCTACCGCGTTTTGACTGAAACTACTTTTTCGTAAGATTGAAAAGAAAGACATTAATCTTGACATCAACGTGTTGTGGTACTTCTTCCACACAATTTTTACATACACTTAATAGTGAGGTCGACCAATCGCCAGTGCGCGTACCGACCAGTGAGCGTACTTTCAAGTCAGTCTATCGCGTCGGGAAATCTGTTTTGTATTATAATAACGCGTGTGATAACAGATAAAGATAAATTAATTATACATTGCTGTTTATTTTAATTCGCGTTACAGATAATCTCCGCAGTTATTTGATAAAAGAGTTTGCTTAAATTGTGTTATACTGTGAAAGATAGCTTCTACAAGTTTCAATGTGCAAATAAAGAATAATTTCGGTCAATACAACGGTTGCACGATGACGCAGAAAAAGACAAGACATTCTTTTTAGGCATGTGAGCTGATTTCGATTGGGCACAGCGCTGTTTTCTAGCATTCCACAAGCACAAATGACGCTTAGAGTGGAAAAATCGCTTTCCTCTTGAATATATAGACAGTCTCGATGAGGCTAGACATATAGAATTCGGATAGATCACTATTCTTCGAGTTTTACATTATTCCTTACTTTCGTGGCGGGTAGGAACGATACGAAATATTTTTAGCAAAATTCAAAGCGATCTCGGCATTTGATAAATTAAAAAAATCTCGATTAGGATAATGGAATATATATATGAATATTTTAAGAGAACTTGAATTGGTTTAGCGAGTGATGTGAGCGCTTCGTTGAAAGTTAAAAATATTTATCGTCGTTTGAATTAGGTAAAGTGAAAGAAGGAATAATCTCTATGAGAATTTTGGTACCCAGTTGATTACATATATCCACTATATAATATATATACATATATATAATGTTTTTTGTTCGATACATTAAGACTGCTGTTGTTTACGTATGCCTCGATTGACAAATTACGAATTAGCCATCGCAGTGCAGACATGGTGTCGTTGACTGAACGCGTTGGACTGCTAAATCGAGTGTAACTTATATAAAGAGCGTAATTTGTTAAAGGTGCCTTATTTGTGTAGAGAAATAGTGAAGACGATCAAATCTAGGTGGTGAAAGTGGCGTGTCAACGTGGCAATCTTAGCGTGAAGTTGATCGACCGAGAAACAGAAACACTTTGTAATTTGTATATATAACAAAAGAAAAAGAAATAAGAGGAACTTTGCGTGGATAACTTGCGTGGACTTTCGTAGATAAATTCGCGGCAATAAAAAAAAAAAAAAGTAGAACCTACTTCCAGTACGGAATCGGAATAAATTTCCACCTACGAAGATTTTATCACAATTCTGGCGAGTACGCGAGAGAGAGAGAGAGAGAGAGAGCTACGTACAAAATATAGGCTTGGATATTAGCGGGAGGTGAATACTCAAAATATTTCCTACTTCGTAGATTAGTACTCTTCGGTAAATACATCTAATTGTACACGCGATAAAGAATTAAGGACTAAGCATTATATACTAGCGAATCTTAAGGATCACATTTGAAAGTTTTTACATGTTCTTATATTACGTAAACATTTATTTCCTCCCCGCTCCCCCTCCATAGCCGTGGATGCGAAGAGCTATCGTAGCTGTGTGTACGGAGGATAATATTATTTAATCGTAATTCTTCGCGTAACGTTTTACGTATGTCCGTTTAAAAAAAAAAAAAAGGTAAATTATATAGATATATATATATATATAAACTCTAAAGAGATATTGTACATAAAATGACAAATTTTATCACCTTATTATACTATATTGGTTAAGAATCTAATCGAGGATGAATGTTCGAAGCAAAATCAAAGTTGCTGAAGCCAGCCCGGAGTACCGGAGAGACCTGGGCTCTCTGACTTCCAAGTGTCTTATATATCTCTCTTTCTCTATCTTTTCTTCTTCTATCATAATCGTTTCACATGACAGATAGGCAGACCAGAAATCAGATATGGTTGTAAAAATCGATCGAGAGAATGTGAATTTAATCCGTCGATTTTCTTCGACGCCCCATCGATTGTCTCTTACTTTCGGTTTCAGCGAGTTCGTATAAAAATTGTATAATATACGTGTGATTAATGTGAGAGATTTTAACGTTCTCATTGTTACTGTGTAAGAATGATTGCGGAGGAATGTACATGAAAAAATCAATTCCTCTTTACTCCCGGTCAACTGAACATATCCGAACTTTCTGTTCCGTTGACACGTGAAACGTCAAGATCTCTGATTTGCCTTGATCTTTCACCTCATTACGAGCTATTAATAATATCAATTATTGAATAAATACGAATGCGATAAAACAAAGAGAGTTTATTTAGCACCCAGTTGTCGTTTCACATAAATTTGTATATCGCTGCGTATCAAGCTACTCGTGTAATGTTAGCGATTGCTCGACGAGCTATCCAGAAATAAGTAACGAAAAAAAAAAAAAAATCTAATTTATTATTTTTACATTCACTCTAGCATTTCGTAGATTCGATGAACTTACGGTACTAGATAAACAATCATCGCTACAAGATATCATATATCAGTCATGAGAAAATTGCAAATAGGAGCTTGTACACATTTATATACGTACCTGATAGAGGGACGACTACGAAGAGATAGAAGAAATGAAGCAATAAGTATATTGCGAATATCACAATAAGTCTTAATTTAATGGAGATCATGTGGAAACACAGCCTTATTATATTCTAGAGAGCTGCTGCAATAAGTTAGAGGGCAATATAGCTTCCAGCTTGTCGAGAATGTAGTAAAATGGATGGGAGAACCAAGCGAGCATGGAGCGGGCAACTACGCCCATAGTGTCCGGGTATTGATGAGTCAGCAGGGCCAACAGTGCGGTGAACGAGCACAGACCGGCGGTGAAGAGGATGAAGAAGGGGAGCTCCTTCTTCGGGTAGACGCTGACATCGTGAAACGACGGCAGGAGTTCCCGATCGGCACACTCGGTACATGTGGGATACGGATAGAACAGATGCCCGCGCTCGAGCGGATACGGCAACATCCTAAACGTGCCCTCCCATGTACAGTGAAGCAGATTCAAAGCGCCTTCTATCTGCTTCCAGTGTGCTAAGTGGAAGAACGCGTATGCGATCGCTTCGGAGTCGCCGCGCTTCAGCACGTGTTCAGGCGGGAGGATCAGCGGCTTCATTTCCAGGAGGTACTTGGGTACATGAGGATTGAATTCCACGGCTCGATGAATCGCTTCCACCGCCGACATCTCGGCGGTGGTCAGACCGCGTTTGCTGGCGATGTCGGGCGAAAATTTGTCCGCCACCAGGCGTGCCTTTAGCAGAGCCGCCGTGTAGCAGATGGTCGCCGATTTCGGCAGACTGATGTCGTCGTACTTGGCCAGCACGGCCTGCACGTCCGCGTATGCCTGCATCTCCAGCAGGGTCTCGATCAAATTCTCGTGGATGTTCAACACATTCATGATCGGTGGCACCTCCTTCGTCAGGTCGCGAAACATCTTCACCGCCTCCTTCAGCTTTCCCAACTTTCGCGCGCACATTGCTAATCTTCTTTTGATGTAGATCAACACATTCGTATCCCGTCTGTGTATCGCTTCAGCTATGGAGCCCTGGTGCTGGGTATTCTGCGACTTTCTATAATTGTTCTCGGCCACTTTTAGAGCCTGCTTCAGGATCTTCTCCGCCTCCATAATGGTAGTGGCCTCCTCTTCCGCGAGAAGAATATAAGCTGGCGCACAATCGGGGTTACGATCGAGAGCACTGTGTGCAGCTTGTATCCTCACTACTGGATTACGCTCTCTCCAAGCTGTTTGCATGATCTCGTACTCTGTTTTACCTGTAAGAGAAAAATAAATTAGCTAAATTTGAAACATTGAGAGAGAAAAAGAGAACAAGATTTATCTTGCTAGTTGAGGAGACACATTTTCATATAAGCATTTCCATTTTATCAACTTGGTACAAATATTTAAATTCTTCACACAATATTCATACACTAAAAATGCATATTGAATAGAAGGATTCTTACCTGTATCGCCCTCGCAAGTGAAGAACGTCTGATGATCCTGGGCGGACAGATTCATATCGTAGTAAGTGAGGGGCTCCTTGTTGGTGGCCCAATAAAACCTCTGATACTCCGCACCCCTGAACAGATTAATCGGATTGCGCCAGACTTTGCACTCCGGCACATTCTGCTGATTCGAGGATCCGCCGGAGCCGTTCAGGCTCGAGCTGTTGCCGTCATTAGCGCTGTCACCGCCGCCGATCCACGGCGAGATATGATTCAGGGACACCTGCTCGATGAACGAGGTGCCGTATTTCCTGAAGTACCACCATTCGAAGATGAGAATCAGGCCGGAGATGAGGGACGAGGTGCCGGTGAGCGCGACGTAGAATTTTGGGGTTAGGGTACTCAGGAACATCGTCGAGTCCCACATGCTGGTGAATAGCAGTGCCATTTATGCTCCCGTAGGACCGAACTCACTCGCTCCGGCTCACGGCGAGTTCGTAACGCGTTGCTTCTGTCGCCGGAGACAGCGCGAGTAGATTCACCACATCGATGACAGAGACGGACGAAGCGCAGCTGCGTACCTATTCTCTTTTCCACAGTGACAGTAGATCTCACCACAGCTGATCGCTCGCGCAGATTCCTTCTGTATATTCGAAGAGAGAAAAATTGTTGAATTGTATTGACGGCTTCTACGGCGTCTATTTCGCTCGGCACGCTTATGTCTCGCCACGCTTATGCTCCCGGCGCGTAGTATGTAAATATTTTCGACGATGCTGAGAGCATCCCGCACGAAACGAGCAAATCAGCTTCCCCCTCGGTCGATAATAAGGCCAGGAGGATAACGTGGTGTTATGAATGCCGCGATGATAAATGAAAGATTTTGCTCTGCCTTATTATCGACTATGTATCGCGAGCTAAGGTAATATCAACGATAGATGGCGTGTAAGTATCGACTGTCTATCGCGATCCAAGGTAATATCAACGATAGATGGCGCCGTATAGTTCAGTTGCACTCCCAGGACTGTCCGCCATCTTACTTGCGGTAATTGTTGAATTTACGTGAACATCATTAGTATCTCCTTGCAAATGGAACATCAATAAACTAATTGCGGTGGTGCAAATATGTGTATCGAGAAAATTAGAAAGACGTGAGTATATATCAGATCTTATTCGAAGCGTTGCCGGGTGTTTGATAGTATTTCGCGAGTAAAAGAAAGCCGCTTCTTAAACGATCCATAACCGTTTCAAAATTCGAAGTAGAATTCTATTTATAATTTTATGTGTGTGATACAGAAAACAGCTAAAGAACTGAAATCTTATTCAGGATCAATTGTTGAATTCACATGAGAATAAACATCATTGCTATTTTGTTATAGATGGAACATCAATAAATTGACTTCAGTGGCTGATATGTATGTCGAGAAAATTCGGAAGAATGTGAGTACAATATCAGATCTTATTCACGACAAAGTTACGAATTTTTAATACTATTTCGTTAGGTTAGGTTAGTAAGAAGCCTATTTTTTTAGACGATCTATAATTTGCGACAAAATACGAAATAAAGTTTAACATATCTGAAGAAATAAAATACGCGCATGTACAAAATATATGTGTATATCAGAATATTATATATTTCGGATATGTGACACGTCTTATATATAGCGGGCTATAAAGCTATAAAGCGGGCTTTAAACAATTGATTTCTGTTAAGCATTTTAAAATATGTGAATATCGTGTGTTATTAAAATTGCGAAATTTAAAATAGATTTTTCTTAATGAAATATCGCACGCGTTCAAATAATTCAAAATTATTAAATTTTAATAATTAATAGTATAATAGAATAATATAGTAATAATTAAGTATAATAGATATTATATATGAGATTATAATATAACATAAATAATAAAATATATAATAATAATCACATAATTGATATAACATATAATAATAATAATAAATGCTAATAATTATAAATAATAATCATAATGAGGATATTTTAAAATATGAATATTATGAGACATTTTCCATCTTTATCCAAGGATAGGCATATCTATGCCGGGCGAGTAGAAATATTGAATTTTATTCATAAAGAATAACGCGTTACGTAAGAAAACGAGGAAGCAGATAACCGGAATAATAGAAGCGCACAGTGGTGGACAGATAATGGGTTACTACGGTTATCTTATATGACGCCTTGAACGTCAACGGATCCTTCCATGCGCTCTCGAAGGTCTTTCCTTCTGTCTATCTTTCTTCCTCCGAGAGTATTGCACTTTGCTCGTCCCAATAACCCACTTATCGGAGAAGTTGTTTCGTATACAGGATGTCGCGTATACAATTCGCAACCTTAATATCAGTGACAAATTCCTTCATCAATTTTTCCCTCAACTTTTGACTTAACAAAAATGTCAAAACACTGATAATTATCGAGTTAGAAGAAATAAAAAAAAATCAGCGATAAATTTTCAAAAGTCAAAAGCTTTAGATGTTCCTTAGCTAAGATCAAGTGAACTCTAATAAGATTTCAACTCAAAGTTTATAATGACAAATAAAGTTCCATGATATTTCCGCGAGAGAAAAATCAATTGCAAGTTGATCAGAGAATCTCTCGTTAAAATTAAAATCGAATTCGTTATGGGACACCCTGTATAGCACCTTAACCTGTGACGTAGTACGTACGTAGGTAGTTAGGTATACGTACAAACAGACGTCTCTAAATAGAGTATCGCTACTCGATTTCTTTCCCTCGTCGCGTCGCTGAGAAATTTCTCATGGGAGAACTCGGTAACGTCGATACTTGCAGCTGGCAATGTGCGCTCATCTTTATTACTCAGAATTATTCTTCGCGCGACCATCGTTATCCTAAATTTATAAAACACTTTATCCAGGTCAATGAGATGCGAGGATATAATCGATCGCGTTGAATTTTTCGCAACGATTTCTTCGCGTGGGATTTTATTCGGATTTCTCAAGTCGAATATTTACTGCATATACTTTAATCCTTAAATATATAGACGATTCATTCATCCTTCTAGATCTTTCTAGATCTTGTGTGTGGAAAGCTACTTTTAAAGTATTCTACAGTAAAACTTCGCTCAGCCATGCAATAGGATGGCTCGGCTAAACCGATAAAAAGCGGATGTTCTCAGGCGAGGCGTGTGATCGTAAATAGTGATAAATACACGAAAACGTGAGAAAATAATTTTCGAGAAAAATATCTATCACTAAAAATCGGTTTAAAGCTCCACGTAATTTAATAGTGCAAGGCTTCTTGACAACGAGTTTAATACTTTTGAAATTATTTATTCATTTTCGGTTTTGATTGATTATGCTAAATAAATTACTAATATACATTCATTTCGCGATATATATAATATATATTCACGTTCGACTTCCTCGTATCAAAATATATTTTTCTGCGATATTTTTAACGTAATAAGAGTGTGTCCGCGTTTAAATGCATTTCAGTATAATTTCGAGCATTTTCCCAGCCTTCTTCCATGTTTTCGAGAGACATTTTTCTGCGCATCTTGTCGACGAAAAGATGATTTCCATAGACGATCTCGCTTGTCGCCAATATTTCCGCTGCCATTGTTACGCATCGTCAAAGGAAAGTAAAGAATGTCGGCTGCGTCGCTTCGTTTATCCCTCGAGAGCGAAACGCAATACTCGGAAACAGGTGTCGGTGTAAAAACAGGGTAGAAAATCGCGCAATTTATTCGAGAGAAGCGAGGAATCTATCGGGAAAAATGTAAGCACAGCTCCGATATATATCGGAGGGGAAAGATGAGAAAAGAGAGAGGGAAGATTCTTAAAGATGTTTTCAACAATTCGCATGATCAAATACAATGCAAAACTTTTATGATCTAATGCGTAAGCAGGTTATTCGAGGCAGATTATATCGTCTATATTTTTCATTGAAACTTTCTCTTTTTCCAAGTAATGTTCAGACTGCAAATTGCGTTTATCGATGTCATATTCTATATAGGCAGCTTGGACCAAATTATCGTAATCATTTATTATTATAATCGACACACAATTATAATCGAAAATTTGCATTTATCTCCGAAAAAAAAGGAAATCTCTTTATGCATAGGTATCACCACCCTCCTTCATCCACGTGTGCTCGCGTTCGTCTTCCTTCGGCTTGGTACAGCGTAGTCGATCGGTCGGTCGGTCACTGAACCGCCGCCATCCCTGTCCCATTCCGTCCCATTCCACCGCCGCTGCGATCGAGCCGATGTACCGTTAGGATCTCGTCGCGATTCGCCTGGAAGCAGACAACAGGGAAAAGCGAACCGAAACCGTGCGCATACCTCGCGACATCCGAAGGATTCGGCTACGAAGACTTTCCGATCGATTGCTAATCTCGGAGAATCAGATTCGCGAAGTTGATTATCGCGCGATTGAAATTTAGACAATAAAATCGAATAATATATATAATAATAATAATGATATACAATTATATTATTATTATATATATAATTAATATATAATTAATATATATAATACTTTTCGCGCTCACCGCTTCCTCTTTCGATTTTGACGAAATAAGGACGAATGAGATTTATTTCGATGTGTGTTTTTCGCTTTCTTCCGCTAAACTATTTTTTTTACAGTTATATCTGACAGAGAGACCGCGTGGAACTGAAGTTCCGCTTTCGCGATTTAAAAAATTCAGTCGCCCTAAAGAGTTCAATGTTACGTCTCGTCCCGAATGCGACCAAGTAATCGTGGAATTGATAACGCAATTAAAAATTCGCTACTCGATTCGTTAATTAAATCTCTTGGCTGTTCGTCCGAGTTCGTAATTACGTGTTGGAAGTTCGCCGCTTGCGTTCGCGCACACTTTCGCCGCGTTGTATTCTGTATCCTCTCTCACTCCCTCTTCTCTTTCTCTCTCTTTCTCTCTCTCTCTCTCTCTCTCTCTCTCTCTCTCTCTCTCTCTCTCGTCAGTTCTCGTATTTCCCGGCGGCCACGCCTCCACCTATCTAGCTCTCAACGTCCTCGCGTCTCCCTTTTCCGGCAGTTTCCCCGGGCTTGCCGAAGGCAGATGCCAACTTCGCCAAGTTTCAGCGTATAACCGGTAACCGTATAACGAGGTGTATGACGCCGTGCTGCAGTCAATCTCGTATCGCTAACCATACCATATGCATGCACGCATACATTTGGAAAGCAGCGATGCCAGACATTTTAATGGCGCGTCGATGGATATTCATGTTCGACTCGAGCCATCTCGGTGATTAGTCAGAGCTGCAAATGCGAGAGTAATTTCGAGAGAAAAATCAAAGTAAAAAGAGGATCGATTTTTCCGGCATTACATTAAACTTTTTCAGAAGCGAGAGAATACTCATCATTCACGCCGTCTTTCCAATCAAACTTTCCAAACGCGATCGCGCTATAGATCGCGCCTCATGGGTCGCCTGAAAGTGAGTTTCATAACTACGTCAATGTGACTAATGCAGTGATAAATCGGTATTTCAGTTTGAAAGAAGAGTTTCCCCGGAAAAACGTTGAACTGCACAGTGTAATGACTTTGTTGTTATGAGACTTTGTTTTACCTACAGAGTTAAAAGCAATATATGTTGGATACTTTTTATATTTTATATTATAGTATAAATTTTATAGTATAAAGAAATTAACGATAAGTGGTCCAAGCGATAATCTACTGTCTCGCGAAATCCTTCTATGAATTTTACACAACTATCTCTTTTTTTTTTCTTAAATCCAATTCCATCTCTCTTAAGTCCGCAATAATTTAAAAGTAATTATACGCGATCTTGATTCGTACTATTTTGTAAAAGATTAATGTAATTTAGCGGTTTTATAAGTCTAGGAAAAACATGTGCTCGAAACAGCTTATCGCAGCTTATTTTGATACAGTTTTTGTGTCGAGAAAAAAGCCAAGAAGTCAAATAGTACTCTTTCTGTATTTATATCATGTTCATTATAGCATCTGTGTGTTTATATGTATATATAGATGTTACAATCTGACCTTTCTTTGCAAGTGTAAGTAACATCTCTGTTACATTGACCCAAATTAACATTGCGCCATAAAATGCTGTATTATGCTGGATGCATCCATACGCAAATACATGAGCTAGTCGGAAAGCTGCGGGAATATAAAAGTTCCGTTTCTCTTTATATATTCCTCTACTAGGATTATCCTGTTTATATAAATTCCCTCAGAAAAGAAGTTTTGACATAATAGCACAATATCTTTAAAAAAGATAATTATTTATCCTTTATGATTTATTAATGAAAGATTCGGTGAAAGATAAACATTCGGAATATTTACAGAGGTAAGCACATAATATGCAAGGCTAATTTTTACGATACGACTTACAGATTACTTCATTCACTTCATTTTATTTTATTATTAAATTCTTTATTGAATTTTTACCAAAAGTTAATTGTAATATAATCTGATAAATAAGTTATTATCTTATTTGTATCAGATCTTGTAATTAGAGTTAATTGCTAAAGGAATTCTTTATTTTGCATTAGATTTCTTGTTAGAAAAATTTACTGTCGCGTCTAACGAAAAAAAAGACGCGTTGCTCTTTATCTATGCGTAGGATTGATTCCACAATAAACAAAGAATTTTTGCAAATAGCTAAATGTCAAAGCAGCTATTACTTCAATCAGATAAAATATTCTTATAGTTGGAACATGATTTGCGCGCGATAAGCCGAAATATTAAACAAGACAGCAATCGCACGAACGTAATTTAATTCTTTCCGCCGTCAAACTCCGCTTGCCCGAGGCGATACAATTTAATTCGATATATTGAATAAGGATGTTACCGCGAATTATCTCTTCGTAAGGTAATTCAACTGCGAGTTAATATCACTTCGTTTAGAGTTTCAGTATCTAATATAACTATGATCTTTCAATAATACAACTATTTCATCATTATATCATTTTTTCTTTTAATTATCAAATTTCACATATTCTACAGATGTTTGGATCACCTGTGAAACTGTGAAATTTATCCTTTTTTACTGAAAACGATATTTTGATTTTCCTTACTGGAAAGAAATATTTCAGTTTTCGGTGTTTCTAAAATCTCTCAATATATCCCTAATGTATTATCATTTAATTTTTATCTTCTTTCTATGTCCTTCAAAATCGCAATAAAAGATTCGCTTCCAAATGAAAGAAATGTTCTATTAACGTAAAATAAAATGTCAGAAAGGAGTTAAATGTAACTAACCGTGTGCTTTTTGCGCGTCGCGTGCCAAATTGCAGCGACGATTGTTGCGGATAAGCTGGATGCGCGCGAATGCGCGCGTTTATTCTCCCTTCTCCGCGCCGCATCCCAATATTCACTCCGTCGTCCGACAAACTGCATAAAACACGTGCTCCGACCCGTAAATTCATCGCCGGGCTTCGTGCGGTAGTTTGCCGTCGTGGTAATTGATATCGCAGTTTGATATCGGCTGACGCCGTGTCGGGAAAGGGGATAGAGGATGCAGGGAATGAGAGGGGAGGAAGTGGCAAGGGGGTGTCGATGGCGTGGGGGTAGCTAGATAGGTAGGTAGGTTGGTGAGGGTAGTGAGGATAGCGGAGGTGAATAAGGGGGATAGCCACCAGTAGAAGGGAGAGGGAGAGAGAGAGAGAGAAAAGGGGAGGTAGTAAGGGGAAGCATATACGAGGGATGGTGTACGAGACAAGCAAACGAGTAGGGGAGGATGGACGCGGTCACTATGGCAACCGTGGCTGGGCTCCGCGATGGTGAGATGGTTTGGGTAATGTTCCGCGTGCCTTGGAATGGATTTCTCTCGCTTTGCTACCAAACGGGGTTAGTCAGTGCTAAGCGCCCGTTTTCTTCCCGCCTTTTCCTTCCGCGTTTTCCCTCTTCCTCTGTTTCCATCTGTTTCGGTGTTTTTTTTTTTAAGAAACCGCTACTAAACAGGGGAATTTTTATGAAAATTTTCATATTTCACTCGAATCTATTAATAATCATAGTTAAAGGTAATTTTTAATTTTATCATATTACTATACATCTATATATCGCAATTATATTCATATAGGTCAAAAAATAAGTAATAAATAATTGTTGCAACGCGCGTTATCCAAAGTTTTTTTCTTTCTTTAATGATAATAAAAACGCGCATTTAAAGTTTATAATTTAATCTTTCTTAATAATATTCTCAATATCATCTTTATATCGTCAGAAATATAATTACGCTAGATATAATGGCATCACACTAGTGTTGTAGTGTAATAAATAATTCTTTTTAGACAGTATACGAGTCTTGTGTGTTGTGTGATTTGTAGATAAATTTATGTATTTATCTGTACAAAAAAAAATATCAGAAGGATTAAATTGCTCGAATGAACAATTTTCAGTTTCATTGATGTTTAATTAATTGATTTCTAAAGAGAAAAGGAATTAAAGTTTGCCGATACATCTTATAAAAATTTTAGACGACATTATTAATAGCCGGTGTTTTAGCACTGTTGGAAAATGTCCTGGTTTCATCGTTACAAAAAGTCTGATAACTAGCGTCTTACGACAGACGCGTCGTAACGGGCGAAAAATCGCGAGTTGCGGCTTATTACGTGTCGTATGTTATCTCTCGCGCAACGTGTGTCCGCTGCGATGCGATTCTCACACTGTAAGAATGATGACAGAGAAAGGAAAGGAGGGGGACATAGTGCTGGATGAGAAAGTGGCTGGACTTCGAAACTGCGGGAGTAGGGACGAAAAAGAGAGAGAAGGATACAGTATAAAGAAGAAAAAAGTATGGTATTTATTACGTGTTCTATGACGCGCGTGCATTTAAAGACTTTAAATAGAAGAAGAAACAATAAAGAAAGTAAAGTCTCGATAACGTACAACATGACTTTCTAAAGCATTTTCTGCGTGCAAAGAGACACGGAAAAATATATCCCATATCAATTTTATTTGATGAGTGTCGGTTATTTAAATTACATTTCATAGCGTTATACATAAACATAAAAAATAGTGTATTTATAACAGCAAGTGAAAAATATGAAAAAGCAAACATTTTTATTCGGAATTATATCAAAATTGTAATCATGCCTTTCGGTATGAAACAACGAGATTCGGTTCGTGAAAGGTTTTTAGAGTCGAAAATTAAAATGCGGAAAAATTCATTGATTCAATTGCATGTGATCGATGCCCTCGATTCATCGAAACACCCATTTCAACGAGTTTCAATTCTCGATCAACTGCGAATTGTGTGAAAAAAATTCGTGCTCTATGTTGAATATCGTAGCGACATACGCTGTTCAGATACTTCATACATGTTTGATTATCATCGATATGGAAACGTATTTGTATTTGTATAACGGATGTAAAACTGTTTACTTTAAAACTTATCTGATAGAATAAAATCACTCTTACAGAGAGAGAGCGATTGGAATATTATTTTGAAAGGTAAAATAATAGATCCTAATTGATGAAAGAGCAATATACATAGGAAACACAAATAATTTTATAACAAAAGAGTATTGATTAGACAGGTACGTTTTCTTTAGACTTATGTTACAGACCATTTTCACAATTTGAATATCCTTCATAGTAATCTTATAAACACATTATAAAATAAATCACAAAATTTTTGATAAAATGCCATAAATCACTTTCATCAAAGTTTACATTTTACAAAGTTTTCTATATAGAAAACGATGAACGATATTCCTTATGAACGGTTGAAAGGGTTAACATTTTATATGACACGCGAATGAGTCGCGCTGCTTATGCAAAACGTTTGGAAGCTTCTCGTCGGTGTGATGAGAAGGAAGTCGAGGAGACACATATAGAGAGAGGAAAAAAAAAAAAAATAAATAAAGAAGGAAAAAGCGAGTGAGAGTACGAGGGTGCCGGTATCGAGGTCAAACGTCCAGCAAAGTAGACGAGTCACCCGTTTTGCATTCGCCTTCTCGAGTTTTAGCATATTGAGACTGTCCGAGCTGCTAACACATTGACGGCCGGAACGATCGATATTCGCGCTCCCTATTCTATTATTTCGGCAATCTATGGAATAGTATTGACCTATTCATGACGCGTGTCACGCGATTGTTGAAAAACCTTCCTCCTATCTGTGACATCATCCGAAATATCTTATCGTAGGGTCTAATTCGATTTTAGCATTCTTTCGTTGAGGATATTTCTACTACAAAGTTTAATTAGATTTTTTAAATTAATTGTTCAAATTAAGGTCGGTACTTTCAGACCACCTTGTGCATTATTTACGCATCTCCTCGCATTTGACTTAATTTTGTCGAGTGAGAAATCGGAATAGTAGCCGGCGTAATTATTGCAATTCAATTAAGGTGTACGTCGAGTCATTAATGAAATGGAGTGCCTGAATATATTATGCGATTATAGATTAAACTGCCATTACAGAATCGTAATTACGATGTAGTGCGCTACGGATATCGATTAACATTTCGCGCCCGTCAGACACGCGTCCAATGTCCTCGATCACACGCATAATCGTGACATATTCGTACGTTTGTTTACATGCTGGAAAAAAATTATGCGTTTCCGTTTAAACACAGTTATTTTCAATCGACCTCGGTCGGCCCGAGATCGATTCCAATTTTTTGCAATATTGCATGTTGGTCGCGACCAAAGAAATCGGCGGTCTCTTTGCCTCAATTACAATCGACAAATTTCAACTTTTCTTTTATAAAGAAACATAAACGAAATATTATAAACAAAACAATAATAGAAATAATAGAAATATAATAAAAATATATTTCTAATGTAAATTATGAATCTTTATTTGCATACATTTGGAAATTAATTAACCGAGAAAATCAATATTCGTTATAATCAATATTTGAATAATTAATGTTTGCATAATTGGCGTTTAAATTGTTTGTATTAAATATTTAAGTATTTTCATATATCTTAATAAATATTTAAATATTTTAATATATCTTAATGAAGATTACATATAAATATATAAAAAATAAAAGAGAGTATATGTTTGACTTTAGACAAAGGAGAGAGAGATGAAATAGTTGCGATACAAATAAAATTTCTTGAAATTCTTTGAAACTCTCAAAAAAGGAACAAAACTTTTAAACTTTAAAAAGAATCTAGGCATGATAGATAATTTTTAAAATAATTTTTAGAATTCACATACGAAAGGCAATAAGAATCTATTACAACTTCTACAAACAAGATTTGGAGGACATATGTGTGCACAAATGTGAATCGTACGTGATTCAGATCGAAGCAGCGATATGCATGGAATTTATGTATCAGAAAATTTTTCATTTATAAGATATGGGTTATTTTATGAGTTATTGCTTGCGAGCAATTACGTAGAAATTTTATCTTAATGCGAAGCAATAAGAAGTTGATCTTACGTTAAGCTATGCGCAAATTGAATTCGAAAGCAAATTTAATGGGAACAGTGTTTATAATTATCAACGTAACACAATAAAAAAGAATCTAAAACATTCGAAATATTTTTCCTTAAATTCTGATAAAGCAAACATATATTGTTCTCCAGTCACTCTTAAAGATACAATCACAAAAGTGCTAAAGTTAGTCCGATTATCGATTTTAGGATCTTTCGGAAGCAAAGCATGCACATATATTTGCGACCGTTTATCGGGGTTTAGGACATTCTACATTCTTTAGAACGTATATATATATTATTGTGTGCACAAAAGCTACAGCGAACAACAAAGTACTGGATACAATTCGTCCCACGCCATCATCGAGGTTGAACCGAACCGAGCCGAGCCGTTCGGGTTCAAGAATCTCGATGGAATTTTGTAACGTTTCTCGGTAGACCGACGAATTTCGGGCAACCGGGAATAGCAGGTAGGCGAATCCGGTTAGATGAAACCGCCGGAGTCGAGTCGCGCGCAGGGAAATTCGAGATATCCGCGCGTCACTCTGTCGTACAAACGATCCTGTCTACATATACACGAGAGCGATGCGATCGATCGGATACACAGGGTGATCGTTCGACTTTGCGATCATGCTTCGTAAAGTCAAATTTTCGCGTAGCTTAATTAATTCACGGATGATTTCTTTTGATTCAAAAATCGACAATCATCGAAAAATCGATAACTTCTCAGTTACGAGTGACTGAAAATGACAGAATTTCACGATAAATATCGCGGACTTGCTTGTATAAAATATTTTAAAAAGGATATTCACGTAACGTAACATTCATTAAACTGAATAAAAAATATTAAATTATCTACAGCGACGTTAATTTCTGCATTTATTTCAAATATTCAGTATAAGAAAATTTCATCTCCCCCCTCCCACGTTAAATATCAAACATCGTTATTTAAACATAATTTTAATTCCAGATATAGTTACCAAGATTTTCAATATTGAAAATCGGAAAATCATAAAAAGTAATGGACTTTAATTTTTGAACCGTTGCCGAAATTAATCAAGGAATTTTAGCGCAAATTTGAGAACACCCTGTATACGTGCCAGGTGCGCGCAAAGCCCCCGATCATGATGCCTGGTTGATGGGGCACGAATGCGTTGCCAACGCGTTACTGACCTATCTTCACCGAGTGCCGCACAAGTAGGGTTCATTTGCGGTGGTCACGTGCGATGTCGTGGATCTCGTTATGAGAGTAATTTAAGCATGGCGAGTGTCTATATAATTAGCGCGGACTACTGATTGCTAGATCAATTTCCCGATATGATAGCGAGATAGAATTATTCGTCTTTTAAGTATTGACAAAGTTATTATAAGTAACAGAGAGAATGTATGCCAATAAATTTTCACGTAACAATTATTTTCCCCCAATTATGTAATAATGCTAATTATATATACATATATAAAATTATATATAGTAGCATTATTCATTCATGAAAGAGTTACTTTCAATAGCTACGAGAGAAAATTAAACAAGGATATCCCGAAACATCGAGTGTGAAATATTTGATATGATATAAGCTGACACGTTGATTATGCGCGAATTTTCATTTCGTTTTATATGTTAATAGAAAATTCATGGAGTGGCATTTTTCCCAGTTTGATGTATGGGCTACTTGTTGCGCGTTTATCTCCGATCTTCAATTAACTTAATGATTTCTCGGTTAACTACTCAAAATTCAGATCGTTCTTTTTTACCATTTCATAAAAAATATTTGCCGCAGAAAATTATAATTTACACCCCACTCTCTCAATCGTACACGAGATATTCAGGAGTTAATTCACAATTAATTACGGGCAACATAACTTTAAATACAGCAATCATGAACCGCATGTTCAATACCGATATCGGGCAATTTATTATCTTATGGCACGTACGATTCACAGGTTGCCGAGTATACGAGAGAAGGTATTTTGCGTTTGATGTGGGCTTTATTGCGAGAAACGATCATCGTGATTCAGAGCCGATATGTCGGGTACGCTGTTATATGGAGTAATCGCACCGTGTGCATCGAGCTTGCTCGTCGATGTTGGCGAAGGGAGGGAAGAACGGCTTAATGGAAGAAACAAAGCGCGCGGGGCGCCGTTATAGGAAGTTATTATACCACCCCGTCTTTCTCTCTCTCTCTCTCCCTCCCCTCCCCCTCTCTCTCCCTCTCTCCCTTTCTCTCATATGTCTAGCATAGCGCAACCGTAGCCGTCGGCGATACACTCGATTTGGCATCCAGCCACCGTTTCCACGCGCGCGATGACGTCGCAAGGCCGCGTTATCTAACGCAATGCCGCCGTGCCATCTTTTATTCTTGTTTTATGCGACTATACGTCACGCTTAACACTGCGAACGATCCATGACGTCAGTGGCGTATGTAGCATACTGTCAACAAGATAAAGTAACACGCTGACACGTGCTTCTGTTACTTCGACAGATACAAATTTAAGTTTTCGTGAGGCTCTTCTGTGCGATATTACATCGATCAACAGACATTATATTATTTACAAATTGTGCATTGTGTGAAAATAAAACAATGACAAATAATTAATTGAATAAATAATCGAGAGAATTAGTAGAGAGTAATAAATAATTAATAGTTGTTGACAAAATGTTAAGAGCAAGACTGGCAAAATGTCATTTCTTCCTAGAAACAATAATGTATATTTCCGCGTAAAATTATCAATAATTATTTATGCTTTCAAGTTTTCAGCGTGAAACAAAGCCAAATGTAATTTCGCAAAAAAGAAAAAAAAAGACAGTATAAGAAAGACGCACTGTGGGGATTTCGGGAATCAGCAGCGCGCGACACGCGCAAAACGTTTCCTCGAGAGGATCGTGACGGAAGGTGCGGAGAGAATCGCGTGCCTTCTACCGGGAAAGCGGCTGCTGATCGTTTAGTGTAGCCTAGCAACAACGTGTCTCCCCCGATCTCGTCTCTTGTGCTAGCGCGAGCAATGTCGCGTTGCAGAATGCAGCGCGATGCACACTGCACGCGTGAGTTGTTGCGTGCGCGTGTACGCGAACGTGTCGTCGCGCCGTTATAGAACTATGGTGATGCGGTGGGGAAGCTCGAGAGTAGTGAACCTGAGAGTGGGGCCTCTCCGGAGGCTAACGAGAGGAGGGAAGGGGAAAACGTCTGTGAACGCACGTAGCGGGACGTAGGCTGGGAGGATAAGAGGAATGAGCGAGACTGTGGATCCTTATGCGCGACGACGGCTTACAGGGATGAAAGGACGACTTCTCCCTCCCCTTCAGGTCGCTCTGCTTGCGAATCAGGTGCTCGCGCGTCAAGGCTACTGCTGCAATGAGAGAACTTCTCGCGGCGTTTTCAAGTCGGGAAACACTTGCTATCGAGCGCACGTGCGCTCTCTCTCTCTCTCTCTCTCTCTCTCTCTCTCTCTCTCTCTTTCGGTCCAATTAGCTGCGCCGTTGGCTCTTCGCCTGGCTGTATGCAGTTTTTTTTCTTTTCAGCTGCAACGATTGATAACACTGGCGTTACGACATAATTTCGGACGCGCTACAATTTTGAGACACTGATACTCCGCTAATATTATTATTTTGAGAAGAGAGAGATGTGATGTGACAACTCTTTTTTATTTCCTACAGAAATCATGGAGGTTAGAATAGTTAATTAAAATCGGTGCACGTTCATGTTCACTGAATTCGAAAATGATGTTTGATCATAAAAGTTTACGGAATATTTTATTAAGCTCAAACATGAGCATCGTTATTTTTCGAACGCTTTATTGTTCCATCATCGATAAAAAAAAAGCACGGCTTTTGGTAAAAAAAAAAATTACAAAAAATATAACACAAATTTCTTGGAGAGAGAGCATCCTCTCTAATAAATATAGAATAATATAATGCATCTTTTTTATTACTTTGTCGTTTAAGATCTAGAGAGCTTTCAAGAAGACTTACGTAATGAAAAAGATGGGTAATGTTTCTTTGAAATTTGCATATCAGAAAAATGATAATGAAAATGATGCATATGAAAAGTTGGTTCTTTTTGAAAACAATGAAAAATATTCATTGATTGATCTTTATTAAAATATAATAATAATTATACTAATTAATATATGTATTAGTATAAATTATTGAGGAATATTGAAGCACACATACAAGCATTTTTATTACGTCAAAAGTTTTGCTCTATACTTACTAAAAAAATTATTAAATAAGTAATAACATTCAAAAATATATCTCGAAACATTTATATTCAAAGAAGAGAATAACAAGTTTTTAAAAATTGTTTTTCACACACACACACAAGCTATTTGTAGTTTTTTTATATCTTCAGATATTTATCAGATTGCGCGCGCATTTTAGAGATGGTTTTATTTCAAGATATAAAGAATGAGATTAATGGCGTAAGAAAATTTATTCATTTATTATCGCAGCTTCTTTTCTTTTCTGAAAGTACTTTTCGAAACTCGTTGAACACTTTCATGAATTGCGAAAGATCCGAATAGAGGCCAGGGAGTGTGATTTGGGTCATGACCTACATTTTGTACTCCTTCTCCAGTGCTCTCTTACTCTCTCTCTCTCTCTCTGTCCTTGTCTCGACCTATCTGTCTTCGTCTATCTCTCTCTCCACTTATAATACCTGTTCATGTTAACGATGTTATACGATATAGTGAAGGCGCAGTACGAGTAACTTACGTACGTGTCGTGTTTAAGAACCTATACATATTGGAATGTAAATTATCATTAAATCGATTTACGACATTTATCTTCAGTCGTTATCAACTTTTGTAACTGAATTAAGTACGTGTTCACAATATTAACATGACATAAAAATTCACAAAATAATTATGTCGCTACATGAACTTGAAGACCTATCACCATGATTCGAATTATTACACATACACAAATAATTATTTTAGAGACTGCGATATGGACTCATTTCCTTATATTTTTAAGCCTGACACAATGTCACATCCTTTATTCTTATTCGAATTTTATTCAATGCAATTAGATTGCTTTGTAAACAAATTTTCGCCAAAACGAATGACAATTTTTTTCTCATGACATATAATTAAAGTATATACTATATTTGTATTTTTTGGAAATTGTTCTCTTTTCCAGCAACCTTTAATGATCCCGCGTTTTTAATGATAATTGTTTCATTTTGCATCATTTAATTTTCCGAATTCTTAAGAAATAGGTAACGCAATATACGTAAATCGTGTTATATGACATACGCGGAAATGTACTATTCCACTTGTTACATCAAACTTATTCGAAGATTGCTTTACCGTGCAAGGAATATTGCGATCGTCGCAAATTACGCTTTTCAGGATAGTCAACGGGCGTTTGTCATCTTCACGGAAAATCAATTTCGGAGACGCGGAGAAATGAGTTTATCCCTCCTGTGCTCCGTGCGAAAATACCCGAGCCGAGCAGACGCTATCGTCGCTCTTACGTGAGCGAGAGATATCGGCGGCGAGACGGCGCGTTGATACTTTATATCTCCGCTCTCTCTCTTATACACTCGCCATTTCTACGCCGTATCATCGTATATCGTCTCGGAGAAGACGTCGTGAAAATCTCGAAATTGCTCACTTTCGCGAAAGTCGCTTTAAAATTATAAAGCGTCATAAGTAAAGTTTCTGCTCGGCGCGGCGATGTTGACTCGGTTAACATTACATTGCGTTGTCAGGAAAAGTGACGAGCAAAGGTACATCCGACGTAGCACGGCGGACTTTTATTTCGATGCGAGACGAGTTTTACGCGTTTACTCGCGACAGATATTGCGAGACGCCACGCGTTCGTCGAATCGACTCGGCTATTTTCGATAATGACATTTCCCCGTCGTGTAATTGAAGATCGGACATATATAGTAGCATCGACGATGATTATCCGCGATTGATCGATCGACGGGTAAGATTAGGGCAGTAAATTCGATCCCCCGCCCCGACAACCCCCGACATTTAAATACCCGAAGCAACAAGGTACTTATACATGCTGAATATTTAGACCGGCCGAAAATTTCGGACGAAATAGTCGGGCGTATTCGCGTCTACCCCGTAATCGCGCTTATAGATCGCCGTAAATATACCGGATGGGGGAAGGGGAGAGAGAAATACCTGTTATTCTTGGGTGTCTTCCTTTTTCTAAAATACCAAACGTGCGTCGAACTTATTATTTAGCCCACACATGCGTGCTCCTCTTATAAACACATAAATATATAGCTGTACTCGCAAATAATAATGCGTCCTTCGTACGCTCGCGCAGATTCCTCAAAAGAAGAAGGACGTGAATTGGAAATCGAAATTACTCGTCGCGTTACTTTCGCGTTAAGACGCGATTCGATCCGGCCGTTCTCTCGTTATACAGCGAGGTCGCGAGCAGATTTAGCGGTAATGAGTAAATACCGATAACTTACCAGTACGCCGAAAACTTTCTCGTGACTGCGGGACGGCTGTGCGCGGCGGCAGAGGAAGGAGAAGGAGGAAGAAGAGAGGGAAGATTCGCGAAGCGAGAGGGGATGAACGTAAGAGAGCGCGAGGTCGAGCACTAGCGTAGGGGGTTGCGCGAACCGAGAGAGATAGAGAGAGAGAGAGAGAGAAAGAGAGAGGGGAGAGACACGGTGAGGGGATGGGAGGAGAGGAGTGCGCTATCGGCAAGAGTCTCGGCCACAATCAGCAGCTCGGAGGCGCTCAGTTTGTGTCGGATCTCCGTCGCAGTCGGTTCGTAACACGGTACTGTCACGCTGCGTTGTGCTCCGTTTTCATTCTCTCTTTCTCTCTCTCTCTCTCTCTCCATTTCTCCCACGTTTTCTCCCTCCATCCCTCCGCGGTCCGTCCGCCACCACTTTCTCTCTCTCTCTCTCTTTCTCTCCCATCAACGACATCGAGTTCCGCCCAAAGGGAAGCACAGCCGCGCTTTTCCCCGAACAAGGCGCGTCCTCGATCCTCGTCGTCGGTGCTCCGTTTTACGTGTGTGAAGTGTACGTTGCCGATCGAAAGGTGAACAACAGAAGAATCTCTCGGACGTATGTGTGTTGTTTTTATATCGTATACGCGCGCACGTGTGTGTGTGTGTGTGTGTGTGTGTGTGAGATGAAGCGATGACGCGAGAAGGAAAAGTGGCTAGATCTTTATCCGATAAATACGTTATCAAGATGCATCCGTAAATTCTCTCAATTATAGATACGTGTAACGGAACGTGCCGAGTACACACGCGACCGACGGCGCATCCTCGACTCGCGCGAAAGCGAACGTCACGCGCGATAAGCGGCGCACGGCTGACTCGGCGCGTCTTTACCGAGAGATTAGCGGCAGGGACGTGACTCGGCTCGTTTTCGAAGAGAACGCGCGGAACGACGCGAAATGTGCGGTAATTTCGCGCCGTCGTTCCTTTATTTACGCGCGTCGTTCGTCGATCGACAGAATTTCACGACGACCGGTGCGTGCGTGTTATCTCGATGAATCATCGATAGCTATAGATTCCGTCGAGCGTTTTTCACGTTAGGAGTTCGACGCGGTTCGTTAACGCGATATATCTGAGTTTAACCAACGTGGTTCGCACGGCAACCACTGGACTAAGAACCCGCATCCACCTGACGTGAAGCAACGACGCGTTCCACCGCGTCTGAATCATCGATAATTCTCGGCAAGGTCATTTCCGTTGTTTCGAAACAAAACTTTATCGGTTTAATCCAAATTAATCACACTCACTCAAGGTGAAAGTACTTGACACTTTAATAAACGCTAACTTAATGACGAACAATAATCTAAGTCAAATTTATCTCTATAGATCTTCATCCGATGTGCCTGTGTGTGTGTGAAGTACTGCGTTCTCGCGAAAATGATCGGAACGTTGACTAATAATAAAATTTCAAAGTCGCTTCGACGACAGACTGCAAAATCGACGCAGCGTCGTCGTTTCGATGGCGAATGAGTCGAGAACGACGCACACTTGTTTTACGTAATGAAATCGCGTTTGTCAGGAGAATCGAGCGCGCTCGCTCGCTCGCTCGCTCGTTCGTTTGTTCGTTCGTTCGCTCGTTCGTTTGTTCGTTCGCTCGCGCGTGCGCTGCGTGTAATCTATCCGTCGTCGAGCCTCGCGTCTCGCGTCCCGCTCGGCGTTCCGTCGCGGGGTATCGGTGGGGGAAGTGGTGGGGAGGCTCTTCGATCATCGGCATTACTGGCCTCCCTCGTGCGTTCTCGTGTCCCCTCGGATCGGCGCGGCGGCGATCGGCTGGTTCCGTGCGTCGCCGTCAGTCTCAGTCTCGCTCCAGCTCGCGCGCGTTACGGTTCGTTCTTACGCTCCCCCTTCGATCGGTCGTCCTCCGCGACACTATATCGCGATCGGCGGTAAGAGTTAATAGCGCGTGAACACAGTGTGGAGAGATCCTTATCTATTATTCCTATCTCCGTTTATTTATCTTGTCTTACGACGTGTTTCTGTGCTTTCCAGCGGTGAGAGGTTTTCGTCGCGCGATCCCGATCGTTGCGGCCGCCGTTGCTTTCGTCATCGCGGTGGTACGTTCGCATACCACGTCGTATACCCTCCTCGTCGTCGTCGAGCAGTGCGCGCTTCTTGGATACGCGGTGGTCACGCATGCACGCATGGACAAGCAACGGCGACACGGCACTGCCCAATGATGGCCGTGCCGGGCATTACCGTTGACGTAGTGATGTATTATTAGTGGTGCGCGTCGCGGGAAAGTGCTCTGTGTCTGTCTCTCTCTATCTCTCTTTGCTCACTTCACTCCGTATATCTCAGCTCCGATAAACGCGAAGTGTGCTCCTCGTCGTCGTCGGAAATCAGTGATCGCGGTTAAGGGAGAAGGCACGATATACGTACGCGTATTTCGCCCATCCCGCCCGCGCCTACGCAAGTTTACGCAGTGAGAGTTTCATATCAGTGTACGACAGTTTTATTCGCTCTCTGTGTGGATTATCATATTGGATATACTCGTATTATCATATTGGATATACTGCACTTTGTTGCGGCCCACAACGCACACACGAGTCCCCGTCCCAGGCCACGGATCGAGGGATCGAGATTCCGGTGAGTGTTCTCTCTCTCTCTGTACCTATATCCATTATATCGTATATATTCAGTCGCGTGTTCCTTCCTTCGTCGTGAAGATCGATGCGAGATCCCGAAACGCGTGACTGTATATGTGTCGCGCGCCGTCGCGCTTATCGCTCTCGATCGGCTGCCATCTTGTTATTTGTAGTCTTCGCGACACTCCGCGAGCGTGTTTACGGCGCGGAAACGTATCTCTGTTCGTGCATTAAAACCGGTATAATTTCGAAGAGACGAGAGATCACGCTTACGATCACGCGAAGATCACGCGTCCGCGTTTATCCGTGAAAATTCGTAGCGAGTTCGGTGTCTGCGGCGCAAAATTATCGGAGTTTGCGAAGAATTTGAAAGTTTGAAAAAAAATTATCGCGAAAATTGTGATCATCCATCGTCTCGTGTACATATTTTGCGCACGCGAACGACATTATAATTTTACGTTTTTCACGATTGTGCGAGTCGATATGCGAGCGAGCGGAAAGAAATTGACAGACGACAATCGGGCCGATAAGACGGCGTTTCCGAGACGAAGGTTATATTTAACCGTCTAATCGGGAATCGACGGAAAAAAAAGAAACACGACGCGTCGCTTCTTTGTTTACCACGATTCTCAAACGAACAGAGACTTGACGCTTTTTTAACCTTCGCGTGCTCCCGACGAGACGAGACGCGACGCGACGCGACGCACGATTCCGAACGAAATAAAAAGTCCGGCGTGTAAACACTGCCGAGTGCGCAGCGTATCTCGCTCAAGCTTTTTAGCGGCGCTTTACGCGAAATTACATCTCGTTAAGACACGAATCACTTTGCGATAAAGTTGCGCGAGTTACACGACGACGTGCTCGTTTCACCATCACGGTAATTTTACTTAGGGAAAAACTGTTCTTTCATATAAATAAGAACGGCGTTTTATAACGAGTCTAGAAATTGTTGCAATGACTTTGCGTCGTGTGTATGTGTTGTACCTTCTTTTTTCTGTTTTATATTGTACGATTCTAATTTATATTATACGATACGTATGACGATGAAAATCGAAATACTTGCGACGGTTTTGCTTTCAATTGCGGTGATTAATTTTTTATGCAGAGAGATTTTATTAAGATTTTTATTGATTATATTTTTAATGAAATACACGTGTGAATCGTTGACAGGGATTTCATGCTATAAAAGTGTCGGCGATAACAGTGCGCGAGATTACGAATATAAAGTCGGCAGCGCGATCGCGCTCGCGTCATGAAAAATATTTGTGCTTGTCGAATTAAATTTTATTTGTGAATGATCGACGGTGAGAGAAGTTAACGACCGGCATGCGGAACTCTTTTGCTTTTTCGGCAAATTTGTCACCTCGCGTGTGCGAAAGTCTGGCGTTCGCGCACAGCTGATCAGTCGATGCTGCACAAATCGATTGCCTAATAAAATGTATGTGCACTTAATGCATGAAACAAGAAACACCTGTTACGAAGAGCCAAAGAATGAGATCAAGATTTTCGTTATTACCTTATATCACGTTATTACCTTATATCACGTAAAGTAATTCAACTTCTGGGAAACTATCGTGACAGCTAATACGAATAACAGGGAAACTGTGATGTAGCTTTTTAAATAGTTTGCGAGGAGACTAATTGTAAATGTATAACATTTTCTCGTTTAACAGTAAATTTTTAGTTTTCTATTAGGTACGAGATAATTTTCTGCAAAATGTACGAGCATATTCATACACAAAATACAATCGCAGAGATTTATCGCGGATAATCATTGACCATAGCTTTAAATAATTTTTTTTTAAACGTAATAGGAAAAAGCATAAATAAAAGCCAAGTCTTCCTAATTGAGGAAGAAATTAGCGGAATCATAAATATATGCGTTATAGTTCTGAATAATGATATAATTGTAGTTTGGGATGTGGTCCGTGACTCTCTCTCTCTTTCTATCTCTCTATCTCTCTTTTCCTCCCTCTCTCTCTCTTTTTCCGACGGATCTGAATTATTCACGAATACCATAGAGAACCACCATAGAGAAAACGGCAAATCGCGACGGATGCAATTCGGCCAAGTCAAGAGCGGCGCGTATCTTACCCGCGGGGAAAACGGAGTATGTAATCCGTAGAATCGTATTCTCTTCGAAAGCGTTGTATGTGTATCATGGATGGGAATATTTTAGACGCGTCCGAGGAGAAAGCGATTCGAGGCCGGGACTTCGATGTCGCTTGGTCACGGTATAGTTCGCATTCTCTTCGCTGTGAACGATATTATTTCTGGCACGGCACCAGCCAGCGATCGATCTCGTCCTCGAACGGGCGATCGCGAACGTCATCGTCATGTGCGTGTGTGTGTATGTGTGTGTGCGTGTGTGTGTGTCGCGATCGATCGCAAACGAGCGCGTATCCGCCGTCCTTTTAGCGGGAGAGGGTGGGGTGAGAGAGAGAAGGGCGGGGGGGAGGTAAGCGCGAAACACGTTTACCGAGACCCCGGAAATAATTACCGCTAAGCAGAACCGAGTCGTCGGCAAATTGAATTGGCTTCGAGTACCGGCATATAGTTCTCTCTCTCTCTTGGCAGCCATCGTCGTCGATCGGCCTCGAACACATCCGAGAGACGATCTCGCCGTAAATCCTCCTCTCGCGATCCCGCTGTGCCAATGTTTGCAAACAAACTCGACGTCCGCGTCGCGTCGATCGTCGCGATTTCCGCGATATCGCGTATATTACCATCACGTTTGGCTTTGTCGATTTTCTTTGTTCATACGCGTGTTCATTGCGAATCGCGCAATTTCTCTACGATAGAAAGTCGCACGTGGTTAGGTTAGGTGGTTATTATTGGCAGCGCGAGATCTGATTTTATATAATTTTTATAAAAGAAAAATGAAAACGTTTGCAGAGCGTTTATATTTTGCCATATAATTGAAGGAAAACGCGTATGCGCGTTTGTGTGATGCATAATTTTGATGATGATTTCATACATAACAAAGTGTAATTTCTTCC
This sequence comes from Lasius platythorax, assembly GCA_963971435.1. Taxonomy (NCBI): domain Eukaryota; kingdom Metazoa; phylum Arthropoda; class Insecta; order Hymenoptera; family Formicidae; genus Lasius; species Lasius platythorax. The sequence goes on from OZ020539.1 coordinate 13,874,448, forward strand.
TCCTGGTAATATTTTACTGCATTATGTCCGCTTATGTTAAATGAAATATATTATTTTATTGTGTTACAAATGGTGGTAATTGCAGTTAAAATCATTAACGTGTGTATACATATAAAACAATTGGTACGCAAAGGAATATATGAATAATCACGCTCATTAAATCACAGTTATTGCTTTAATAACAACCGCAAATGAGAGAAACATACCGCATGTAATACGGTAAATAAGTCACATACGGCATATGCAATAACAAGATGAATATTCAATTAGCGAAAAACAGTCTCGTTTGCTTTGAAAATTAAATAATAACGAATACAGTGAAATAATACTAGCAAACTTGCTCCGGCGACATATTTTGTCATCACTTTAGTAAATTCAGTGACTGTTTAGCGTAAGCTCGAGTATAATTCGATTACTATCAAGTAATTTATGCAAAGCAGCTCGCTAAACGAAGCGAATAGCGAACTTTTCGACGGCAGAATTATTTCTCCCTTTCAAAGGCCGTTTTTATTGCTCGCCGCCTGTCCCGTCACGTCGACATCTTTAGAACTTTTGCCGAGTTGTTCGGCGAAACTTTTTTTCTCGGTCTGTCAGAATTATTATCATCCCGAGAATTATCTATATCTTTTGAAAAACGCACTTTCATCGCACAAAGGCGAGCACACTTCTCGTAGCTTATCAAACTTATATCAGTCAGCTGATAAAAAAATGAAGAAGGAAAGTCGCAAGTGCGTCATTGTCATCGTATATTGTTTGTTAGCGTTAGCGCTACACTTTCGACGATATACGCGCGCACACGCGTATATTCTATATTTAGCGCGAGACATTACTCCATCTCATACGTTGTTATTATTATCGTGTTTCTGGAATGTACTATCCCTGGATAGACCAGCCGCGGTGGCGGAGGCAATACGTACTTGAAGTTCCGCAGTCGCTTCGCGCGTGAAAGCGGCCGCGCGCTCGCGCGGCACACGTGCGCGATTTCTCCTCGCTGTTGCACGCACATTCTTTCACGATCCATCGGCGAGCGTCTCGTCCATTGGCCGACATCCAGTTTTTCGGGCTCGTTGCTACGATCAGGAAGCTCTATTTAGCACCGAAAAGAGATCTTTTGCGCGGTCTCTCGGCTATTAAAAATTGGGGGAGCATAAAATTGAAATTTTTTTTACAAATATTAAAAAAATGTAGCAAATAAACTGATATGCAATATATAATTAAACGTGAGATATTTTGAACTTATTTTTCTTTGAAATAACATCGCGCATTGAGAAATAAGATGTTTGTTGACGGAATATGCGGTATTTCCGGTCTGGTGACTTTCCGGCTCATCGATATCGTCCCGGTAAGTTTTATGGGTCAGACCGTTTCTGACCGCGATTTCGTGGAATTGGTTGGTGAACATACGGTACCCAAATTTCTCCGGTTCGGGATTTCCGCGGCGCTCCGCTGGTCCGTTAGGTGCGTTAATGAGATACGCCGGAGAAGAAACGGGGGATAAAACTCGACCTAGATAAACCACGCGTGTGACTTTGAGCGAGGGAAAGTCGTCGACCGCTTACGCGCGATTGATCGATTGGTCGTTCTTGCAATAAGTGGCAATAATCCATGATGCGGTATCGTATTAGGAAATGAAAAAATATAATTGAAATACTTTGAAAGAATGTGCACTGATGAAATGTACGAAATGATACATATATACATATGTATATTATGTAATTTCAGTGAATGGATGTAATTTTGAAATAGCCTATTAGATATAAGAGTAATCGCGCGCAAAAAAAAAAAGTGGAGTAATGACAATGTGGGTGACAGTGTTGATTTCGACATTGGAAAATATTCTATAAATTTCAATATGGCAAAAATTTTGCTTCACATTGATGTTAATTTTACTGTAATTTTTTATTCGGGATAATTTTTTCGTATAATTAAAGTTGATTCGATAACAAGATAAATCAGGATTTCGCAGTTTAATATTATTGCGCGAAATCTTTAGAGTGCCGATGCTATTTTAACATTGAAACGCTACTTTCTCTCTTTCTCTCTCCTTTTCTCTGTAACCTTGAGCAGTCGTCGGGTTCTCGAAGGTCACTCGATCGGTTCGGTGTAAATGAATCCAAGCTAATCCTCTTGGAAGCAATATAAAGCATCAGCTTCGATCAGCTGGCGATCGACATTAAAAAGTGTTCTACTTTAACACTAAATTCCATCGCGGGAAATACATTTTAGCGTTTTAGCTTTTTCTTAAATAGGTAGATAATAAATGGGGTAAATACTTTTGAAGAAAGTTATTTCTATCTTAAATCAAATTTTTCGAAAACATCAGGTAAATTTCGAAATCTATATAGTTTTTAGCATGACATTTTGTAAAACAATTTAAAGTGCCGAAATGTATATTCGAGTTTAAAAGAATTTGTCTCGTCACTGTTATCAAAATAGAGTTTGTAACTATGTTGAAAGAAATAATTGACTTGGATAATCAGTTCTGTAAAAAAGCCGATGGTGTTGCTGTTAAAAGCTGGATTTATGACGCGATCCGCTTCGTTCTCTCCGCTTCTCGTTTCCGGTTATTACGTGAGAAAGTCGGGCAAGAAAAGTCCGACTTGCTTCGCGGAGGTCTTGTAGGAGGGGTGACGGAAAGGGAGAGCGGATTCACCTCCTAGTGAACGGATCCGGTTCAGAAGAATTCGTTTCGTATGTGGTGCACAAATCTGTTAACTCGCTAACGTGCGGTTCAATCTCGATAATTTAAAATACTCAATGTTCTATCGGATATTTGTATTATCAAAATATGTTGACATAATCGTATTTAGAAAGAGATAACGATTAGATCAGTTAGAAAATCAATTACTGAAAAATAGTTTAATTATGCTTTATTTATATTAATTGCATTAATTATGTTTTATTAGAATTTATTAATTCTTTTTTTCTTCTTTTATGTCTAGATAAATACTTTAAAGATAATTTCACGAAAGTTATTTCTCTTTTACACACACACACACACACACACACACACACACACACAAGATATATAAAAGAGAAGCTTAATATTAGAAATGTTTTAATAGAAAACATAATCTAAAATAATCTAAGATTTTCCTATAATTTTTCAATTCCAAATTCTTACGCTCTAATCTTTTATTTCCGTGTAATAAGGCAGATACGTCGTAGTTCAATTTCACAGTTGCTCGAAGAAGTTCGTATTACTGCGTGGTTATATTATATGAAATCTGATCCAACTTGCAGGCAGCAAAACCAGCACGCTCCATTCGCTCCTAAAATACCGCGGCTTTGTCACGACAGCATTCTTCAAAATGTTTCCATGGCGGGAATGAAAAATATTTTACAGAGCGCGCGATTAATTCGATATAGATGTAGTCTGGTATCTAAGCGAATCTCCAGTATCGGATTTACGCGGTATATGACAGAAATATTGACTGCGCGCGATATTTTCAAGCTTTGCCTATATGCGTGAAGCTGGTACTATAGACAGTAAATATTCACCAAAACGGAGCAGATTGTAACGCATATTATAACATTTCAACGATTGCACGCTAATGAAACTGCAAATTAATGAAATTTGTCAAGTAAAAGTCCAATTTATTTACATTGATTATAGTAGATTATTTGAATCTCTTATTTTGCAACTAACGATTCTTAACTTTTATTTCTTGCAATTTATTACATTTTTTTATTAGATATACATGCGAGAGAAAATAGTATACAGATACATATAAATATATAATAATATAAAATGTAATCTTTTAAATAAAAAAGGGAGAAAGTTATTCGTGAAATATTCTCGATTTCTCGTAATAAGCTCAACCGTCGTATCATATTTGTGCATCAACGTGGAAAGTATAACATGGATCGGAATGGTAGTTCCGAATAATGCCAAGATAATGGTGGAATAAGATGCGGGGATTTTGAGCGATTGGAGATAGAGATGTCGAAGTACGAGATTTATCGGCTCGCGGATACGCGCATGTGTCGCGTATACATGTATTACGAATTTAACGTGTGCACCTTTCGTTCCCCGGAGCCGTACGGATGCTTGACGTTGAACAATGCTCTCGGCTAGGAGCCATCCTGATATATTCGTAGTCTATCGTCGGAGGATGACGCTAAAATATCCCTTCGTGAAGCGTTTTATCGCGAACGAACGGAGGACGAGACGATGAAGAGACGGTTGAGAAATAAAAATATATGATTCAAGTTTTTTGTGTGTATTATACATTAACTATATACATATAATCAAATATATTCTTATATATCTTATATATTCATATAAATATTATGTATTATATATTTATATTATATTTCATATATAGGATGTACACACACACACACACACACACACACACACACACATACACACACACGTTTGCGTTGAATATTTTCGGCATTACGCGCTTTTACTTTCTAGTACAATTTCGTTGTTGTTTTATGAAACAAAATATTATTCTATAAAATAAAATCGGAAAATGATATAACTATATGATACTATCATTAAATTGGTTGATAGTGAAAAGTGTTTAAAATTTAATATTTTTTTATGTCGGAGGTTTTCTTTATACTACGTAGGAAATAACATTATAAATGTTAATCCAAAATTCAATATGTTGAAATATTATATCCATTATTATTCCAAATATGAATTTTAAAACGTAGTATCTTGTGACTTTTCTTTTTTTGCGACAATCTTAATTCGAGGGAACGCCGAGAGATTGGAAACTAGGTAACGTCGCCTCTCAAGGCGACTGTTTTCTCGAACGCGTCGGCAAACGAGATATATTCTTATCGAATTCGCACTATCGTTATCGGGAGCCGAGAGATGCAGGTAGTCAGGAATAGAGACAAGATATTTAGATATTTCCGGCGCACGCGTAATCCTATGTGTTGGACGATTGCGAGGGTGCTACTCACATTAGGTTACGTCGCGGTGGCAGATCGGTGTTGTAGGGTGAGAGTAGGTAGGGATTGCCATTGTAATAAAGGATCCAACGACCCCAGACAATCCTCCCGTCGCGCCGCTGTATCCCGAAAAAGGATCCTGCGTCGAGCAAGGGTGTAGCGCCTGATTCTCTATACTAGTCGTCCTCGAATTGCGGTTGACCTTTTCCCGAAATAAACATTTAAGAAAAAGCGATAAGAACTCTTTATTAATAGAAATTGATCTGCAATTCTAATGACTCGGCTTACTTTGGCCTTGTTACTCGGAACTTTTAACATTGGAATTTTTTAAATGGCTTCTGCTTTAGGAGAGATAATTATGAAATAATAAATTTAGCTTTGATATAATTACTTAATATTTAAAAGATCGGAAACATTTTAATGGTAGAATTCCTTTTGGAATAATTAACTGTTATGAATAATTAAATGTTATAAAGCCTGAAATGTTTGAACGGTATTTGCTCTGAAATAACAATGGTATGCAAAAGTAATGCTAATTACGTAGGAGGGTTATCGCGCCTTACAGCGCGATATCGTTGCCATACATCATCATAAATATGAATGCGACTATTCTTGGTCACGCATGGCGACGCCTTTGGCTTTGAGTTATTTCTAGTCGCACGGTGACGCGAACGCGCTCTTCTACGAACGACGGCGAGAGCGAACGGTTGCGTCGTATCTGCTTTACGAATTTTGTAACACGGATTTTCATGTATTCTACGCGTAGAACATTTGCCTTTGCATCGACAGGTTCTCTACAAAGGGGAACGTTTCACGGATGGTGACTTTTTTTCGGCAGTTCGCTTCCGCGCGCGCATCTTAACAAAGATCGATCAAAATATCCGGGAATTTTTATATCCTGATCATTTATATATCATCGCTATTGCGCTTTATGCGTATTCCGGCTGGGATAAGAGGAAAAAAGCTTCTTTTCTACTTGTCATCATAGAATCGATCGCAGGTCAGCCGAACCGGGGGATGGAAACGAAGGTAGCATCAGGTAGCTGAACGAGGGTAAAGAACATAGAGATTAACGAGAACGTGATGACAGATAGGATTGGACAATCGATCGGAGATCGCGAGCAAGAAAAAGGGCAATGGCACGGAAAAGACGGAGTTAAAGTTTGTTCATCTGTAGTGAAAAGAATAACCAATAATTTTGGGGTACCACGTGTACAATAATGGCAAACATCTCTCTGTAGGAGATTCTGCAGTCCTGCTAGGAAAATTACACGCCACTTATACCGAGTAATCTTAATGGTCGAAGCATAACAAAGCGCATCGAAGATCATATTATTCAATGATAATTATTTTGTCGTATTTTATTTGTCGTATTCTTACAATTAGTTTATATTAAGGTCGATGGCAAAATACTTGTACGTAGAAAGATAATGCAAAGTTAAATATACTGTCAAGTAGATTCAAGCAACGCGGTAATGTAAGCAACGCGTGCCGTAATTTTATCTCACTAACGATGACGCGGCTAAATGACATATTTCGAGTAAATATACGCGCTCGCGAAGTAATATCTTCTCGAATATAAACACATACATACATACATAATATACATACAACACATGCGTAAACCAGACCCACAGGCATGTACGATCGCACGTTTCTCGCTCAGAGCATCGTCGTATTTCGTGGCGTGAACCTCGTTGTCCTCGCCCGTTCATAGTTTGTTTTCCGGTTTAACGAGCAGTCCTTGCCACACGATCGCATCCTTTGAGCCGTCGCGCCTTCTCTCTCTCTCTCTCTCTCTCTCTCTCTCTCTCTCTCTCTCTCTTTTTTTCCTCTTTCTTCTGGATGCACATCTCTTTATCTTCTCTCTCTTTCTTTTAATCACATGCAATTGCTTTAAGGACTATTACATTGCTGTGTGCTTAATGGTTTTTTCGAGTAGGTTTTTTTTTAGAGAAAAGTCTTTAAATTAGCAGTATGGGCTATATTTGGTTTATATTTTGATTGTTATATTTTTTGCGCGAGTAACACGAAATGTTGAAACATCGCTATGAAGTATTTACATGTGTCTGTTAGATTTATGTATACAATTCCTAAGGTTGAATCGTTTAAAAACGTTAAGAGATTATAGAGAATAATATTAAGGATTTGATATCTTTATTAAGGAAATATTGATCCGATTGATTGTTAAAATATCTCATTATGTGAGAACGAATGTTTAATCACTGCAATATTCTATGTGTGTGTTATTAGTTAGATTTATATATAATATTTAGATGATAGTGTTAAGTCCTTAACAATATTAAGATCTTTAATATTGGATTAAAATAAAATTACTCGTATGGAACGGAAAAGTTTTTAAACATATTTGCGTCAAGTATACTTTCACACATTTTATACATATATGCGAGCTTTCGATTATAATTTAAATCATATTAAAAACATCCCCTACTTCAATTACGCATACATGAAGATTTACTAATTCGATCGAGATTCGTTCGTTATTTATGATTTAGATAATTGTGCTCCGTTTTTTGGCGGTAACGTTTTCGCATTATTGGTATTCGGTCGCTTTCTCGTGTAATGTAATATATAACGGTAGCCGCCGCGCTTTAATTAGCGTCGTAACTTTGGCGTATCCATTTGCATTAACTCTTTTTTCCCTCCCTTGTCGCTCTCTGATTTTCCGTTTCAACCCGCGATATCTTTTGTCGCCAGCCGGCGCTCGAACTTCACGAGGAATTATATCATGATGCGATAAAATCTCTTTCTCTCTCTCACGCGCATTGATTTTAATTAATTTTTTAACGAGTACATTTATCTGGATTAATCTTTCGAAGGATATTTCTACCGTAAAAGATATTCGACACATTATATTTTTAAAAATAAAGCGGGATATTACAAGTAAAACTCATTTTTACAATTATGTTCTATATTTTTCTTATCATTTCAAATTAACAGTTTTACGTCATATGTTACACACGGAAATTCGAGCTCATATAATTCTGCTTTCTCAAAGTCTCGAACTTTTGCGAGAGTTTAAATTGAATTTTATTGTGTTAATTGTTCTATCGCATGCATAGTATCTATACATATACATAGTCGTAAATGCGGTATATTAGATGCAATTAGAAATGTAGGACTATCATGCGCATCATTTCTTTTTGCTCTTGAATAGCTGTATATAAAAAGTCTGCTTGACAACGGCACACTTTTTTATCCCCCCCCCCCCCTTCCTCTCTCTTTTACGCTCTATCTCTTTCTCTTGTATCGTTCTGCACAAGCCTCGCCGTGACTTTTCTCCTGCTGTTTCGTACTCTTTATTCTTCGCCCGGTCCTCCCCTTTGTATGCTACACACAAGCCATGATCTGCTTCTTTTATCCCGTCCTCTTGATTCTTCTTTGCGGAAAGTACGGATTGTTTCGTTTCTACCGGCGGTCGTTTCACCGTTAACTGCCACGCGGAGGCACCGCGTGTTATTTCGCTTTGTAAGAATTAGGAGAATTAATTATTGGTGGAAATTGTTGTCTACTTATAAATATTAATGATATTTTTCTTTATTTTACATTTTTCTCGAGTTATTTGTATTCTGAAAAAATCGAAACCAAAAAGAGCATTTCAAGTTATAATAAAATCTTTTAATGCGTTATTTACAAATTATAGAATCATTGGTATCGCGTCAGTTTATCTGAAAAGAGTTTATTAATTGAGAAGAACTTAATGGAATTAATAGCAAATTATGTATCGATGGTTTTTCTGAATCCATTTCAAAGGCATTTTAATTATTTTAATGTGTTCACAAAACACAGACTGTGGATCTTTATAGAGAATTTTTATGGGAGAGATTTGAGATCAAACTCTCGTCTACTTGGCTCATTTTGTAGCCGTATATATAGTCATATGTATGCACGCACGCTACCACACGCGATTGCCACACTTTCAATGTCACGATTTCTGCATAGCTCCGTCTGCAAACTGACACGTAATCGAGCAGATTATTTCACCGATCCCGCTTCTTTAGCCGTGTTATCTTGACACGTGTCTGACGTATTAGTTTCATGTACACTGGATACATGCGAGACGACAATACAAATGATATAAATTAGCGCATCAATGCAGTTTACGAAATGAAATTAAAAGTAAATAAAATCAATATGAATGTGTTTTATATTGATTTTATTTAATTTTAATTTAATTTAATTTATTTAAATCTTTATTGCCGGGAAAACAATCTTCTACTACAATGAGATCTACATATAAGCATAAAATGAGAAAAGAAATATAATTTTCTTTTATATATATATTTACATTTTTTTTCTAATTGAAAATATCTTATTGGCGAGATTCTGATTTCGAGTGCTTTTAATGAACAGTGAAAACCCTCGCGAGAACGTAGTATCTGTCGGCACGTGTTTGTTTTCTTCGGACGAAATCATTCGACTAAAGTGCACAGGTCGTCGAGATATTTCGACGAAAGTCGAGAGGATTTCAGTCGCTGACTCGCAGTAAAGCGGTATGTTGGCGGATAAGAGGGAGGGAGAGGAGACGAAGAGAGAGAGGCAATAAAGCGAATAGGGACAGAGATATATAGTCGGGAAGAGGAAGAAGCGCGCGCGGATAGAAGAACGGAGAAGAAAACACGATGTGAGAGAGAGAAATGGAGAGAGAAATAGAGAGAGAAAAAGAAAAATACTGAAGTTCCGAGTCCATATCTCTTACGCACGCATATGCGTGTACTCGCGTGCAATATTTTAAATGCTATTCTCGCGGCGTAATGTATCGCGAGAAATACATCGCGACGCTGCCGCCGCCGGCATTATTTCGCGTAACGTTACTATCATTAATTATCGATCGCAGTGTCGATTGACGATTCACGGGAGGGAAAATTAGCGGAGAATGTACGATAATACCGCGCGAGTCGTTCATGACAATCGACGGAACGTTTGCTCGGTCGTTATACGGGAAATTACGAAGTTCATAGTGAGATTATGTTCACGTGACGCGCTCGCCGGGATCTCGGAGAAGTTAACAACGAGGAAAATCAACGTCGTTGCCCCTTATTATTCTCGGCAGGCGATTAACTTCCCGTATTTCACCTCGCTATCGGTCGCAATCCGAGATCACGGTGATTATAAATGTCGCGCGCGTTTCGTTATTCAATCTATTAAAACTTTGCGAAGAATTTTAAATTACTTATACTTATTTCATCTTGATGCAGTATAATTTATTTCAAAATTATGCGATTTAGTAACTAACAAAATTTATATAACATATTTAAGTAAATTAAAAAAAGAAAAATTTTATATAATACATTTAAAAAAAATGTTTAAGAATATTTTTTAAAATGTAATATAAATCTCGTAGTTATTATTTATAAAATAATTATATTATTTTCGACCTATACATATATTATAAAATCGCAATTCTTCAATGTAAAATACTTGGCCTGTAATCTTGACCATATTTTATTACGGTTTTTACGCTATTTTTCGTTTTTTATCATTGTATACTTCGTTATCTCTATCCATTGTTCGTTACTTCGCGTCTTTATGAGCTACAGATTTCGATAAACGACATCGGATCGCGACGTTTTCTCCCTCCTGCGCCATTTATCCGACGTCGCGATATATTTTTCGATGCTCCTTTTTCCCCCGTTCCTTTTTTCTCCTCTCACAGCCGAAGATTACACCGGGAAGAGCTTTGTCGTACGCGAGAGAGCTTCATCCCGGTTTGTCTTCCGGCTATGGCGATCAAAGGATCGATCGTCCTTGCTGTCCGTGAGAGAACTCAGGCGCCCGCGCCTGAAATCGTGTGCGTTTCCACGAAATTGGACGGGTTCAATCTTTGAGAGGGCATCCCCTGCTGTTATTCTCGAGGCTGCTGCATTGGTCACCATATGTATGTATATACATGTATATGTACATATACATATACATATACATATAAACAAGCGTCCTGCATCGGGTGGGCCACCCACTGAGATCGAAAGATCTTTCTCCCTCCGGATCTATGACGTCAGGTCCTTAGGAATGTATCGCGGCCTTGAGCCGAATTTCTTATTATCATTTATTGTTCATCACGTGTGTTCGTAGATAGGCCCTATCTCAATGATATCGCATGTTTCGTGCTTTCGATAATTTTCGATTGATTGACATTTTCTCTTATAAAGTATGCTCGGATGTTCTGGTGTGTGTGTTTTTTTTTAAATTAAACTCGTATTTATAATACGTGATTGAAACTCTAAATCTTATCTCATTTTCTTTGCCATTGTATCTTATTTCTCTCTTCAACGTGACAGATCGAGGAACATAGCATATATTATTTTTGGCTTCATTTACATTATTCGTGTGTGAATGACGAACACAGATGTGAATTAAGCGGAAACTTAAGTCGTCATCCATATGCGAGAAAGGAAATACAAGTGCCATCCATATAACGTGACAGTCAAGCTCAAGCGCGAATTCTCGTTATCGCAGGTATTGGTTGAACGTGAAGATATAAAGATGCCATTAGACAGCCAACTCACTCTCTCTCTCTCTCTCTCTCTCTCAATTATTCGCCATTCGTCCGGCAAATAAGCAGAAATAATTGGATCGTTTATCGATTTTCTCTATCTTTCAACGTTACAATCAAAAAGAAGGGAAAAGCGGTATGATATTATTAAGGATATAATAATAGAGTGTCGAGATATACATGATGTGTTTTAAAAGTTCTATCATCTATCTACATTTGAATTTTTTGTAATAAGAGTTGGAACATTTAAATTCTTTGAATTGTAAGCGGTATCAAGTACCTCAATTTTTCAGGATATTGCACGTAAGCAAACGAAGCGGGATAGAAGTGTTATATGTGTTTATGTGTGTCCCACACACAGGGCATATCCCAGAACATGAACTTCCTCAAACCACACACTACATTCACCGCATAATTAACTCGAGAAACGTGAACAATTTGCTGATTAAACTCACGAGAAATTGTAAACTCATAATAGAAAATTAACACAAAGCCAGTTTTGCATCGATGGTAGGTAACGGCAAATAGCGATGGGCTAAAGCACGCAATTATTAATGTCGCGAGTAAGGAAGAGGGTGGCGGTTAGTTGCAAGAGGAGAGATAAGTAAAAAGGGGGATGAGAGAGATCTGGCGAAAAAGAAAGCAGCGATATACATCCGAGTCCGTGTTGAGGAACAAGAGGCGGAGATAGCCGCGTAACGGTTAACGGCCGACGGCAGGAGACGGTGGAAAAGGCGAAAGAAGAGGGAGAGAGAGAGAGAGAGAATCGCGAAAGCTCAAGAGAGAGGAAGAAGAGAGCGGAGGCGCTATGGAGGCAGTCTGCTTCTGCTAGCCTCGACTCCGGTTGCCGTGACGACCCATACCACCCGCCATCATGCCGTCCCGACATAGTCACAGTTACGATCCCGGACTCTCTCTTTCTCTCTTTCTTTCTCTCTCTTTCCTCCTTTCTTTCTCTCTCTTTCCTTCTTTCTTTCTCTCTCTGCTGCCTTTCTTTTTCTCTTCCTTTGCCTTGCGATCGACCCCTACCTCGCCTTTCGCCGCCACCCTTCTCTACCACGAGGCACGACGGGCCTCCTCGTCGAGGGATCTTCGATCGTACTCTCTCTCTCTTTCTTTTCCCTTCTCTCTTTCTCTTGTTCTTTCTGCTCTTATGGAGCAAGGACCTGCTGCGGTTTTCGGCCTGCGTCCTACGCTGCAACTGCTACGCCGAGTGCCAACGCGTTGTTTCGGTTTCGTCCCAGCAGGTTGGCACCAAGTCCGACCTGCTTTTAATCTTCCCCAGTTCACGTTAGTAACCGCGGACGATAATTGGAGGGTAAGGATAAGTTGTTAAAATGTGGGTCTTACAAATTATCTCAGCTTGATTTTTTTTTTCGTATTGTATTCTTGAAAGCAGGCATTATATTCACAGCTTATTCATAGCTACTAATATTGTATTGTGTCTTATAAACTCACTGGAAATTGAGTAATTATAGATGCGTGCTATATTCGTTCTTAATGGGCCATAATGATTTATTGGCCTGGAAAAAATTAATTTTAACCACTGATCATTCTCCAATGAATCCATGTTTTTTTTTATAAATTTTTGATACTATTGAATAGAAAAATAAAATTTTGTAATTTTTTTTACGAAATTTTATTGCAATTTAAAATCGATTATTAGGTTAGCAAATTATCAGTCAATCGATATCCGTAATTTGTTATTAAAATGAGATGACATCAGTATAATAATAAGTACATAAGTAAGAAATTCTGTTAGACGACCGAATAAAACTTGAGACTGATTTTAACGGCGATAAATATGGAAGTGAGAAATATCGCCGATTAAAAATAATCGATTAGTCGCGGTAAAGGACCGTTCGTAGATCCTCTAGCTTGCAGCTTATAAACAAAAGGGCTTTGCCTTTCACACGATCCCGCCCCTCCGGTCTTTTGATCCTTTTATCGGCCGCCATCCGCTCCGATGATTTAGACAAGCCGGTGTAAATGCAAATGCAAACATGCAGTTTCAACACAGCCGGCGAACGGCTCGGCTCGACTCAAATTCTTTCACGCGGAAGTTTCGCTGTGCCTTCCCGCCTTTCCTTCCGCTTTCGTACACCTCTGTACGAATCGTTGTACCCCGCCTATGGGGCACGGTAATGAGGTTAACGCGGTTTGCACGCCTTATAAACTGTTCTTCTAATTGTCACGCGACACTGCTCTTTCAGAAACTCCACCAATTCGGTACGAAATTATTTTAGTTATTGCGCGCGCGCTATTAAAGCATTTAATGTTTTTAACATTTTATGAAATGACTTTTTAGTAGATTTAATTTGACAACGATTTAATCTTGTTCAAAGATTTGATTATTTTAATTCATTATATTTGATTTACACCGAGGATTTTTGTAACGTGACTTTTATTCTCAATTAAATAATTCTCACTTTTACATTCACGTTACGTTATATGAGACGAGAGAAATACTTATTGGGACTGAAATACGATTAAGAAACTATTTTTTAATGTTAATTTTATAATCATTCTTTTAGAACTTGTATATAAATTATTGACACATTGTCTTGAAAATATATAAATCATGGATATGAGAGCTTCTCCTACTTTCTATTTAATTCCCATTATCCGTGTATGACGAATACGAACGCGAATTGATCCGGAAAGTATGAAGTTGTCAATACCACAAAACTCCTAAGAAAATAGAAGCGTCATACGTATATACGTATGACGTGGCAATCGGAGTGCTAAGCGCGCTTTCCGGCCCCGTTTTCCCTCGTGGTTGGGAATCGCCGCGATTAGCAGACGTTACGCCTACGCGTGTGCACGACCGGGCTTTACACTCGTGTGCGTGCACACGTGTGTGTGTGTGTATCTGTGAGTATGGGACGAGGGAGAGCATGAGCATACCTCGAGCTCTGGGCCGAGTGCACGCAGGCGCTCCGCCATGCGCCCGAGTCACATGGCCGCCACCTTGGCAATGCGTTGACCCTAAAGTAGCGCGCTACCATCACCACCACTGTCACTACCACTAATACTGTCGTCACCGGCACTGTTGTCGCATCGACACGCGCGCGCGAGAACGAGCGCGACCGGAGACGAATTGCCTGAGAAATAATCTTATTTCGAGATTTGTAAAAAAAGGTGTGATGTGAGATGAACTATAAAAGTTCTTTTTTTTTTTTTTGGATATTACGCTTTTGTGATCTTGCATCGAGATGAACTTTTGACATAGTAAATCGCCACAATCTTCGCGCAGTTTCTCAGACGATCGAAATAGCGAATGATTAATATAATGGATTATATTTCTGGAATTTTTTTTTTTAAATCTTTCCTTTAGAAAGTTATGAAAATGTTAAGCTGATACTTTTACGATCAAAAACAAAGTGTTATAATATTAGTCCACTTACCGAAATTAATTCTGAGAAATTTAGCGAAAGTTTAAAATAAAATATTTTAAATTAAGTTATCTTTCTCATCTAAATAATTGATGGTACAATCTTCATACAGATCAGATGGACAAAATATATTTTCGATCATTCGGCATAATTTAGTTAGTTCGTTCTTTGATGTAGCGAGATGCATATATATAGATTGCGGGTCGCAAGTCTCGAGGGGACTTAGATTTCGTTTGTGATTGATGCGTGATTATGTCGCGGACGGCGAGTGTGTCAAGATAAACGATAGACACAAGATAAAAATGTTAATAATGTTTGCAAATTAACCTAAATAAATATACATTATATTTTGTCACTGTTTAACATTGAATTTACGTCTATATAAACTTTATTATTCAGAACGAGCTGCATCGCTGCATGTTATTGAGTGGAGAGTAGAATAATATATTGCAATTTCAATATTTCTTATTATTACTGAAGGCTTAATTGCTCGTTCGAGTGCTCGCGAGAGCAGACTTTGTGAATGTCGTTTGTGAGTCAATTACAAAGGTAATATCAACGGTCCTATCTCGAATGAGATCGCGGATTTAATCTTATCGAAATCACTCGCGTATCGATTGCCGAGGTAAAGGGTCAGATTACAGAGCAAATACAACGCCGTATACAACTACAAGGAAGACAAGGGAAATAGGTAAACAAAAACAAGTCCCTTCAAAGAACGAAATATCTTCTACGTCGTTAGATCCTCGATGGCTCTTTTTCAAGAATCTTTTTACTGCATTACAGGAATATAATGCGTTATCAAACTAGTTATCGTTAAAGATATCGGGAAAGATTCTTTGTTCTTGACTTCATCAAGTTTGCATAAAAAACGGTAGAGTATTTTCTATAAACTATAAAAGGATATAAATCATAAAAGAGTGTAAATTATATCAAATATATTATCATAATTATATTTTATAATTTAAACAGATTACATTAAAAAAACATAAGTTTAGAATTTTGTATTTTATATTTCTCGATTTTATTACATGTACCGTATATATTTTTTATTATATTATGGGTTCAAGCGGTTTTTTTTTTTCACAAGTTTAGGGTCATCGTATCGTTAAAGTTAGGGTTAACAGGTTTTCGTTCATGGTACATCATGCAACCGTTACGTTTACGTATCACAGTGACGCAGTTGCTGTCACGTAATAGTTCTGACGCACCTACTGTTTACCGATAGCGAGGCGTCATAAACGAAAGCCATAATGAGGCGAATGGCGTAGTAGCGGGAATCGTAAGCGAGAGAAAGAGAATGGGAGAAAGAGAGAGAATGCAGAAAATGAAGAGACCACCTGTAACCACTTATCTGCTGCCACTTATCTTTGCAGCGTGTTTACAGATCGGGGATAAAATTGTGCGAACCAGATACGGGCATAGAATGAAATTATTATCGCATATATCACATTTCACGCACGTTTTTTCATGACATATTGTATTTTAGGCGAGTGCGCATTTATCGAAACGAATACCAAAATAGCAAAAGTGAATTAATTATTTTCATATATAAAAATTAAAGGATTTTAAAAGATTAAAAGATTAAGATTAATTATACCAAGAATTGGATGACTAATGCGACTTAGCTTTCTTTCGATCGTCATATTATTTTTAATAAACAATAGAATTGTTTTCACAAGATAAAAAAAGAAAGTTACATTGAATAGACATCTTTACAGCATTATTCACGATAGGGATTTGATAGCTCGATATCCATGTTGGACTCTTCGTAGGGCAAATAGTTGAGAGGAGAACGGTCGCTCAAACAAGCGACAAATATAGACGATGGCGTTGCGAGGTTCTCTACGTGCCCGCGTGCAGTAATTACACGACAATTAGAAAGCAAGGACGCACTTTGCACCGGACGCACGAGAGACATCTCGGTGGTTTAACGGTTAATTAGCAAGTTAGAAAAATAATTAGGGACAGTATAATAATAAATTTAGTAACGGGAGAGTTAAATAACAATTGAAGTAATTATTATAGGAGAGCGAGCAAATTCTGATTAATAATTATATATAATAATAAGTTAATGAAATAAATAACAAGAATATTTAAAACCGGCATGGTTACAACTTCGCGATCTACTTTGGATATCTTAAGATATAACAGAGCGTCAGAAATCTATAAAGCTAATTTGCATTACGAAACGAAGACCTCCTCGATAAATCCTCGACTGCTCTATAAATCATGTACTGTTTATAGACAACTCGTTATAAAATCTACCTATATGCAGCCATTGAAGCTAATAGCCTACACGTCAGCGATCGTTGTCGTATTCAAGCGCGTAAATATCGCGATCTTCTCGACGAAAGGAAAATTATTCGCGCGCGGCTCGATATCGAAAGATTGATGTTTGTTCATCTCCTTGGAAAATTTATTCAGGAATGCGATAATTGGCAGTGAAACAGAAGAAAGAGGAAGGAGAGGGATGTGCTATAAGCGCGATAATAATACGAGATATTAATACATATGTCACGGGCGCCGCGCTAACACATTGAGCCTATAACATGAGACACCTCGTGCAGCACGCGAGCGTATTCCGTCATTGACTGCGATTAACAGAATTTTTTTTTTTTGCAATATTGTACTTACCGTATTGGAAACATGCTGTTGCAAAAACTCCGATACGTGTTATCGCGTAATAATTATTTATTTCTTATATATTTTTCTTCTTAATTATATTTTGTATATTAGAATGTTTACACATGATGCGTGAAGTAGCAATTGTGTAGGAGATGATGCGGGGAGAGGAGGGGAGCGGTTCGTCTTGGATCAAGTTTTCGAAGCGATCGACGACGTGTAATGCGCGGCATGACTAAAAATAAGCTACGGACGCGGTGAGGAAGCCGTTAACTCGTCGTTAGCCTTGTCCACGGGCGAATCGATGTTTAAATGCGGTCACGATCCTCTCTCCTCCGCGAGGCTCCTCTCAATTCTCCCTCCCCCTCCCACCCTCCGCGGCCCGCGCGATCGAACCTTTTAATTTATTTGCGTTTCACCCAATTATCGGACGTGTATCGTTTACTAGCATAATTTATGTCGCGATAACGGCCACCGATCATGACACGCGCGCGTCGACTGGCAATTACGCGGTCAATCTATTTATCGCGGATAATAGGTCGCGCAATTTTTTTAAGCGTCGCGAGAAGGAAAAAAAGCTGTTTGTTGACGGCGATCGTCGGTTCGGCGCGACGATTGGAGTAATTGTTCTCGCATGGCGAGGGGGTGGGGGATGGGGGGGGGAGTTGGGGGGTAATCGACCGTCGCGAACGAGATGCGCGGTGTTAACGATAGATATAGAATTTAGCGCGACATAGGTCCAAATCACGCGCGCGAATCTAATTTTTGTTTATTTTTTTTTTTCATATGAATAAATGTGATCAAGGGATAACATCGATAACATTCTGATGTAGAAAAATATAATAGAAGTTATCCGAACGCACATGAATTCTGACGATTGATTGTGACGGCGGACATGCAAACAGAAATTTTTAATAAGCGTTAAAGCTATATTGTTATTATAATCCCATATTTTGTTTTTTTTAATAATATCCCTCCTTTAATAATATCCTTTTACGTTTCTGCCTGTTTCAAAGTTTCATGCAGGTAATAACGAGGATATCACTGTCCCCTAGATTGTCGGAATAATGGGTTTCTTATTGTATTCGTATTGAGATATGTATTTGATATCATCTTATTGATTCTGATATATAGTATTGTTCGAAGCAATCTTCTGTCGAATTGCCGGAATGATTAAACTTTTTGGAATCAACAAACAAGATAGAAATTTATCACAGTCATGAAATATTATTCAGATTTGTTATTTTTATATTAATTAATATGAAATAATGATACCATATTAGATGCCTTAATCGATTATTTGCTAAACAATTTTATTTGCTTTTACTGCAAATGTCTCAATACTCGATAGACATTCTCGATAAATGCCATTTGCAATGAAATGATAAATGATCAAATTTTTATTACATAAAGAAAAAAGTATTTTATTGAACGTAAGTAAAAATAAAAAAAATTTGTGAGTGAGAGAAAATCAAATTGAATAAAATCTTTTTTACATCTTTATTGCATTTTATATATTCCGGTGTTTCGTAACGCGACGAGCACTCCGCGGGTTAAGAGCCATTATCGCTGGTAGTCGTTAACGCGAAGAATTATCGGAGAAGATTCTTTCGAAGGAAGAAAAAAGAAGCGTCGAAAGCGCGCGGAGAGAAAGAGAGAGAGAGATGCCTTGACGTTGTCTCGGCGCCTGACGAGACGACTGAGATAACGATCCTTCTCTCTCTCCATAGTACCCTAATTAAATTGAATCACGGAATTCTCCGGACCAGGAAATACCCAATGAAGACGTGCATTAACAAATTAAAGTGCCTTCGTTCGCGCGTGCGATCCTTGGACACTTGCCAGTCTTCTCCGCGTTTCTAGCACTTGTAAAAAGCGTGTCTCCGCTTCGAACGTTCGATGAAAATCGCGTTACGTATTATCGTCTATGTCAATTATTGCGCGCGCTATTTATTCGTCGTCACTAATGACTTCTAATTTTTCCGAATGCCAATTTTACGAAGGAAAAGATGCTTGAGAAACAGACCTCGTACAGTAATGAGGCACGTAACTCCAAAAAACTAGCGAGGATTGTATTTTTGTGGAAAAAGTTAGGTGCATCTTTGAAATAAAGTGGGTAATTAGAACTTTAAAAAAGTGGTCGTATATTATAACCACATTTAAACTCTATTTGATAAACGTAGTACATAACGAGTGCATTAACAATGCATGCATTTTCTTATTTTTCGTTTTTCTCTGTTTTTATTTTTGTTATTTCTATATTTACTACAACGTTATTTCTGCGTGCAGTTTGTTATTGCAAGGTGTGCTTTTCGAGATGTTTTATATTACGATATAGTCCTATATAAGGCTACAAATATAAGAACATGCTGCATCAAGCCGAGTGTGCGATCGATCTGCAAAGTGTAGTCGGTCATCTGCGGTGACGTAGATTGTCTGCGTCACACATTTGCCGCGAGGCACGCTTGGTTTCCTTCATCGTGAATTCTATTGAATTCGTGTCAATTTACGTCAATAGGTCGCGATATTAATACGAAGAGTATATTGTATACTGGCAGATTTCTTTAACAAAAGAGATATATCATCGATATCTCGGAAATATCAAATAAAAACTGAGAAATTACAGCGCGGAGGTAGTAACACAAATATAAAGAACTTGCATAATTTTTTCTACTTTTTGCAAATTGTTGCAAAGTCGATTGAAATTCGACGCTTGGCTAATTCATTGATTCATCGTCGATCAATGAATCTTCTACGTGCTGTCGTTCCACCAAAATTCCGAGGAATTGTGCGCGTTACGGTACCGGATACACGTGTATTTACGTGTGTGTCTGTGTATGCGAGCACTTTAATCGTGACCTCGATACACAAAGTTACGTGTGTTGCACGATCTTCGATCTGTTCCTAATAAAACTCATCCGCGCGCACGATTGTCGCGTGACTTATACTCGCATTTGATCGATCGCGCATTTTCCCTGATAAGAAATCGTTTTTTTGTCGAGCGATTGCACCGATACGACGCGGATTCACTTTAAGTGAAATCGAGGCGGAGAAAGGCCGAGAGCGGGGCTTCTTTCTCCCTCGATTCGAAGCACCGCGACTCCTTCGTTTTTTTCTCCTCTACGGGGGTTTCTCCCTTTCGCATCTCATATCGTTGGCAACAACCTTTTAGCTCATCGCGCGATCTCATAGGTGCGTATCTCGCTCATGTATATGTGTATAGTGTATCTTACATGGATATATTTATATGACAGCGAATATTTTTGTTCGCATAACAACGCAACGAGAAAAGGACGCGACAAGTTCGTTTTATAATAAAATTTCGTTTTAGATGAACCTAGTTTATTTGATTTTATAATGGAGCGTATTTAAGTTAAATAATCGAAGTGCTTGCATTTTTGTCATTGAACATTTGATATTTGGGAAATTTATATAACATGATATAACAATTTATTAAATTTAACATTCTTTATTATTATTGAATTTGAAGATTTAATAAATTAGATTTTAAAATGTAATTTGTTAAGTAATTTTTATTAGTTGGAATAGAAGTTGAAAAAAATTATTAAAAACATTAACGCTTATAAAAGGATTTAGTCTGTTGAGAGTTTAAAATAAATTGCAAATGATTGTGAAGTAAAAATAATATGAAAAACGCACAATATACATATTGCATGAGACACGCTTTACAATAGATTAATCTCAATTATGACAATTATTATTTTTTTTAAATTATTAATAACGTTTTGCGTGTAAATGGAATTTATTCATTGAATTTTTTTGATGTTTATACAAAGTCCATTGAATTGTCATAAATATATAATCGAATAAAAATACTTATAAAGATAAAACGATAAATATGTTTAAAGAAATGGCATAAATTGTTGTGCAAAAAATAACATGCAACGAGATACTGCATTTAGATAAAGAGAGCGAGACTTTCATATAAAAAGAACATAGGATGGCAGTTTTTATATTATTTCGATTTAAAGATATTTTTTCGCGAGATGTTTTATAAATATTTCTATAAAAGCTCTTTAATCTCTTATCGCATTAAATATTATTGCATAAATTTTGCTGCAAAAAATATCTCAGAAGCCAATTTCTCAGTATTTACATAAAAATTTCTATTATTGTCTCGATTCGTGCAAAAAAAAAATCATCGAATTTACACGTGGCGCAAATTTGCTACCACGTGAATTGAAGGACTAATAAAACAAGATGTCATCGCAGGTACGCATAAAAAATAGGTTTCCATTTCGCGGCAGGCGAGATCGGCGGCGAATCGAAAGCCGGAAACGCGCGGCGCGCCATCCAGTCCGATAAAAGATGAAAGCAATTTGCGATCGTGCACCTCGCGCACTGTTTTTCAATTATCGGCGATTCCTCCCTATAAATACGTTACCGAGCGTGCGTTATACGCGCGTGTGCGAAGGGCTGGAGCCAAGGGCGTAGCTACTATATAGCAAGAGTAAACGCCTATCTGAACGGATTTGCATAAGTAGAAAAGTACATACATAAAAAATTCAATCAATCACATATATAATGCACCGAACGCCTGATGATAATATGGTATTTCGGGATCAATAATTGTGAGGTAGATTTCTCTCAGTTTTACGTAAGGGTCCTAAAATCCCAGTTACGTTAGTGACTCTCGGGCGAGAACAAGCGAGAGAGATGGAAAGAGAGAGAGAGGAAGGAGCGTTGCCGGCGTTTATGAGCGAATACCGATTAAACTGTAAAACGCAAATCACGAGATGCCTACGCCGCAAATACGTCGACGATGGGATAAACCGACATCGCGGCAACAGACGGGCACGGAGCGGGATGAATCAATAAAGCGCTTCGCATCGCATCGCATCGCATCGTATCTCAACGAGAGCATTTACTACAAGCTCGCGCGCGCCTCATCTCTTTTATTATCTCTGGAAATCTCACGGGAGAAGTCTGTCTCGGCGATATCGATCGTGTAATGTGGACTTATCGCTTGTTTAAGTTCCTGCAAATGAACGACGGGACTTTACTTCTCGATTAACATCAAACGAATTTTGTGTTTTGAAAAAGTTAATATTCTGCAATGTTAATCTGTTAATTACAGTAACTTAGGCATTTGTTAAGACACTTTGAAATATTAATATCTGTATTCTTTTTTTTTTTTACGAATTTGGGATATATAAACATTGATCATAATAGGATACAAAAACATATGATAGAATATATACGAAATAGTTATATCTAGAGGAAAATGGAAAATGTGAAAGAAACATGTTTAATATTTAGAAATATGTCAACAAATGAATATGTGAGTGTATTTAATATTCATTAACACATATGCCAGAAATTAATTTCTGGAGAGTTCTGCTTTAACAATGATCAATTTTTTACAATATTTCACAATGTTTGCAATGTTTAATTAATTTTTTTAAGTGATCCTTGTAATGGAAATTGATTCTCTGCGATATTACAATGTTAATAATGGGAGGCAAGATCGATTCTATCGATAGGAGAGGTGTTTATTATATTACGCAAATACTGGTATTTCGGATGCATTTTAAATTTCGACAGAAATGTGAACAAATTTATTGATTTAATAATGTAATAATGTTTCGAGACGAGTTTAATGTGCGTTAATAATTAATAGCCGGGAATAGGTATTGCCTTTTTGCGCTCGTTCGACAGGAAAAAAGTAAAAGCGATGGAGAATGGTTCGGAAAACGCTTCGCGATGCAGTCTTTCGTGGAAATACCTTCGGGAGACGATTTGACAGAAATTCGAGGCGGAATCGCTCCGCTTGCATCTCTCGCCCGGCTTTTATCCGTCGCTCTTACTAAGACGCTTCGTGGGCGGAAAGGAAGAAGCGTGGTCGTAAAGCGCGTGCTACATAGGCGGTAAGCTTTCTCGCGGGTGGAACACCAGTTTTTAGTTTTACGATTGCTCGAACGTTCCTCTTGCTTGTTTGCCGTGGTGATAATGTTGCCCAGGAATCGTGCGAGCAGATCCGCGACGTTTATTTATTTAAGCTTTTAAACATATTCGAGTCTTGGACAATTGAAGCGTTCTTGAATAGCTCCTCTGTGTGATTTATGATATCTCTGTATAAATTTTTATGTATAATATTTTAAAATCAAGTATATTTGAAAGATATACTCATATCTCTTAATAATATTTTATTGACAGAATTTTCTTCTCTAATAATTACTGAACCGACACTTGACACGTTCGTATTCCTCTGTGAAAGAGAATGCTCGATAGGAGAAGGACAATGATTCGAACATATCCAGATGTCGGCTTTATTTTCACCTATTTGGTGTTAAGACAATACCTCTTGATCATGCTGTGCAGGTGATGTGCAGGGTAAATGAAGGTAATTGTAAAAAGAGACGAGTGCGTAACGCAGATTTTCCGATGATAAAACTAATCGCCATTGATCCATGATATCGCACGCGCGCGCGTACGATTTACTAATTTTGCTGGAGAATATCGCACGTGTGTGTCACATACGCACATACACACACATATGCACACGCGCGCCGTATGTTCAATTACTCCGGTTAACTGTAGCGCATACGACTAAATATTGCGAATATCCTGACAAGTTGTACACGCCAATACCGTATTTTACGCTCATTAATTTTACATCCCTAAGCTCTCGAACGCACGAATGCGTCATAAGCAACGTACAATAACGGTGATAGGAAATGCGCGGTAACGCTTTTATGACTATACAGGAGAGAGGATATACATATCATTTTTTTTATAGCTTATGTTTATTAATAACATGCGACTTTAAAAATTAACAGCCATTTTGCAAGTTTTCTCTGAAAATATGGTGCAAAGTTTTTTTCGATAAAGCGCAAAGAAGAACTTGCGTCTCTCTGTACCGCTACAATTAATCGCGGTGTATCCTCATCCTCTCGCGTCGGAAATTCCCTGCCGGCGTCAGCTGCATTTAGAGTTAGTGTCTACCTCCAGTAGGATACAATGGGTATACATTCTTCATATAAGACTGCACGTACGTTTCTAGCCAGACTATCATATAAATTTTCGCGTTCATTTTCGTGAGATTAAAAGTTATTAATTTTTTGCGTGTTAATAACATCGTTATTCGTAAATTTGCTTGATTTTATGAATGTTTATACATAAATTCACTAATAATATATTAAAAGAAAAGGAAAATAATTTCGTGAGTTTTCAAATAATGTATGTATATATTTTGTGAAGATATATAATAACATATATTTTATAGTATTTATAGCTTTTTTTCTTCCTCTTTAATTCTGTCTTTTTTTCCTTCTCTTTAATTCTCGTAACTCTATACTTCTGTTTTCAAGGATATTAATTATTGGGCTTCTCTTAAATCGTTTATTTAGATTCCTAAATTTGATATATTATTTACTCACGTGTTGTCATTTTCTTTATATTACATTGTCACAAATCCCGACGTATAGTATAAATAAGATCTATAATTCGCTTGGCAATTTATTTACCGACGCGAATAATGATCAAATCGCGTTCACACGTCGCACCGTTAAAACGGTTCTATCGCCGAAAACTCCGCTCGGCGATACGCGTGCGCCGCGCGTTATCGCGAGAAAGATGGAAAGGGACGAGCGAGCAAACACGAACGCAGCGGTGAGAGCGTGCAATAGCGTCTGGCAAGGCATATCCGCGATATACCCGGGGATCGATAATACCCGGCAACGTGTAGCTGGATGTGCTATACAACGGAACGTACACGCACAGACACGTACATATACACGGGCACGAGTGTACTCACATAGAAAGAAAGAGCGGCGGCGCCTACACACACAGCATACACGTGCGCCGAGAATAGTCGGCCCGAAAGGAACAAGGATAAACGTTGCGACGATGACAGATCCCTCAACTCTCTTGTTGTGTGTTGGCCTAATTAATTTATTCTCTTTACAATCTATGTGATTGTGAAAAAAATATAGGATTATATAGAAAATGCGTTTATTAAAAACAATTGATTTTTAGATCTGAGGAATATTTTTTGCGAAAGCTGAACTAATACAAATTTATTACTTACTTAAACGTGCAAACAAACCTTCTCAGAATTTTGAGATTTAATTATGGAAATATTTTTTTGTTGAGTATTAAAATCTCATAATTGATTTTAAATCTGTCAAAGAGTCTGCATTTTATTAAATTATAAAGTTATAAAAATATATTTTATATTTTGAATTAGAAAAAATTTTGAAATTGATTTGAAGTTTGTCGAGGAATCTGTATTGTAAAGATTATAACTGAGAAGA
Source organism: Lasius platythorax (assembly GCA_963971435.1). NCBI lineage: Eukaryota > Metazoa > Arthropoda > Insecta > Hymenoptera > Formicidae > Lasius > Lasius platythorax. Next base: position 13,900,169 of record OZ020539.1, read on the forward strand.
AAATACATCATTTCGAAGCAATTAAGAAAACAGTTATCTCTCAGGTTACTGATTTGGGACGACATTGAACGACATAACTGAAAAGTGTTTCCCTTTCGCTTTGAGCAATCGTGAACGATGCTTTGAAGTATTCTACGCGAGGCAGAGTGATCACGCGCTTGTAGTTGTGGCACTAAAAATATTTGATCGATATCGTTCATATGTATGAAGTTTTGATATTCTTTTCTTTTTCCGTGACACAGCGAGTGTTATTTATTGGATTGAGATACGTGATAAACCGACGCGATCTAGGTTCAGCGCTATTGACTTTGCGTGTTGTGTCAAATTAGTAATAAAAGATAAAGGGATAGATATTAAAACGGACGATATTCCCAGTGATCAATTATTAATTTCGATAAATAATTGCTAATTTGTTTAATTTAATTTATCTCAAACTTTACGATATATTTCTTAGAATATATTACTGATATGTTTTATCTCTATTATTGATTTTTCTATATCAGAGAATGTGGAGAAATTCGTGATATATAGACTGCGTTCCGGAATTCACTGGCAGTACTGCCAGCATGTCGTCATCCTTATTGTTTACCGATCGTTAGACAAGGATGATAACATGCTAGCAGTAATTCCAGAATGCAGTCATAGAGTGCCAATAGAGAGGCGATATCTTATCTTGAATATCAGATAAGTTTTTATATTTACTAATAGCGGAAATAAAAGATAAATTTTAAACAGTTTACACATCGATAATTGCTAGTTAACGTTATTTTATTTGAATCTATCTAATGTAGTCATTTAACTGCTGATCGCTCATTCATTGATACATCATACTATATTTATCCTAATTATTTTCAAATGATAAGGAAAGGTTATCGCTTGTGTATCACCTTCCATTATTTTCGCTTCTCGATGATCTTACTTCCGAACCAGGAAAGCGAATAGAAATCTCACAAAAGCGCGGCTCACCGAACACGTCCGGCGGTTTTTTTTTTCTCTTTCGTTGCGTTTCGTTTTTAATTGCCAGGAGCAACAGGTTCATCGGGAAGACGTGCAGCCGGATGCTGCGGTGCTTTTTCAGATTCTCGTTAAATTGTTCTGTACAGTTCTGTACGGTCGCCATTGTAATGAGTGTAGGAACTGATACTCGAGGAGACATGTTAAAAGCACGTTAAAGGCGAAAGTTACAAATAACGCAGAGTTAAAGATACTATTAACATTCGGAGCAAACAAAATTTCATCATTTATTTAATATTAATCATTTATTTAATATTAATTTCTCTCTATTTTTCTATATAATCTTTTACCAATTTTATTATGTTTCACTGTTTTGTTTTGTTTTTCAATTTTTTTTTCTAACATTATGGATATTTGAATGACAAGCTCATCGAACATATAAGACAGTTTTTACACAACTTTCTCTTACTGCTCTCTTATTGAATAATACACACACGCATACACACGAATCATTAAAGAACTCTCAAAAACAGATTCACGTCTCACTAGCAGCGGCCTTCGCATATTCGAGAGATCAGATCGCGGATCGTCAGATGATAGGCTATTAAAATTAACACGCGTAGACACGGCGTGACTAGGCGGCACAAGAAAGCCAAGAAAAAGGTGGCCCGCCGCCTCTCGCGCCTCCGCATTCCGAATGAAATATCGTTGCAGCGAACTTGCTCGAACTGGTTCCCGGGTTGGCAAAGAGATGGGATAAACGTGAAGAGAAAGACACCATGGGTAGGAAATAGAGAGAGAAAGGGAGAGAAAGAGAGAAGAATAGAGAAAGAGGGTCGTCGGATTAATAGGAATTCCGAGCATAGTGTCAGGATAGTTTCAATCGGACAAATTGAGGCAATCCATTTTTCGTCGTCGTCGTCGTCGTTGTCCTCGATGGCGCTACACGCCCACGAACAGTAGAGTCCGAGCCTGATTGCTAATTATGATTTCATTTTCTCTCTCATAAATACTTGTTATAAATAACGTTAATATAGCGTCATTATCTAGGAGGTTTTGCCTTTCTGCTCAAGATTTTAATAGAATTGATATTAACTCTAAAATTATATTTTGTGGCTACATCCATAATGACAATATACAATTAGAAATACCAAAAAAATATGAGATTGATATTTTACATTAATAAAGATAGGGACTCATTGGTAAGCTTTTCATTTCTTTAAGATTTGTTTAAAGAGATGACAAAAGCAATGTAATTGATATTAAATGTTATGTACAAATAACTCTGACTAATAAGAACAAATATTTTGAATTTGTATCTTAATTAGAAATGAAATGTACGTAGCTGATTATTTGAGTAAGCGGGGGAGGGGGGAGAGGGGAATGTATGTATGTCTGTATGTATAATTACTATCAATTATTTATATAAAACTTTTAAATGAAAAGAAATATAAACGAGAAATATTAATTATAAAATAATATAAATAATAATTTAATATATATAAATTAAGCATTTTTGTATTTAAGTATATGTTTAGTTATTTGGTGAAATTAATTCGGATAATCAATGTTTGGATAATTGACGTTTTATTTGTCAGAGAAACTGTTTTGACTATTCGTCTAATGTTACCACAGTCTTGACGTCTTGTCATGTCGGGAGATGCGTCCCAAGACGAAATCTTTAGTGAAACTCTATGACACATCAGTCGACTTCTCGCTCCTCTGACTTCTCGCTCTTCCGACTTCTCAGTTCCTCAAAGTTTCACGCTCGTTAAATGGTCTCGTCTTCGGTGCAGCAGCTCGTCGATCGATACATGCAAATTAAGAGCTCGTTCCAGCCGGTACGAACGACTATTTCTGGATTACGATTTCAGGTCAAGATCCTGATTATCGAGTCGAGTCGAGTCAATTCCCGGATCATGTCCTCTAGGGGATAACTCTCTAGTCTTCCAGAACATGTGCGAATTCCGCTTAATTCGCAGTAATAATTGGATCAATCGTCTCTAAAGCAAACCTGTCTTTTATAAAAATCGAGATAACTCTTGAAATGTGTTATGAAAAAACGGAAGCGTACGTATACAGCGCATAAAAATAAAGATCAAATTTGTATGACGCTATTAGAAATTATTCCACACATAAACTCGAGTCGTTTATATCTTAGAAAGAGCGTTCTCGCTGTTATCAAAACAAATCTCGGATATTCTTTCCGGGTTACTTTCAAATCATCTTAACGCGAGCGCCAAATTACCGATATAATTGCATTGCGTCGAATACGAGAGAAATCTAATTGTGGAATCGGAGATGTGCGTGTGTTAGTTTCCGTGTTTTTTTTTAGCAGATCTAGCGATCGTGCAATATTATGCGGAAGAATTCTTCCGCGGCTCATAATTCTCGAGTAGTCGGGTCATCGTCGTCGTCGTCTATGGTTTACCGAGCTTGATTCAGTCGAGTCGGCTTTCTTAAAGCGGATGGAATCGTAACGGCGGCGTCTTGGGAATCGCCGAGCTACCACGCCACTTAACCGCTTTCTGGGTCGTCGTACAAAGCGGGAGATTTGCATGAGAATACATGTACATACGACGAGCCGTTGGCGTATACGTTCCACTATACTTGGAGATTCTCGCTGTAAAATACGATCGGACGACGCGTCGATGGACGTTCCGCGGCGTTACCGATTTCTGATTCGGAGACGAATAAGAGAGCGACGATCGATCGATCGATTGATCGTGATAGTTTATTCGCGACAGTCCTCTGTAAACGCGCATTTGTCCGTCAGTTCGAATGTTCCCGTTGAAATTTCAGGAAGCGCTACGCGCATTTTTGCGCATTTTAAACGCGCAGTTGTGGCACGCTCGAATAATTTTACGTGATCTTTTTTCCATACCGTCCGTATCGTGAATCATGATTTTAGTTCTTTTACGACTGACGGATTTATATGTTCTACAAAAAACACAAAGTGATATCGTGTGAAATGTTGTACTCAATTTACAATTGAGTTGACGAATGAGCCATAAAAATAAAGAAAATTATAGTTTGCTCGAAAAAAGTAAAAAGAATGAAATTACACATCAAATATGATTTATAGATTTAATCAGAATTATATCTTGCGATGAAATTTACTTTCAAATTTACGAATGTTGCCACGATTCTCGGTTTCGGATCTTTCTTAAAAGTTTCTCAGTGAAATATAATCGAGAGATTTCATTGATATTTTAAAACGTATCTCATACATTGCTGGGTATTTTAACTAACGCAATGTAATATTCGCGATCTTGTTTTATTTCGCGTAGCATTTATTGAATCGCGATTATAACCAATTTGCGTCTGATACATTTACGTATTCAATAAAGACGAAATAATAACTGTTTACGGTTTCGATGAGTATCTTGATTAAAAAAAAAAAAAAAAATATACGAGAGAGAAGCGCGCATTGATCGCTTCATAGATCGTTTATTCGTAGCAGTCGCTGTAAACGTTTAGCGGCGAGGTATTTCGTTGATATTCATGGACACGCTTCGCGCATTTTTATTCGTTTTAACCAGCCCGGACGAATGGAGCGTTGACGTGCATTCGGGTAATCCCGCGTGATTTTATTTTTTGCTGCACGATATTCGGCGTGAGTTGCGATTTTCACCGTTCCCCGTTTAATAGGCTATGCATGTTTCGTAAAAAAAAAACAAAAATAAAAAAAAACACGATAAATATTTTGTAAAGTGTTCACGAGTCTGTTTATGACGGATAAAAACCGTAAAATTGACCGTGGTTTATTAATCTTTAATCATCACGATTGAATATAGTTTGAATAGAGATAGAAATAATTTAGAGGATAAGTAAATTTAAAGTTGAAATTTTTTTTTGATCGCGAAATATAGCTCCAACTCGTCGGAGAATTTTCCTCTGGGAAAATTTGGAAAATAGTGAGACAAAATAACATAATAAATTTGATAGAAGTAGTTTGTTATTATATATTTAGCTATATATATACTTATACAATTCGTTTCAAGCCAAAATTAGTTATTTCTTTATTTGCCTTTAACGGAAGGTTTCGATGGGATGGCGAGGAAAATTGTTCTTTCATGATGAGAGACGGACATTCCTCTCCTTGTTATTTCATCATATTCAAGGAGTAAACCGCTGAGAATATTATAGTATACAGACTCGGGCATTGCTTTGATTGCAGTTTCAAAAAGTGAAAGAGAAATTACTAAATAAAAAAAATGTGGATATTTCACAATTTTGTTCAGCGGTTTATTTCTCGCGAAAAGACGAGATATAATTTTGAGTTTTTCAAATCTCATGCCTGACATTGTCTCGAGTGTATTTCGTTACGTTTTCTCGTAACGTATGAGAAAAAAATTATGGAATAATTTACTCGCTAATTGTTATGCACTTGCCGCGTGCATATTTGCTATTCGATTGATGTCAATTTCTATCTGTTTCAAAATTACACGAAGAAGATTCACGAATAAATACATGCGTAAACGCACTCTGGGATTACGATCGCGGACGCAAATTTACACGATTTATGCGATTTAATATCATCTTGCGAACTGTATTTACTTTTGTATACGCATTCGCGTATCCACTTTGAACATAAAAGAAGAACCAGCCAGCAATATTCCGCTTTCGATATATTTAATATTTGTGATGCGTCGATCGACTAGTAATTATTAATTACTATCATGTTAGTGAGAAAGAGAGAGAAACGTTTTTTATCCGAACACCCGATATTTTAATCAACATCGTCCACGCTTACTCGCTTTCGTAGAAAAGGATATAGAAATTTTGTGTGTGTCCGTCGTTTCTGAAATTAACTCGGCGCGAGGATAGGCAATATAAACATGCTTCCCTTACTCGAGGGTCACGTGTATCGCGAAGTGTATTGAAAAAAAACACGGAAACTCGTCGAAGATTATTCCCGGAATTGTGGTAGCAGGAATAGACGCGGAAGCTCATATAAAGACAATCACATCTCTGCTATAGTTCAGTCTATCGAACGCGCTCTTCCGAGATACTTCGCTTGCTTATAGAAGATTAATTGCGTAAAGCCATATCAACATATACAATATTAACTAGCAATTATCGTTCGTTCGACGAAGACTTCGGATAGATTAAAACCGCGCTCGAGTGTGAAGATATCGCGTCACCGAATACTGGATAAAAGACTTGACAAATAATTGGCAGGCTTGCGAGCGTCCCTGGCCAGTGACGTGTGAACCTAGTTTTTTTCTCGCATTCTCCGCACAATATTAACCGCCGCGAATAATCATGAAAGACGAGAATATTGAGTCAAAATTTATCGCCAAAACAATACCGGACATTTGGTTAGATTACGTCGTGATTGTGGGAACTTCGAATCTGACAGAAATAATATTCGATCGCGCGATTAGTAGATGGACGTTTCGTCCTGAATTTGGCGACTAAAGCCTTGACGATCGACGTGTGGACCCCGTCGCGTTTCTGCCAGTCGTCGAATGGCAACCGTCGCGCGTAGTTGAATTTCGGGAGTGCCGAGTAAAGTATCTCGATCGTCGTGATCGCGTTGTGTATCCTCGTCCCTGAAATTATCTCGACGATACGCGAGGATACGCAATATAGACTATAGACATGATTTCTTTATTCGAGGAAGCGTGCCGTTGGAAAACATACGAGACTCGCCGGACGATTCCCGGAATCGGTGGTGGGGGGAATGCGAGCTCGCGCCGCACGAACACAACCTTGTTTACCGCGCTAGGTCAGTCTATCGCGTGCGTTGTTATAGAAAGCTGTTATAGAAATCAGCGGACAGTCGGGGATCAAAACTCTCGACGAGTGGCGCGTAAACTCCCTCACACGCGTCTTCGCTAGTTGCCGAATAGCCGCCATTACGCGCAGATGGATTTCGGGCGAAAGCTTCGTCTTTCTTCGTCGACGAACGTCTCTTCGTTATCGGCGTGTGAATCCTTCACACGTCTGCGCGTGTCGTAATCGTCGAGACGGCAATCGCCTGCGTGTGTTACACGAGTGTTACAAATATGGATTGGCGCGTTATACGCGTTTGTCGGTCATCGAATGGCGATCGTGCGTACGCGAATTTCGCGAGTAACCGAGAAAAAGTATCGCGCGAAAGTACATAGAAAGTGCACCGCCATGTTTTAATGTTAGCGCCGCGAGTGATGTAGTGAATAATGTGATGCAACGTGCTAAATGGATTGCCGCGCATAAATGTCGCCGGGAGTGCGGAATAAAAGTATCGCGTATTTATTATGGTTAGGCGAGTGCAAGTGTTGCGCGAATGTATATATCGGTAATCAATATTCGATCAAAAGTACATCGTCGCGCGTAAGGTGAATATCGGGAAAAATTTTTTTTTTGTGTAATGGTTTCTCTCAATATCTGAATACATAAATACGCGAAACGAGAGTGTCGAAAAAAGTATCGTGTGTCTGTCGAATGTTAAATATCGCGAGTTTTTGCGAATGATAGTAATTGATAGCAATCGATTGAATTACGTGTGTGATAGATCATCAATCTTCGATAATTAAAGCTTCGGACAGAAAGATGAATGAATCAGATGTCAAGAAAAAAATTGCGAGACAACGTCTGGTGAGTTTGTAATTATCATAATTACATCTCATATTTAGATTATATGCGACGAATTGATACGAGTTTGTAGTAATAAATCTCGTTCTCTTATGGATACATTATCAAAAAATATTTATTAGTATGACAAAAAATATTATTTTAAAAATATGCAAGATGTATTTTTCATACATATTTTTTAACAATGTTTTCACTGTGTTATTTACATGATAATGATTGACATAGGAATAACTATACGTATACAGATTAAATTTTATACTGTAAAAAAATACACAATTTATTTTCACGTATAAAATGCAGATGAAAAGAAAATAGAATTATTACTACATATCAATTCCGATCAAATGACAGAAGTATGGCTAATTAATAATAACGTAGTAAATATTAATTGACATTCCGAGGGATAAATCGCTGAGGGCATTGTAGTGTATAAACTCGGAGTATTATTCGATATTAATTTGATTTTAATGAGTATTATTATTCTAAAAAAATAAATCTTATTATAAATATTGCTTTTTTGAGAGCAACCTGCCGAGAAAAATGCAGGCATTTTTCTGTAACTTTCCTTGGGCATTACTAATAGGCATTACGATATATATAATATAAAAAAATACAAATAATAATTGAGCTTATTACTAAGCATTGGTTTATACGCTTTTGGTTCAATGGTTTATCCCTCTCTTTTTCTTCATCTTTTTTCGTTTTCTTGTACTGTTTTCCACCCTCCTCTTTTCCGGAGGATTCCGAAACACCCTATTCTTTGTTCCGCTCGAGTTTTCACGTCGCCTTCGTCTTCGTGAAATGCCTCGGTCGTAAAACAGATGGAGAAACGATATCAGATAGTCAGCGAATGGAAAAACTATATAGTCTCGTTGTGAAACGTCCGTCGCCGTTTTTTAAGCTCGAATGAGTTCGCCTATTTCGCATGGAGAGTTTTTTTAAAGTAAGATTATAAAATCGAGGATTGAACTATTTTTTATTATTATCACAATCATGATAGTTGCATTTTTATAAATCTATTATTCTTATTTATTATGATTCTCAACGGGTGGATGATCTAATCGTATGTCTCGCGTGTATTTTGAGAAGCCAATTTAAGATCGAGAAGATGACGAGTGTCGCGTATTCTCTGTCTCCGTCTCTTCGCGCAATTCAATTCTAAAGTATCTTTTTCGCCCGGACGCATCCGCTGTAAATTCTCATCGCCATTGTAAGAGTACGCGAACGAGCGAGCGAGCGAGAGGCAATTTATGTCGATATACCGTGACGACGGAGGTATATTGGCGAACTTTATAACGAGTAAGCCGGTAAATTGATTCGGTATACATCAAAGCTTCGTCGAAAGGTTAATGGGTCCACGTGCCGGAGGCGGCGACGACGACGGCGGTGGAATTGCGCTAACTGCAAACGTCGCGACCTCGCCGAGGACACGTCGATGGCCGCGTCTTAAACTTTGACATTTCCACGGTCTCGGAGACGCCAACGCTCCGCCAATTTTCCCGGCCCGTCTTGCTCGTTGCCGCGTTATTCTCTTGCGTACGTCGTTATTTTCTTTGCTTAGTCCGCGTCAGAATGATTGAAATACCTCTTGCTTAACGCGGATTTCTTCCATGTAAGACGGGGATGATGGCAGTTATTAGTTCATAAAAAAGAGCAAGTCATATTAACACAGAGGATTTTTGTGCTTATTATGTAGTTTACTTTAGCAGCAGATTCTTAAAATTATTTTCATTTTAGATTTGCACCGAGTTGATTTCGAAATTTATTAGTCGTATCGATTTATCAGTGAAATTGTATATATAATTTGGCTTACAATTAGTTTGAATTTCTTGGCTTCGTGCATTTGCTTCGCTTTAGCCACTCGTCGAAATCAAGTCTGTCAAGACTGTTTTATTGATATTAGCAATCAAATTAGAAAGCTCTCATTTTGACGGTACATTTATGCATTACACTTGTACAAAAATACAAAATATTAGGAGAAACTATATTTATCTCTTGCTTACATATGCGAAAATGCTTTCTAAAATGCAAACGAAGATAATTAACTTATCTCATAACTCGTGATTATGTTGATATTACACATCTCATTAACAAACAACTTCAATATATATGTTTTATGTTATATCTATACAAAGATATGAATATTTCTGGGATGTATTTATTCACTTTTCTTTAATCGATAAAATTGATTCTATAAATTATATTACAGCTAAACAGCTGTTTTTATTTGTATAGAATCTTTTTTTATTTATTTTATAAAAAATGAGATATTCGGTGAGCTTTTCTTAAAAAAAATATCTTAAGATTTAAAAAAAAGGAAATAACTCTCAAGGCAAATAAAAAGTTGGTAAACTAGCAGATTGTTGAGATATGTGCAACGCACCGCGAACGATGAATTTCGCGTTATCGGGTTTCAATTCGCTCGCAGCCGTCCTATTCACTCGTCATTCGGCACGATCGCGAAACATCGGGTTGCAGTTGCAACCAAAATTCGTGCGCCGCCGCCCGCCACCATCGCCCCCGCGTTTCCGCCGACTATGATTCGTCGACGAGGGAACGTCGGGAACGGGAAGGGGGGGGCGGGAAGGGGACGTGCGGCGGATGAGGCCTCCCGATCAATGCAGCGGCGGCAGCGGCTACGACGCCCGACGATCCCGACGCGGAGCGTCGCGACGCCGGAGAGCGGGAAAGCGCGGCGCGCAAAGCGTAGGTGCGCAAAGCGCAGTCCACTTCCGGTGTGTTTGCGCGGAATCCTGACACGCGTTGCGCCCTTCCCGGGGACCATCGCGTGCGTCGCGACGCCCGCCGCCCTCTGCGCCACGCCGGTATCCTCGCCGGGGTCAGAAACACCCACGTACGACCGTTGAACTTTGCGCGTTTGAGCTGGTCCGACGAGAGAGACAGAGACAGAGAGAGACAGAGAGAAGACAGAGAGAGAGAGAGGCGTGTGTCCCGTAGGCGAGAATTGACCGGTACAACCCGCACTTGTGCCTCGTCGCCCGGAGTCTCGTGTTTCTATTTTAATCTTAATCTCGAGAATGTATGCCACGAGGGGATGTAATATGTCTGCGTTTTATCGTTCTATCGTCTAGAGAGATTTAAGGATTCGGATAAATTTAAAAAAATTTATAAATCATATTTAATTAAATTAAATTATATTTATGTGCCTTTTTTAATTAACTGATTCAGTGGTACCATTTGAGAACTTGTATGTCTTAATGCACAGCATTGAGTGAGGAACAAAGTAATATTTTATTCTAAGAATAGAAGTTGATTGGATTTCCGAAGCACAGATTTTATTACTAATCATATATAACGTTTATATAATGTTATTAGCATGTTAAATATATTTGACAAGAAACTATATATATGCTTTTTGAGGAAGATATTATTAAATTATTAAGATATTATTTAAATATTAAAATCAATAGTTATACTGCCAGAGATATAGAATATTATAAGAGAGTTATATTTTTTGACATGTTTAAAAATTCCTGAGGATTTTTTATTACATAGATGTATTTGAGATTTTCATATTTTGACATGTAGAACATGTTATAAATTACTTTGTTACATAATCTGCTTAAAATTCACTGCATTTTCGGATATATGATTCCTACATGGGACCACAGAATTATTTTCGAAATTATCAATAAAAGCGCAATTTATTAAATTAGTTATTCAATATATTTATTTAATAAATATTCAAAGTCAGGGATTACTTTGATATATGATTTTCATCAGAGAATTTCCAAAATTTCAGAATTTGGTTTGATTTTCCATCTCTGGTTTAAGCCTTGAGCTGAACTGTAGCGGCCCGAGCTCAGCTCGCTCGCTCGACGACTCCTTTACTCCGGTTCAAGGCTTATAATTACTCGACCCGCAAGTAGGTCGCTTTCTCCTCTGGTACTTTGCGCCACTGCGCGCAAAGACTCGATCCCGCCTTGCGGTTCGACATGCCTTATTCCGCGAATCCCCGATTCGCTCCAACCACTCGCTCGTTCGGATGATCCCCGCGTTATAAAGGCCCGCCGAAAGTAATTCGATTTGCGGATCGAAGATCAAAACGCGTTCTTCGATCGAGTTTAAATTAAGCTTATAATCGGAGTTTATAATCGGCGATTCCACGATTTTCTATGATGCGACATACGATGATAGATTACAATAATTGTCTTAAAAACTAATTTGTTTTGATACATCTTTTGTCTTAATTTCATCAGCGACATTCGTATAACGAAGTATAAACAGCAAAGACCTCTCTGCTTTGATACGCAAATAATTCGTATGACTCGCGAGTCCGATATCTCTATTATACAAGTACGCTGATTTCACTGACTGAATCTCGCAAACGTCAATTCCAATAACGGTGCATCCTCGATCGACATCGAAGAAGGAAAACAAAAGAGAAACGCGAGCCGCTCAATCACTCGGGACAGTAATCTTTGTTCGGTCGATACGCAAGCCAGGCCGGCTAATTCCGATAGATAGGATCCGCTTACGATAGCGAACAATTACCGCGCCGATAATATTAACCTACGCGGAAAAATTACACGCGCCGGAAGAGAGCGGCCGGTGCATGCACCGGTCTCCCTCGTGTCTGTGTCACCGGTGTTGCACGACGATGCACAATTTGCGTTTCGTTGGCAGGAAAAACGCAGAGTTTCTCTCGCAGTTATGATTTTTCGACGGAAACGGCTATTTTCGTCGTGTATAACGCCGGCAAAAATTATTACTTCGCGATGTATCGCGTGTCTCGGAACGTTTCCTCCTCGTGAATCGACGAGTCTTTCTTTCGCGAGTTTGTCAGCGTCGATAATGCCTGTTTGATATCCGTTCGTATAATAGTCCATCGGAAATGTTCGATAATGTTATTTAGATTTGTATGACAAGTCTGTGATTTTAAGCAATAAATTGATATATGTGGCAATTATCGTGTACAAAGTTAAATAATTAAAATCGCTATTTCTGTTATTACTAATGTAATGCATTTTACATTTTAAAAACAGTGAGATTCGTAAAATATCCACCGCGTGTATAAGATTAATTTATGCTTCTGTTATTCAGTTTATGTTTATACAATCAGTTTTAAAAAAAAATTTTATTTTATAAATTAATTATGACAAACATATATACTTGTGCAGTGAATTTACGTTTGTGAACTGATTTAATTTTCTGAATAGAAAGTTTAACTTTTTAATTACGGACATTAATCAATATGTACATGTGATCGTTATGTACATATTAAACTATTGATTTTATTATTGGAGAACGATTGTAATCAGTGAAATATTAAATAAGTACTTAAAGTTGCTCTCTAATAATTTATAACATTGTTATTTTCCACTGTGACGTGGACAATTGAAAATTGTTTTGTTTCACAATAGCGTCATTAATATGAGAATAATGAATCCAGACAACATGTTACAATCACAATGCATATTTCTATTTCTATTCTTCACCGTAGTATCGAAATCTGTGCACTTCGCGTGACGATAAAAATAACAAGAGTTAAAAGGGTTGCCGCGGCAGGTCGGCAATGAAAATTCTATCTCAGTTCTCTGTTAAACGGCAAGGAGACCTTATGTCGAATTTACGAGAGAGAAAGAGAGAGTGAGTGAGAGAGAGAGCCCGAATAATTTAGTTTCCGTATACAACCGCAGCGAAATACCCGTTATAGCAGCGGAGGAACGCGCGTAGGTAATTATAGCGTCGGAGTGCGGTCGCATCGCCACGCGGGCGACCTATTCTGCGGTGAGCAGCGCACGTTGCTGCATATTGCGCGTTAGCTTGTGAACGATCAAGCATCGTGTACCACACGTATGCGCGCACGCTCACACGTTGCATGCACACGCGTGTGCTGAAAGAAGCGCGATATCTGTCCTCTATCATCTCTCTCTCTTTTTTTTTTCTCCTCCTCGATGGCCAACCTTCCGAACGCCCTCCCTTCGTCACGGCCTTGACACGTGTGCGACACACGTACACTCATCCGGACGTACCAGCCTTTTTGAATCTCGACGTTCTCGCACCTGCTGCTTAATGCCCTGTGCATGCGATCGTGCACCCGGAATCATCGTTTAAGCAAAACGTACGATGAACTTGTGATAGAAGAAAGGAAAGGTTAATTCGAGTAAAAAGATTTATATTACTGTAGATGGAATGGAAACTCTTAAATATGAATGAGATAGAATTAAAAGAAATTAATCCTTTGTGAAATTAAGCTCTTGTGATTCTTAATGCAAAAACATGATCTCTTACAATTAGTAATTTGAAAGGAGACTTAATGAATAATTAAATTAAACTTTAGGAAGAAGGGAAAAAGTATTTTAAAAACCTTTAAAGATCATGCAGAATATATATCGCTGAAATATAGGTTTATATAGTTAATTTTATTTTTAGGAAAAAGAGAGAGTATATATAAATTATACATTCATATATTTTTTTATATAGTCTATAATGTAAGTTTATGGAAAAATCGTGTAAAGCTTTTCGAGAGAGCTTTGTTTACCCTTTCGGAGAACCCTCAATTACGAGCGAAGCGTTAAAATCCGTTCGATACGGAATAAGGCGAGAAGCGCGCGCGATGTTGTATCAACATTTGCACGCGATCGCGTTTAATGATCTCCCCTTATCCCGTGCGTGAATCAATATCGTCTGGACTTCGAGTCGATTGGTCAATAATCCCGACGTTATATAATCGCGTTGTTGTACGACGTTACACGTATATAACGTAGTTAATAATGACGATCGTTGTACCGAATGGCATGTCCGATCGATTTTGTTCCGCGAGTGCGGATGTGTAACGAAATGATCCTATAACACTGGTATTTCACTATTCGGTAGGATTAATTGTTCCTTCGATATTTGATACGCGGCGGGGAAGGAAAGGCGGTAATTGATAGCGATGCCGTTTATTGACCGTCGAAACAAACTTTATTCGTTCAGAGTTGGCTTGTCGATCGCAATAAGAGAAACCGTAAATCTTCCGCTGCTATCTCATGTCAATGCCCTCTTTGGGGCATTTAAATGATGATGATAATAATGATAATGATAACACATCAAAGGTAGTAGTAACATTACTTTGACTCGTAAACTTTAGCGCTTGCAATTTAAACAAATAATTAATGTATCATAAATATACACATAATTAATATTATAATTAGATACACGATTACAAATATATGATTAATGAAGGTTCTCGATATGCGCGATTAACTCCACGCTTGAATGTGGTGTGTGTATTAATGGAAACAATGGCGACAATGTGATAAAGTACAGACACGAGCGGACTAAAATCCGGAAAAATGCATTCGTCATTATAGCTGATTCCGGAAGGAAATGAGTTTTTCTACGATTGAGAGATCTTGTCATGTCGATTTTATACATTTTCCTGGAACATCGGTGATACTCTAGTTCGTCTGACATTTAGTCGCTCCTCTCATTAAACCGGTTTGTGCATATCGAAGAGCGCGGACGGAAACGCGATCGGTCCATTGTCAGCGCCAATTATCCCTCTCTCTCTCTCTCTTTTTCCCTTGCTCTTCGTGATTGGCTTTGATCTCGAAAGTTTCATTCCTGAAACAATATTGTAGAAGACAATTCGGCGCTCTCTATATTTGTTCGTGCGCCGGTATATCGGTTCTCCATGTAACGCGTCATGACGGAAGCGATATTGTTCCACACACGTGAGAGTTATTAGTATTATCAATCAAAATATGATTGTTATCATGCAACAGATATTTTGCATCGTCACGCGAATCTTTCATATCTTGACACAGAAATGGCTGATGTTTAGCTCTGTTTCTAAAAAGCTCTTACCTTTTCTAGAAAAAAATCAGTCAATTGAAAAGAAAATTTAATTTTTCGTTTATTGCATATATTAATAATTTAGAGATATAAAAAAAAAAAAACGTTTGTTCATATATTCGAATATTTTATCCGGAACGATATTAGGATAAGATATACCCTTCGAAATATAGTGGTACTGAAACTACCGAATAACGCGCTCGCAAACAGAAGATCGACTCGACAAGTTACCCGGCAAAATGTCACTCAAGATCTAGAGATATCTCAACCACATCGTTTTCATTTGCGATTGCGAGTTTCCTTGCATATATTTGATTTAAAATCTTGTAATTCCATATCGTGATTTCTGACAGATCTGGTCGCAAAAAACTCGTACTCGACCGACATCATTCCACCCTTTTCACGCCGATAAAATTCGATGGCCGCTCACCCGACTTTCGCATTTTTATCTGATTTCTCGACTGGAAAAGAGAAAGTCGCGGATAGTTGTCACTGGAGATACGTGCGAGTCGTATAATCCCCGTCATAAACGTCGTTTTCGAACGGAAACAGCTACTCGAATAAATCAATATGTTTATTCTGCTGAATATTATTAATTTCCAATATTTTCGAATTATAATACACTTCAACATACCTGTCAGACAAATTTTTAATTGATTACTCTTATATATATCAAGTATCTCACTTTTGTCGTATATCACAGGTGTGATAATAAATTCGTTCGTCAGTTTTGAAAGTCAATTTCTCTTTAATAAAAATGTTGTGTTTAAATGGAGCGAAAGCGAAACGGACGTTAATTTGACAAATTTACTTTTGATATTGCTTGCTACGTAGTCAGAGCATCTCTTGATGGATGCTGCATTGTTGTGTAGGTGGATGGAAATTATCTTCTGATTTTGGGTATAAGCAATGGCGTGGTTTCGCCCCGAACGAGAGTAACTTAAATCTGGCAGATTGGTTTCAGCCGTCGGTACGCTGGCTGGCTGGCAACCATCCAGCAACCGGGGATTTCGCTGTCGAGCATATAATGCCGCAAGATGCCCGAGTTTCAACATACACATGTCTTCCTTTCTCTCTCTTTTCGAGGAATTCATATCGTGCTATTGAAACGCGCACTCTTTTATACAGTTACAAATTATACGATCAACAATGATTAATTTATCCATTATTATTATTTTTAATATTATAATAAGCGATCTGAATTAATAATCCAAACAATAATGACAATAATAATTAAATTATTATTAAGTTATTATATTACGAAGAGATTGTGTGACACATGGATCGGCAATTTAACCCTCGATATTGGATATAAGTAAAGTTAAAAGAAAACAAAGAAAGAGGATGGGAAGAGGAGAGTAGTAGAAAAATAATATAAGACGATGAGGATATAAATGACGAAGAGATCCGCGCACGTTTTAACGCGGCGACCGCGCGCTTAATATCGTTAATGAACTCCACGGCCATCGCCGCGATAGATCACCCCTGACCTTTTTCGTCCGGCGAGAGTCGACTACCCTTGCGTCGGTCAATTATAACCCCGGCAATCGTGATAAAAAAGATTACATCTACATCGCGGGAACGCGTGCACGCACACGCGCGCGAGCTCGCTTTACCGAATCCGCCGTCAGAGTCACGTCGGCGATTATCCCTGCCACAAAGTGGATGACGAAATTGCGCGAACGTACACACATCGAATGTGAATCCCCGGATCGTTCACGGTAATGTTCTCATTAAAGTTACGACGCTTTTCATGCTCTTCAGCGCTGCCAAAGGATTACCGTACTTAATTACGTCTTCGGAACACTCGACTGATTTTCTGAAGTGAAGTCAAGGTCGCGATTAATTAGAATCTTTCTTCCAAGTATTTAATACAAATCTGAATTATTGTAAAGTTTATGTGATAATCTTGCAGATTTTATAATTCGCTTCTAATATAAAATATTAGATAACTTTCTAATACAAAATATTAGATATACTTGATTTTATTATACTTAGATTACATTAATTATAAATCAAGAATCCCTCCATTTTTAGTGAAATTAGTTATTATATAGTTTTTATATATACGTTTTTATTTGCAATTAACGATTTTAATTTTAACGGATCTTTGAGAGAGACGAGATTTATTAGCACGAAGATGAGAAAATCCGGAAAAGACGCGAGTGTCTGTTAAACTTAAAATACCTCTTAACTGCGAAAGATGATGAAGGTAACGAAACACTGTCCGTATTACTCGAGCGTTATTACATCATCGTAGCGATGCAGAGCCGCGAGCGAAATCTACTTCTCGATCTCCGGAGCGCATAAAGTCATTCGAGTCAACAATGAAGTCGCACGAGGCGAGGCACCGCGCGATACGGCGATTGCGCGTATCTCCGGCAATTAGAACGTTAAAAATACCGGAAATCTTGCTCGATCACGGTTTTAAATCACATATTTTATCCTTCTTATCTTAATGAGAATCCGGATTGCGTGGCGCTTTCTAACCGAGGTGGAGAAGCTCTCGTCGCGGTCGCGGATCCAGAAACATTTGCTAAGAAAATATGTGCATACATATATAGAATATACATATCATGTATGTATAGAAGTAGAATCTTACGGAATCTTTCAGCAGTTCTTTGAAAAGAAAGTTGGAAAGGAGTAAGAATAGAATTGTAAACTCCATACATGTTTCGTATTTTTCATTTCGATTTTCAGCCGAAACTTGGCGCCACGCTGTGTTTGCCCGTGCGCTTTTTTTTTATCCGCGACCGCGAGGAGAATAAGTTTCACAAAACGCCGTCGATATTTATGAACGAGAAGTCAAAAGAAAGAAGATTGTTGAAATCGCCAGTGCGAATCGTGAACGGTCGTTTCAATCTCGCGTCGCATCCTTCGCGCATACGACCTTGACACACTGACAGACAGCCGGGAATAAGCGAGCTCCGCATCCAGGTCGAGCGAGCTGGTGTGACAATGATGCTTGTTAAGAGAGTAAACGAGATTGTTCGCGAGCGAACGTGTCCGAATCGATTATTAACAATTGTCGTGTCTATAATCTCGTTACGTTCGTCCATTCGATATCGGATGGTTTCCGCTCTCGAAAAAAAAAAAAAAGATTGGTTTTGAGATAATGCGATCTTATCTGACGCCGGATTTAGCGTCGAATGCCAACTGGAAATCCTTGGTTAGATACGTGTGCGAAATTAATTTTGTATCTACTCTCGTATTCGTGTAAACGCTATCTATCAAGAGTTTTTGATCGTGAAATAATCTTTGTAAATCGCTGATTAATTCTCGCAAGTAATGCATTACATTGTGACAATTAATGCATTAATTTTTATTTAAATAATATCAGCAATTCTTCGAGGAGCAGTTTTCTGGCTGAATTTTTAAAGCTCTTTATTTTTTAAACAAATGCTCTGTTGCAATATAATTAAAATTAAATCTTTCACACGCGTGATGCACATATATAACTCGAGATACCTACATTCCATATTATTATACGTCTGTCACTTATAACGCATTCCGTTATGATTTTGAACGATATGTAATTTGATATCTTAGGCTCTCATTAATCGCATGGATCGATGCACCAAAATGGTTTTCTTTTTAATAGCTCCGTCAGTTTGTCAAATAAAAAGTTATGTAGTAACGATGTATAGCATTGGCTGGCTATGCAACGAGACTATGTAATGCTCGCCTCGCATGCATGCTCTTCGAGGAGTGGAAGGTGTAGAGCTCCTTTTTTGACGGGCAAAGGACGACCGGATCGATTTGTTAACTTTGTGCGCGCTCGCGCTGCATAAATTGACGCGACACGAATTTGCGCTTAAATTCTTCTCACGTCATCGAATTTCTGAGAATCGAGCCGCATCGCAACGGAAAATTACGTAGTTAAATTATATTATATAAAAAATGTTTTCTATAAAGAGAGTTATTTTGCACCATTATTTTGCATATACCATTTTGAGCTATTATAATTTTAACGTTTAATAAACTGACTTCTATAACTTTTTTTAGAGATACGATTATAATTTTTAAGGTGGGATAGCGCGAATTGATAGATCCAGTTTATTTAATTCAAATTACTGTGATCAGATCTAAGTATCCTTGTCACATCTTTTCATTGAAAATATGAGAGCTTGACGTATTATTTAAATCTAACTTTAATTAAATTTTTATTCTTTATGTATCCCTGTCATATACAAATGAGGGAGCTAATTCTAAGAGAACCACAAATTGTTAAGCTAATAAGGTTTTAATCCAATCTATTGAAAACTCGGACGCTTTCGTTCATATGTATCGATTTAGCCCTATTACGCTTTTTTGATGTATCAATCCGCCGTATCTATGTTTCTTTCGCGATGTTCGTTGCTAACTCAGGTGTCCTCCAAGTTCGCCGCCGTCGGCGTCGGTCGGCACAACGTTGGAGCGCGCGCACACTCCATCTCCACGTAAAATGTATGCGGCCTTGACATCGCGCGGCTGATCGTAAAGCGCGCCGCCCGGTATATCATGCGCTCTCGCTCGCAGGCGTTTCGTTGTCGCGCGGCAGCATTTCGCAATCGCGCGACTCTCCCGACTCGGCGCGCAAAGACATGATTTATGATCGCGATTAAAACCGCGAGCGTAACCGTAACGATTCGACGACGGCGGCGGCGGCGGCGGCGGCGAATGAAACGTCCGAGATGCCTTACGCTCATCTATCTTCGACCAACATCCTGAATTTCAAATGTGACAGACGGAAAAATTAAAATGTCTATAGATTAAATTTGATCAAATTAATTAAATAGGGATTATAGTTGATATAAGTTAATTGAAATGTGATCGTGGGAAATTATGGCACAGTCGCTGGATCTCGAGTAATTTTTACGAATTAGATTTTAACGAATTTTAGATTCAAACGATGAAACAGTACAGTTTTAGAAACTGTGTATTTTCTTTTGTCTATGATAATTAAAAAATAATTTCTTTCTTTTCTAAGAAAGTGAAACACGAATAAAGTAGATATATTATTATTTAATTTAATTCTTCTCTTAGATAATTACCAAAGCGTGACCTTATATTTTCATAAATGCGCCGACATTCAACTTAAAAGCCGTTCAACTTAAAATAAATTCCTGTAATAGATATTCTCCGCAGCGAGGTTTTCGTCGACAAATGTCTGTCTAACCTTTGAACGGCATTCATTATTATTGACACGACAGATACCCACGATGACGTCACAGGAAACCAGACACTGGTAATCGGATGTAATTTATCTTCATTCTCGCGTAAAGATCATTGATTTCGTAAAGATCATCGCTTTTAACGGATTATGCTCGATCCACAAAGTGGTGTTTTATCTCAAGAAATAACACGATCGCAAACGTGCGTGCGATCGTTTAGCTTAAATGAAACATTCTTCTTAATAGCCGTACACTCGAGAAAGGAGAAAAAGAGGAATCGGCGTCGTGTATCACGATGTCGTTATGTACTCGCCGTCTTCTCTCCGCGTGTTTTCGTCGCCGCGGCTCTCGGTTCTTCTTTGTTAGCAGGGTTGTTCCCTTACCGCTCTTTCTGCCCACGATCGGTCGACATAAATCCCGGACAAGGTGGAAAAAACGTCTGTTTCGGGCACGTCTGTTCGAGTGTGTCGAGAGAGAGAGAGAAAGAGAGAGACAGAGAGAGAGAGCGAGGACGTCGGGTCGACGACGCTTGTTTCGCGGTCGTTGATATTTCGGTACCGTCTGTTCTCGTCCCATCCTTATGGTTTTACTCGGTTTTTTCTCTCTTTTTCCTTTATCTAGTTCTATCGTCCCTCTATCCGTTCTGCACTTCATCAGCTTCTCCCGCATGATTTCGACAAAGTTTTTTCTTCTTTTTCCTCTTTGGACGCACGATAGAGATAGAAATCCGACGAGCAAGAGAGAAAGAGAGAGAGAGGGAGGGGGGGGGGAATGATTATGGTTCTGGTTGACCATGAGTATCTCACCAGCCATAATCTCCGGGTAGATCCCGGCGTGCGAGTGATCTCTCTCTCTCTTGCTCGCTCGTTTTCTTCTATCTCATTCTTCTCCCGTTCCGCATCCGTCCACTCTTCTTCTCGCTCACGCGTTTCGTTCCGCTGGTTTCTTTCGGTCGTTCGTTGAACATCATGGAAGCGTGTACGATATCGCCGTGTCGGCTTGATTCGCGCGGCGTCAACGCTCTCGAAAAACGACCGCCTCTTAAATTCTCTTATTTTGCCATTTTTAAATCGTCGCGCTTCAACCTTTAGCGGTGCAACGGTATTTAGCGCAGGCGCTAAACCTTACACGTTTTTACGAGCATCATCTAAGTATCTTCCCTTAATATCTAATATGATTCATAAAGTAATGAGGAAATCATTTTGGAATTAAATTAAGATGATAAATTATTGTATCGCAATTTATTTTTGGATAGGGATGCACGAGATACCAAGACTAGTCTTGGTCTTGTCTTGGTCTTGTCTCGAAATTCAAGACAAGATCAAGACAAGATTTTAAATTAATTATCAAGACAATACCAAGACAAAATTCTCAAGATTCTTGATCTTGTCAAGAAGTCTTGGTTTTTAAAAAATGAATGGAAATGTCTGCATGTTCAGCAGAAGAACTTGGTTTAGTTCTTTTCATGGACTGTGTATTAGATTTACTGCGTTTCATTTTTTTTTATAAAAACTGCGCGAACACGTCTGAACTAATTGTAACAACTGTTTTATACGCATACAGCAACACGTGTACGCTGTTCTGTGTATAAACTGCGTCTACACAATCGAGACGTGAGCATACGCAGTAAAAAACAAGCGAAAATCGTATGAGCTTGGCGCTTCGGATAATAGAAGAAATTAGATATATCTACTATTTCCTGTTTTCTATCAAGCCGACAACGTCGCACACGCACGCACGCACACGCATGCACGCGGGCTCACACACACACACACACACACACACACACACACACACACACACACACACATTGTTTTGGGAAATAAACAAATTACATAAATAGTAATAATTATCTCAAATTATATTATATTATGTTAAATAATATTTTAAACAATTTAGTAAAAATTGTTAATAAAAATCAAGACAAGACAAGACAAGACAAGATCGTTGGTACAAAAATCCGCTCAAGACCAAGACAAGATTAAAATTTTCAAGACCAATACAATATTTTCGCGAATATTGTCTTGTCTTGGGTCTCGTGCATCCCTATTTTTGGATGGGAAATTTTGTAGGAAATAATTTTTCGCTCGTAGAATATATTTTTGTAAAAAAAGTTTAGTTTTAAATTCAAAATTTAACACTCGAGTGAATCAGTAGTCTTCAAGTTTTTGTTTTTAAAACTGTACAAGTTAGCTAAAAGAGACTTGTGTTTCACTCAATCGGCAATTGCATTTATTTATACCACTCGCATTTCATTTTATCTAATTGATAATTATAGCATTGTGTCGCATACGTCCGCTCACCGTCCGTTTGCATACAATACGTTAAACTTAGTTTTGAAGTCACCGATAAAGAGTTTGTGCCGAGCCAGCTAAAATCGAGCTGCGAAACGATTCTCGTTTTCTAATCGTAAAGCGATAAAGCCGATATTAATGACTCTATTTGTTATTAAATGCAGAAATTAATGACTCTATTTGTTATTAAATGCAGAAAGGACTTCAATGATATATGAGTTAATATACAACTAGATGCATCAATATATAAATAAATTATTTATATCAGTAGGTATATTAATATTTTCTCGTAGCTATTAACCTTTCGAGAGAGACGCATTCTTTATTCTTTCAAAACTATTTATCTAAAACATAAAAATAAAATTAAAAGTAAAGCATTGACAAGTAAAATCAGGATTTTTTGTCAATGCTTTCATCTCTATGCAATCATTTCTATGCAGAAACGAACGAGGGCACATTTAGAACGTTCTCCATTTATTGTGTTTTTATTTTTCTAATATCGAGATTATAGGAACTAGTTCGATAGGAACGAGAGACGGCGAATTTCTATAACGAACTTGTCTCTTCCTTTGACTGAATCTTATCCGACATTGATTGAATTATGCTTTTTTTTCTTAGTTGTTTGTCCGTTAAATTCCCCTCTTGTATGATCATTTTCGTGTTATTCAGAAGCCATCCCGATATATAGACAGGTCAATTGACCTATACGACAGAGAAGGCTCGTCGTAAACGGGAATCACGTCGTGCGAGTCTTGAATCAATAGCAGGTCGACGCGCGCGGACAACGGGTGTCGTATATATATGTATTTGTGAATCTGAATGTGTGTGCGTGTGCGTGCGCGGTGGTGTCGCCGGCTGAAGTTATCGGCCGACGATAACGATGACCGATTATCTTTCGTCACTTTATCGCGGTTGTTATTTACGAAGGCATGTTATTACGGTCAGCCTGCGGCTCGCGCCTCTCTTCCTCTTATATCATGTATCATCTTTTATATCTCACGTTTTCTCTCCATATTTTCTTCGCTATCTGCATTTATTCAAATATTTTCCAATGTCTCTCGCGACTCACGTACGTCGCTTGTTTTTTTTTGGAGACTTTCGTCTAGAGTTAAAATAACTGAATGATTTATCGCTGATTTATTTTACGTTATTGGCATATTGATTCATTGAGGTTTTTATTTACTTTGCTCTATATTATGTTGCTTAAATATTACAAAATGTAGCTGTTATTTTAACTGTATTACGTGCAGTTTTTAGACGAGACAAAAATTCGATTGTGTATCAGCAAGTAATCGTCGGTTCTATCGGAATATATATAATGCAGAACTATATCCTCTTGCGCTCCAACACGATCGTCATCTGCCGATTCCCGTGCGATCGTACAATCCGCGTACTATCGGCCAAGTTTTGCGCTCTGTGTTTAGAAACGGTTAGGTGTATATTTAGCGACATTTGTGGAGCGGATGCTGGCGTTGGCTGAGAGCCAGCCAACAGCGCCCGGCCTCGAAGATTACACAGCAGCCGGTGCTCTTTTCTCTTCATCGTCCATCCCGCATTTTCCTCGCGTTCTTTCAACCTTTCTGTGTTAAATTGTCTCCTCTCTCTCTTTCTCGGTCTCTTTCTCTCTCGCGTGCTTTCGAAACAATCGGATTTCGAACGGGAAAGTACGTCCGGCGCGGGTGGATTTTTGCGGTTCGCGCGGTGATTATCAGCACGCACTGTATTATTGTTTACGGGAATAAACGCGTTCTATTATAACGGTAACACGATAATTATACAACGCTGCGCCGTTATTGTACGTACGTATGTACGTTTCAATTTGTGATTATTTAATTTATTTATATGCGTCAAAGCTCGCTATTCATTCGTGTCATAGATATTTGTTATGTATATATTTGCGTTGCGATAACTTCATTCGCGAAAAATCATTTGCAGCATGATTCTAAATTCGGCAGCTATATTATTATTGAACGAAATTTGAATCATTAAAATTGCGACGTGTTAGTGTGCCGGTGTTACCTTTTATTATCAATACATTTTAGCGTATTCCGCGCGTCGATTAATTTAATACGATAATAGCGGCATTAACGAGAGACGCTTTAATTGTACGGCACGATTGTCGACGAGTTTTTCCGCCGCGGGGGAAGGAGATTGGTCTCAACTGGCCGCCATTCGTCACGTAATCTCGACGCGATCTCGTCAAATCGATTTCCGATGTCGAGCGACGAGCCTCACTTTCGCCATCCGTCATTTCCGTTAGAATCGGCGCAGATTCATCCGAACGACAATGGAATGCATTACTACTCATTGTGCGATCCTCTGTCGCGACCTTGAACTCTTTGAAGATTACATTTTGAGGTCGCTGACCCGCGGCTACGGAATCGCGAGACAATCGATTGTTTCGCTTCGCTCTAAATGACGCTCGTTGTATCTCGAACGAATACATTCCCATTCGTTTATATCCCACGATAACGAAGCGATTTCGTTTCGCGAATAGCAATCTGGAGTACTATTTACGATGCTATTAAAATTCATTATAAAAGTCGAGAGACAATACTTTTTATTATTATACACATACTTCAATTTAACGATGATTTTTGGGCACGCTGTGTACTAGCTGTCCCTGTCCGACCACTGTTGATGGAATGTTCAAAATAATTATTGCGCTGCATGTTGCACGTACGTTATGCACCGTTTGCTGACAGTATACACGATTCAAATTTGACATGCGCCGATGGATGCATCACCGATGGATGCATTCCGCTGCCGTCAAGCGATCCGACATTTCCACCAATTTGGCCGATGCGGTAATCAAACCGATGTATTTTGTTTCCAATATCTCCGGGGCGTGTCGCGTAACCGCGAATCAACGATTGCATTATCAATCAATTTTTTTTTTGCGGTGGACGCGCGATTTATTTCGAATCTTTATTTAACATTACAAGAACATACATGGCATCTCGCTCGATGTATTTAGCTAATTATTACAGGTTACATTGCGTTACTAGATCTTAGGCTTGTGATTCAGTTCTTGCTTTTTCTTCAGGTACTGTGAGAGAAGCAGTCAAGTTCGGTGCGAGCGCGGCGTCGATTATTATCAGATCTGAGTTTGCAGGCAACGTAATTCGCGTAATTTGCATTCGCCGGGCGGTGCGGCCCTTTCGCAGATTTCGCGGAGGAACGGTGCGGTCCCCGCCTTTCTCATAACCTCGATCGTAAATAACCGTCCGTAAAACCCCGTCCTAGTTTCGCGGCGCTGAAACGATATCGGTGCAGCGGCGTGCTCGGCTTTCCTTTCCGTGCTCGGAGCGAGAGCGAGAGAGACAAAAGAAAGGGACAAAAAAGAGAAAGACTCTGCAATTATTCTCGAAGCATCCGGTCTATCGCGATCATTTAATTCTTTGATGTTCAGTGATCTCGGAAGGAATATTTTTTAACCCTTCCCCTCTTTTTTTGTATATACATATATTTATTTGATATCTAAACCTGCATAGGAAATATAAAGATTAGATATACATACATTGGAGATATTAACGTTTTATACGTATTTGGTATATGCATATTAAATTTATATATCTATTAATTTCTCTGCTTCTTTTTTTACGAATTGAAGATGACTGATTTGATCAGATGGGTATTTGACGAGATATTCATTTCCGCGCGATTGTACGCCGTCGCGTCGTTTTCCGCCTTTCTGCGACTTAAATCCAATCGGGTAAGGGAAGGCAAACGGGTAGATTCCGCATGAATAATTGAGCGCGAGTTTGCTTGCCGTGAATGAAATCGAGGCGTGGCCGCCCCCGCCGGCCGGCTACGCGATCGCGAGAATAGAGCCCGCAATATAAACCAGCTTACTACCATCGGAGAGAGGCGCGAAGAGCAATTCGCAACTTTGTTCTAAAACTGCGAGTCGAGAGACTTGCGGGGGAAACTTGCGCGCGCGGGACGAGTAAGGTAATCAAGAAACGCGTAAAGTGTATTATGCAAAATATGCGATATATATCGTGCGCTTTAATTAATTTGCTTCTGGCGACAAATTTACTTCTGCGAAGTTAGCAGCAGCTCATTTTCAGAAATTCTATATAATTGACGATGCTCCGATTCTCCTCTTCCCTAAAGAGAGATTAATATTTTTGTTGTAATAATGTTGCACACAGAGACATTTAAATTCGATTTTGATTAAGGAACACTTTGTATATATGCACGTGTACGTATATATGGCGCACGTAAAGAACACCTGGCATTGTTTCATATATATTCCGAGCATGTCCAGGCACTTTTATTCCGCTATTCTCGCTGTTCATTTTCTACGCTCATGAATTTCGAACGCGGTGGATCACGGTAACTGGGTGAAAACGGGAGGAGAAGTAGGAGGAGGAGCGCGAAGCAGACGCGGAGAGACCGGGAGAAAAAGGAGAAAATAAAGGAAAAAACTCGGGAAGGGGATCGCGTGTTGGCCGGCCATTAAGTATTCTTCTTGCTCGGCTCTCCGCGCCACATATTAACACCGGGATTTTCACTTATATTAGCCCCTTATCGCTTTATACTCTCCCTTCCTTCCAACGGGAAGGAAGGGAGAAACGTCGAACCAGCTCGTCCTGCATTGGACTCGACCAATTCTTTTTGTTGCGATGTAATTCCGATGTAATAAATCGATCGACCGTTGCTAGTTCGGATGTGATGAACGACCGCATTCTTGGCAAACGCGTTTCTTTGCTAACTTCTTCGCGAAAGAATGCGCTGTTTATTTGTATCAGCGACGCTACAAGAAATTAAAATATTATGAAAAAGTTATAACAGTGTAAACTAATCGTTTAAAGTTTAAAAATTATAGTGATCAAACAGCTTTTACCTAGCAATAGTACGTATGTTACATAAAATTATTATATAAATGAGAGTATAATAAAATTCTCTGAAATTATAAAGTTATGAATTTATAAAATTGTTATTGGAATGTTATAAGGAAGTATAATTATAATGTTGTGGTATCGTAATTATATAAATTTTCTGTATAAATTATTTTCTTTTTTCCTGTGGCGTGCATTTTTGAATTGCTCTTATACGTGTTTTTCCGTGACGCTTTTATCCGTATTTTTATTCGCGTCGTCGTTGCGAGAAACAGCCGAACGATAGCCTCGATCGACCGACCGATTGAGAGAGAACATGGATATCTTTCTCGTCTTCTGATACTTCCGCCTGGCAAAGTTTCTCTTGGCTCGAAGTATCGCGATAACGATAACTGTCGTTAGCACGCGAATTACCCGGTCGTGCATGGGGCGAGAACTCTTTTATAAAAGTATACGTTTTCTTTATTTCCAGCCTGGTGGAGTTTACCCCAAAGGAATCCCGTGTGAGCGAGAGCCGGAAACGGAGCTGACTTCCCTCTGGCAATAACCGGGACGATCTTTCACATCATCCGGAGAATAGAAGTCTCGGGAATAAGGATCGAATGGGAATTTATATGTGAGTAAACAGACGCAATATCACATATCAATGCCGATGAACAATATAGAAAACGTATTGATGCAAGTTAGACTGTGTGCATCAGCCAATAAATAATTATACGATTACTGTCTATTGAATACGGTATAATTACGTACTGTATAATACGTAATTAAATTTTTTCTTTTCCCACCGTAACATGCTTTCTGCTATGTTTTTCGTTTCGACGTCTAATTTAGCGGCAAACCGGGAGTTTCGCGTTTAACTTGACAGATTAACTCCGGTTATACACGCACCGGCTTATTTGCATAACTCTGTCCGTTGCGTCGCGTTTTACCGACACACAACGATTAATTTCCGCTTAGCGACGTTAATGCGGCCGGAACGTTAATTCGTCTCGTCGAGGTTTCATGCGATATTCGCTTTTCGTATCAAGCGTTCGAGTTTGAACGGTGTTAAAAAATTCAGGCCCGCAACAGCTTGACGCAATTACGCTTGTCTCGCGCGGAGAGCCAATGACCTTGTTACCGATTGAATGCGATCAGAAACGGCTCCGTGACTGCGCGAACGGCATGATTTGCACTTTGCGCAATCGTTTAACACACTTTCGTGCAGGCTCCATTGATAATTTGCTCTTTCGCGCCGATTAGTGTGCCGCAATGCGCAAGTCAGTTCAACTCAGCATCACACGTTGGAATATAAAGCAAAAGTATTAGAAGTAGGATCATTGCTATATTCGCAGTTTTTCTGCTATGCTTTATTATAAGATATGTTATTGGAGAAAAGTCTCACTGTAAAAAAAAGAAACTAAGAAGAATTGAAAAAGGATTGATCCCTAAAATAGAAGTACTTGAGTAAGTACTATACTAATTATGATTTGTAATATCTTTGAAATATCCTAAACATCTGAGAGTCTAAATATCAAGATAAAACTATATGCATATATTTAAATATATTTAATCATTAATACATAATTATATATTGATAATTAACTATATAATTTAATATAAGGTTATATATATTTAATATATTTCTTTATTATAATATTTAATATTATATATATATTTCTCGCGTAAATATCACTGCCGTAACAAGAAATTTCAACTTGATGCTCCGCATCACATCGTTATACTAATGACAGTTGTTAATCACTAATGACAGTTGTTAATCGCTAATGACAGTCACGTGATATAACACGAATTGTTACCGTGAGTTACTTGCGGGTTAATTTCTTACTTGGGTCGTGGCGATGCGCGTAACCTATATTTAATTCGCGTTGAACTTTGCGAATGTCACGCGAACGGTGGAAAGTAAATACAGCGCGGTTACGTAGGTCTATACGCGACATAGCTTGGTGCGGGTGCAATGTGTACACGAGTGGTTTTCGCAAATAAACGAACAAAAGGTACCTCATCCCTCTCTTACCCTCCGCACACTGCGATTTTCTCGTGGGGTCTATACGTGAACTTGATAGCAAGTCTACTACGTCGATTTATTTGCGCGCGCGCAAAGGATGACAAGCGAGTTTTTGCCGCGGTGATCATTCAACGACACACAAAGGTGAGATAACTAGGTGCGATGAAAAGCTCGGAAAAATTCTTATTGAATTATTCATCAATGAAACGCGCATTTTTGTAAACGCGTTACAACGTTGTATCGGAATTCAAAATCGAAGCATTAATCTCTCTCGTCGGAACGTACATCGTTCTTTCAGTCCATTAATGCCGATTAATGCTTATTAGCGTCGCTTATTAACGTCACGTAACGTCGCAATTCCGTTTGTCGTTCTCGTGCGTCGTATTATCATGCATAATCGATACGCGGACGGATTAATCGCGCCACGAGTAGTGGCGCCCGATTATTAATACCAATAGCCTCGTGCTAATCGAAATTAAATGAAACTCATTAGAATTGTACGTTTCACTTGTCGCGGGAATGAACGGCGTGTTTCGTGTTATATTTATAATATGCGGTCCGCACAATTCGAGTGAGAATTCCAGATATCGGAGAGAGACGGAGAGAACGATGGGAGAAAGAGTGCGCGCACGCACTCGGTGGTATGCACGCGAGAGAGGTCGGGGCCGAATAAATAAATAACAAATCTATATATCTTTCAGTTACGTGCGAGAGCCGCGCCATGCATCGGTGCCGCGAAGCAATGTATCCGCAACGGTTGCACCGGTCGAGCGATGACGGGGAAAAAGAGGGTGGTGTGAGGGTTGGGAGGGAGAGGAGAAAGGGAGGAAGGGGTACGATTTGTGCGAGCTGGCACTACATTGAATTTAAATTATCCTGCGCATCTCTCGGATACACGAGTATCAAAAAGGACACGTTAGATACCGCAAACGTACACGGACACATGTTTCAACCTTAATTTGCTGCCGCATCTTACTATCACGTATTTACTTCGTAGCTGCGTTTCAAACTTTATTCGCGATTTTAAACGCGAGACAAAAGCAATATCAAAGAGTCGCAATAAATAAGTATGAATGTGAAAATACGAAGACATAAAAAGAGATGTAAATTATATTGCTAGAGGCAAAAAGTTTAGGAAAAGCTGTTGCCTCTCACACACCTAATTTGAGAAATAATGCTTATTTATTTATTTAAAAGTATATAGAAAAAAATTAATCTTTACATTTATTTTTATCTTTTTATTAATACTATCTATTGCTGGGAAATGCTGCATGATTGTTATTTGCAATTCACAATATTATCTATTGGTAATTACATCTTTTTTTTCAAAATACAACACTCTATACAACTATAAATTCTATAAGTTTTTGAGTGAGCGTTTAGTACAGTCATTCTTCCATTGTCTAATTCCGAGTAATTTTGTGAGACGGCCAAAAAGTTTATATGTCTTGATGAGGAATTCGCGTCTGTTCGGCTTCGTGAGAGACTCTTCGGCTATTCGGAGGCCTTTCAGAATTCATTTGCCGGACCCGCGAGCGTTTTCGTATCGGCTACGTCTCTCCCGGTCCTTTCAATGTGTTTCGAACAAAAAAGCCCCGCGCCGCCGCCGAACTTGCTCGTCCCGACGCGCAACACCTGTTGAATCATTAACCCGTCTGCGAGCTTAACGAGGACGCAGGTAAGTCGGTGAATGACACGGTCGTGCGATACACGTTTACGACCTGTCCGTCTAATTGCCACGCATTCGCTTTTAAAAGCGTCGCGACAAACGGTCGTCGGCTTCGATTGCCGCAGTTATAACGGAAACGCGCTATTGCTGCAGTAACGATAATTGAATCTCCAATCATGATAAAGTGACAATAAAATTTTGTAAAAATTTGAAACTTTTGACAAATTTGAAAATAGCTTCACTTGTTATAGGTATGTAAGCTAAACTCACTTGCTCGATAAATAACCTTTCGAAAGTTAAGAATATTTTTTTCAAGAATAATTACTCGAAACTTTTCTCAACGCATAAGTGATAGGTACATTTATCATAAAAGAAGATTCTTCAATACACTTATCGTTCCCGCTCATAAAATCGATATGTTGTATGGCTCGACCATACAACAATTAGGAACGCTAATTGCGAATGTCATTGTCGAGAATCACGGTCGTCCCTTCCGTAGTCTTTCTAGCCCTCTTTCTGGTAAGCAGCTCGGCCCTTCTTGATTCCCCTAACAATCCTCGGGCTGGTCGACAAAGTTTCGGTAAACGTTGAGATAAAACGGTAGAGAACGTTACAGAACGTCGAAGAAAGTGTTGATTCGTCATTTATACAGAACCATGAATTTAAATCAGTCGATATCTCCGTAACGTTATCTCTGCCTCTGTTTTGTTTGTCTTATTCATCTTGTCTTTCGGCGTGTCTTTTCGCGAGTTATCTGGCTCCTTCTTGCTTTGACGACAATTTGTCCAACGTTAACGAAGGAAGTTTGACGTTTACTTCGACTCCTCTCTCATTCCTCATCGCGTCTGCTAATGCGATTTCGTGTATTTTATTTATTCTCTTATATCTATCGTTCAGATTCTGCGTAATGAAAAAAATGATTGTTGGTTCGGTTATCTTTAGAACGTTATTAATAATCGATTGTATGTATGATTATAATAATCTATATGTGTATGTACGATTATAATAATCTATATCTTTAATAATCTATTATTAATGATCGGTATTACATTGTACAAAGCTTACGAATTATTTTCAGGCACTGATAATCTTCCGATATTGTATCGAATCGCGATAGGATAATCACCGATAATTCTATATCCGGGGATTTAGAACAAGTCTATTAGTCGCGAATTACCTTAAATGCGGGTCGATAATGAACATAACGAGACAAATGGTGCCGGCGACGATTATCTTCGGGACTGATATTCAGCCGATAAGTGCGAAATAACGAGAAAAGGTTTCGCGTAAACGACTCTATTATGCTTGCCGCTTGAACGGCCGATGCATTTGCTACGCTGCGGTGCGATAAATCGTATCGCGTTCGATCGCGTTTGCGCGCTTCGTCCTACTTTGCCCCTCGTTAAAAGGTTTACCATCTTTCTCTTTCTCTCTTTCTTTCTCCGCTTCTCTTTTACCTCGTCGTATTATATACCTCGTACGTTTGCCTTTTGAGCATCGCCCGGTGATTTAAACGGCGCGGAGGTGGACCTGGACGCGCATTACGCTTGTCGCAATAGTAATTGCTGAACGCGTTTTATAAAGGACCAACCAGCCTCGCTGCTTCCCTCTTTTCTTCCTTCTATTTCGCTCATTCTCCGCTGTCTCTTTCTCGCTTTTCACGGTTGGTGTACGTTGGCGAAGGCGACGGAAAGAGAGAGAGAGTGACGGGATGAGAGAGGAAGGGAGGGACGAGAGAAAGAGAGAATGGGACGTGCTGCTCGACGTTGTTCTCGACGCTGCTCATTATACGATACGAGGGTGTTCGCCGTGCATTCTCGTTCTGCTCGCGCACATGTACAATGCACCGCAATAACGCCGTCCAAAAGTCAGTTCTATTCCAGGGAAATAGATGGAACTCGCCGCTCGGGTCTCACTTATTAAGTCCCGCAGATTTAAACGAAAACGTGATATACATCTATCTGTGTATCTCCTTCGGCGTATTATTCATACAAAGCCACGTTTAGACCAAGTAAACAAGTACGATCACAAACAAATATCAATGAAAGAGAGATATTTTATTAAAAAATAATTTTTTATTTTTAAAATCATTAATTAAATATTATTTTCTTACTCCGATATTGTTGATCATTAATATTCGTTTGTGATCGTTTTTTGTTCGATCTCTTTCTCTCTCTCTCTGCTGGGACTGATATCTTATACTTACCTGTAAAGAGAGAATTCTCGCTCTTCGCGCGAACGTTTATGCGTTTAGAAAGCTCGAAATTGTTGTCCTAAGGGGTAAACGGTCATCACCCGGGGAGCGATGTCCAACGAGAGAAGGGAAGATGTGCGTGCGTGCATGCGTGCGCATCTCCCGCGTGTGCGATGCGTCATTCTGGTTGAAACGTACCACGCGGAGATGCACGCGTGGGGTGAATGCACTCGCATGCAGCACGCGCGCGGGAGAGAAAGAGAAAGAGAGAGAGAGAGAGAAACCATAGCGACTGCGACAGGAAAGGTGAATGAAGTGAGAGGGAGAAAGAGAGGAAAACAAACGGGATAGAAGGGGGGCTAGACAGCGGGAGAGGAAGAGAGTTGGAGAAATTGTAAAAGACGAGCGGCCATTGATCCGAACTGCACTCCCCGGCGCATCCGAAACGGAGAAGCGTTCGGTCGTTTGAACACACCCTCTTCACCCTCGTCATAGCTGACCGAATATTTCCGACCCGAGTTTATCTTGTCTCCTCAGTTTCGGCTTGATTGATAACGTGAATGAAGCGTAAGGCAGACTTGACAATTCTGTTTCTTGTTATCGGGTGATAGTTGCACGTGCAATACTGAATATCGAATGCTCGAAATCATTTGAAATTAATTATTAACAAGAATGGAAAAGTATTCTTTTATGAAATTCTTAAGTGGTTAAGTACAATTTTATAACAAGTTCACGCGATCCTCCAATTACTTGAAATCTATAAAATTACATCAGCTTATTGTTGTTTTTACATTGTTCGATAATTAAATATACCGACAGATATATCCGTAACGTACAGAGAATACCGTACCGTATTGAATGTGTACAGAGCTTGTCTTGTAATTTACAGCGTAGTTACCCAACTGCCGATCGAGTTTACATTTGTCGGTATTGGTATTGATTGGGACTTCTGACTCTCGTGGGAGACGCAGTACTACGCTTTAAGTTTACCGTGATACTATTCATAGTTATAGAGAACGGCGTTGATTGAAATTTAGAAGTAATTGGCCAATAGGGACGCAGGATCAAGTATGTCGTTTCCGCTAGGGATTCGGAATAATCGTTAGGTGTGGCGTTTTCTACACCATCTTTTCACGGATTATATCCGTAACGGTCGGTTGAAATTGAGCGATACACCTGCTACTCGTATTTTTTTCATAAGGTCGCAAAACGTCGGATTAGTTGTTAAAAAAAATATTGTTAGAAAAATGCATTCGTGTATTGATAATTGCAATATTATTTTAATGTTAATCGATGCATGAGAGATTAAAGTCAAAATATGCTGCGTAAACTATAGCAATTATATGGAGAATTAACTGTTTGTTGACGATCAAGAATTAAGAAAGTTATAATGAGCGGAATGAGGCAGTAAGCGAAATTTTAGCATAAAAAACAGTTTATACTTCGATCCAATCTACCGGCTATTATGTTATTATTCGGAGCGTAATAAGGAGGACAAGAATGGAATAGAATGGAATAGAATGGAATGTGGTTTGTTTGCTCCTGGTTATGAATATTTATCGCGGAAACTTTTACTTTTCTCAAAGTCGGGCGCCAGATTCACATCGGTACGAAAATAAAACTATTACACGCATTGTATCGCGTGCAATGAAAGTATTACACACACCACATATAGTTCGAAGTATCGCGCATGATAGGATAAAGCGCAAACGGATTCGACGGTGCACGGTGCTATGATTAACGATAACAGCTGCGTTTACTGATGGTGGGAACGTGGATATACTTTTTGCATTTATTCGTGACCGCGCGGTGAGCCCCGTTTTATTTATTTCGCGAGATACACAGCGTCTGGTTTCTCTCGTCGTTGTGTAGGTTTGTTCGCTAAGCTCGTTGAATTGAATTGAAAAAGTTCCGATATATTTTCCAGTTTTGTTGAAAGGGAAATATTGAGATACACCACGTATATATTCGGAGCGCGTCTCTCTCTCTCGTCGCGTGTCACGCGGAATAAATCGTCGCGCGATCGAATATATTTCTTGTCGAATCTCTCCGCGGACGACTAGATGTGCAAAACGTACGGTGATAAGCCGCGGATTCGTTCCAGTTAATTTGCGCTTCGCCCACAAACCTATGAATAATATTATCTTCAATCTCGTATTATTCGAGGATGTCTGGAAAAATATTCCAAAAAACATCACATTTTAAAAACAAAGTTTCTATAAATAAATGTCATCGTAATTCGAAAAGAAAATTAGTAACACATAACTAGAAGAACTTTGATATAGAATTTATGAGTTTCATTATCTTTTATCAGTGTTTTTTCGAAGGTTTCCTTGAATAGAATGCGATAGTTTTTGAAATGTGATATCATTTTGTGCTGACGAAACATTGAATTTTATCTAATGTCGTATGAAAGTAATCGACTCGATTATTTTACGGAGTTTTGTATACGTCGATTCCCGGTATTCGAACTTTGCACGGTAATTAAATCCGGCGCTTGATCATTGCCGGACATGCACTCGAAGGTCCGTGAGCTTTGAGTTCGTAAAGTCGCTCGTGAACTGTCGAACGCGAACCAATTACCTTAACTAATTAGCCATTCGGGCTTCGGGAGCCTTAGATTCGCTAAGTGAGCACGACTATTGCGCGAACAGGAATGGAAATGGACGAGAGTGAGATTTGAAAGGAAAGAGAGAGAGAGAGAGAGAGAGAGAGAGAGGGGGGGAGAGAGAAATAGAGAGACAAGAATCCGTATTAAACGTAAACTTAAGGTACTTGCGCGGAGCTTTTCTCGATAGTTTAATCTGTCAAGACTTTAAATTACGCTTGCGATAAACGCTAACGATTCGCGGCACTGTGTTATTTTCGTATACACACATGCATATTCTGTATTTGCTTTTGTAGCGTCATTATGTAATCTCTTTGCTCGTTACCGCGTCTTGACGAGCATCGGGGCTTTTTGTCACGCCGCCCCGCGTCGAGAACAGGATCGCGCGCGCGACGTTAATTAATATTCACGGAAGAGTGAACGGGAGGCGTCCTGTCCAGAAGGACGCCGCTTGGGCGCGCGAAGAAATCCCCATTGTAGGATTAAATAAGAATATCGAAACCGCGAGAGAGCTCAAAATGACGATGTCACTGTCGACTTAACGTCGCAACCAGACGCTTTAATCGATAATCGTGCGCTTTCGCGAACGAGAAATATCGAATCGATGTAATTCATCGTACATTTCTGCGAACGAAACAATTTATCGCGCGCAGGCAAATGTATCATTTCGCTTTCTGGCAGTCGTTTTAACGATCACGATGCGTGGTTTGCAATTTCCATTAATTGACACAAGTATGTTGTGTTTGGATAATTTTAAGTATAATCTTTATTTTTTTTTTAAACTAATATTTTTACTGTGATTTATTATTTAATATAATATCCATTAATGTACATTTATACGTATGCAGCTACAAATTGATAAATAATTGTGTATTATAAAAAGATCTGAGAAAATGGGGGAGAGAGAGAAAACGCAAATGATGGCTATTCTTGATGATTAACTTACGAATCGATTCGTGATGAGCAGCTGGACGGATCCAAGAAAGAGGGGATTGGGCGGTCAGAAGGGTCGGAGTTCCGTTTAACACAACAAACTATGTTATGCACTAATGCATAAACATAGCGAGGCTTCCGGGCTCGCCGACAGAAGCGATTTCCGTATATAGCTGCCTGTACCAATTAGCATCTACGACGATTAAACACGATACCGAGAACTTATGGAAGATAGTTAAAGAACCAACATTCCACCCGCGATTTTACATTAAGTTTTACTTCATTTATATTATGTAGGACCTGGATCAATTATTTAATGTTTAATGCAAAATGAAAAAACTCTAATATAAAAATAATGAAGGAAGGAAGGTGTTTGCGTATCTAAGAGATTAAAATACTTTATCTAAAGCATCATATTTATTATAAATATATATATCGTGCTTTTTCTTACGAACGCTGATTAGTTTCTTTTATAATATTTATTTCTTTTACCAAGGTTATACATACATTTTTGTGTGGAAATAAGTTTCCTCCTCTCGATGACTCGCCCGGCATGTTTCCGGAAAAAACGTCGTAAAATAATAGCTCGCAAGGTTAACGGAGACAAGAAATGCGTCGAAAAAAATACGCGCGATTGTGTGTGGCAATCGACTATTTCGCGGTTCGATAAATAACCGACTTTAAAAGCTTGTTTAAGCGAGCGATTATCACGAGTCTCTCGATGACGGTGTGCGAAAAAAAATTGCAACTACGCAGCCGTAAACTAGGACCGCAATCGTGCCATAAAATCGTCTGCTTGCTGCCTGGCTAACTTTTAACGGTAATATTTTAGCGTGATTTATGCAATGTGTCTGAGCATCCTGGTTTGTTTATCAGTTGAGAATTTGGAATACGATCAATCAAGAATTAAATATTGAATCAATCAAACAATTTCTCTGAAAGTCGGACAATTTTTTTACTCGTCTTTCAGATCGTTCGACTGAAAGTTTATAAAGTGTCGATAATTTCTTATCAATATCTCGATCTATTCATCATGTTTCCGCGCAATAGACATTCGAACATTATATCCGGAAGGAAAGAAGCTTGTAACTCGTCAAAAATGTCGTTCTTCTGCTCCGGAATATCGGATCTATCGCGAGCATCTTTGTTTACGGTGATTTTCTTGCGAGGCAGTTCCGTCGACGACCTCAACAACGACGGAGACGACGACGACGACGACGACGACGACGACGACGACGACGACGACGACGACGACGACGACGACGAGCAGTAAGTAAGTTTCTGACGGGAAATCGATGTTTAAGCGCCATCGTGCACAGCGGCGGCTGCTACGGTAGATTGTGTAAGCTGGTTACAACGCTCGCTGCACGTTATAACGTCGGTGGGCAGGGTCGTTTTACACTTTAGAATACTATAAGCGCGGTTCCTGCAAAAGTGTTTGTGTAACAGTGTATATAACAATTTTCCAATATTCAACTACGAGCAGAAATTTTCGAAAACTTAATTGATAAATCTATATGAAATACGAATCAATCAATATTATCCATTCTTGTCGGTTTTGCTTTTGGGAAACCTAGTTTTAGAATTAAATATGCCTAACAATTATTATTAACTACAATTATTATTAACTATAGTTAACGCCCAGATTTTATTAACTCCTAAAATAGCCACACATTCTTGAACTAAAATAAACTATTATTATGAACTATATAAATAAACTATAATCTCAAAAATATTTGAAATTAGAGAGTAGAAAAACTTATGATATAAACTTTCCAACGTTATAAGAAAAGAACATTAAAACAATATTTATAGTTATAATATAACAAAAAAATTTTTATTAATACTATAGGTACTATTATATTTAGCGTGAGATATGAATGTATTTCAAAATGTTAAAATGATGAAATTGCTTAGCAATGATGAATTCTATGAAGGAAGCAACTCTGTGTGCTTAGCTATATTTTAGTTCAGAGTACATTCCAAGAAAAGCCACGTCTCTCCATTTCTTGCTTTCTCTCTTTAAAAGGTGATCAGGACAGTTTTTATTAGTGAAATGTGCGGAACGATTTATCGTCGGGCGTGTTGAAAACGTGAAAACCCGCGCGACGAGATTTATGCCGATTTATGCATTACGACATAACTCTTCCGCGTTACGGAACTGGCGATGAAATAACGTCGGCACGGGATTCGATGACGTTGTCCTGCGTAGCTAAACGGAAAGCATCAGAAGACTCGCCAGACGAGCAACATCTATAAATAACATGAAGAATAATCGATTCGAATCGCCGGGACGGCGAACAACGAATAAAACAAGACCGGCGAATAAAATAGTTTCAAAAATAGAGAGAGAGAGAGAGAGAGAGGAAAAAAGAAAGAGAAAAAAGCAAAAAGGAAAAAATAAAACAACGTATATAGCCAGCGAAAATGGAAATGGCGGGAAAGCTGCGCGACCGTACTGTGTGATAAATTAATAATTCCTCGATACCGTAAATCGCAATACGCGTTCGAAGTCGTCGTTGCCGTTGCATGGTATATATACATTTTACAATCGTATGCGCGTTACACACACACACATACGCGGAATATACGCACTCGGAGAAACCACCATCGTGGAACAACGTGGTACTCTCGGCGAGATCGTATTTTCCACTGAAAACGCGGCCGCGCCGCGGCCCGAGCAGCCGGCGGTGGAAGCGCACCGACAAATTATTAAACGCGCCCATCGGGGCTTCGACTACGTAAATTTTCCCGCGCGGGTTTCACATACGCTCGAGAACGATTTAAATAGACTGCAAATTTGCCGCTTCGCTGGATCGCGCGATCGCTCGCTCCAATTCAGGAAAAGATGCCGCGCATCTCTCCTCCTCGGCGAAGTGCGCTGCCGGAATTGTACACGAGTGGCACGAAAAATTACGGTGGACGTAATTCGTCCGTCCCGTAACGGGTATCTCTGGGAATAGGTATAGGAATAGGTTTCCATAGATGTAGCCGTTTCTCGTTTGGCCGTTTTGTCGTTTGAATAACGGGAGGAAAAGGTCAGATTGGACGCTACTTCTCTATTAATTAGTTTCATAAGTGTTTTTTGAAATTCGACTGTGATATTAGTATAACAACTTTTGCCCACTTACATAATGTTAAGTTCGTTAAAAATATCTTATTCGTGAAACACGCAATCGATAATTTCTAACCGTGGAATATTGACAAAGACGAATGAAAAATATTTCAAAGAGAGTTTAAAATTTGCCGCTATTTCTTGTATTTAGTTTTAGTCTTTTTAATTCTTTCTTGTCGGTTGTTTAAAACTAGTGCCTATAATGTATCCAAATAATTAAAAAAAAAATGAAATGATCTATCTGAAACATACATTCAGTGTGTGTGTGTATGCCAAGATACTTATATCTCTTTTAATTCAAAAATTTGTAATTTAAATCTCCTTTTCCTGCTTCATTAGTTCCTATACGTAATAAACCAGCGAATGTTATTAAGTAACGATGCGTCGGGCTTCTATTACCTATTTGCAAGTTAGTAAATAGCGCGT
This sequence comes from Lasius platythorax, assembly GCA_963971435.1. NCBI lineage: Eukaryota > Metazoa > Arthropoda > Insecta > Hymenoptera > Formicidae > Lasius > Lasius platythorax. The sequence continues at coordinate 13,940,758 of OZ020539.1, forward strand.
GCCATGCGCGAAGGCCGTGTCTGAAGAGTTTCCAGGTTCGGAAACGTACATATGCGCTTCAAGCGAGAAGCCGTGATGCATTACAATATTACGTCATCGTGTTACGCTCGTGGTTTACGAGCTTGATGCGCGTAATGTATCCCGGCGGCATGCCGGAGCGAGTACGATGAAATAGCAGTGCTTTTAGCGAACGGAGAATAACAAATATGGCGTAATAAAGCAGCGGGGGATGCATCGGTTCGGTAACGCGATTCCCGGTAACTCGTAACTCGAACTCCGCTAGGAAAGGTTTAAAGTGGCGCGAACGCCTCTCGTTTGGCTATTTCGAGATTTATTTTTTCGTGAAAAAAAAAAACCTCGTCGATACATTACCTCGCCTTCGATTAATATATTGCTTTGATTACAAACGCATGTGCAGTGCGTTTGACGTTTTCGATCTTTAGATAGGTAGAAATTGTTTCACGAAATCTGGCAGAGATTGTTATAAACAAAATTGCACGAATCCGGTATATACCCGCGCGTATTACGTAATATCTATTGCAAACTATCGCAACTAACACAATGGCCGCTTCTAAACGGATTCAACACAGGAAGCTTTACGCAAGATTTCGGACTTTATCGCGGACACAAAGGATGCACCGAGCATTAACCACCCGGCATTCCTGCAGACTGGCTTTTGCAGTCGGTCGAACAGGGAAATTTAGCGATCGGTTTCCCTATGTGCCCTCTGAATTATCCGGGCCGTTATCGATCGACGAGAGTGTATATAGATATAAGTACGTAACAGAGGCCAAAAAGAAATGCCTCTCCTCTGTGAGGAAGCGTCGCTGCATAAAGAAATGACGAAGGAAGCCAAAGGATGAGCAAGGGAGGCGATCGAGAAAAGAGAGAAAAGAGAGAAAGAGAGAGGGAGAAACGGCGGAAAATTGCGAAGCCATAGCAATAAACTGTACCCAGGCTCTCTCGTCGGCGTTCTATATCCTGTACCCTAGCATTCTGGCCGTCCTGGTCTTTTTACGACGGTATCCTTCCGGCCGTGATGTTAGGGATAATTTGTGCACGCCCTTTCGTGCTTCTTTCACCGTCGAAATGTCAAAATTTGACTGATTGGAAGTTTCACGAATTCGATTGGAGCAATATTTCCCAAAAACGTATCAATTCGTGTTTCGGTTATTCTAATCGATTTTTACACATGAACTTTTATATATTATAAATTTATATATCGTGCTTTTCTCTCTTTGCATGCGCTAATTAATTTCTCTAGAATGAAAATTTATATTATCTCTTCGTTTGGATCATATATATATTTTTTACGCAGAAGGGAAGTTTCTCTCTCTCTCTCTCTCTCTCTCTCTCTCTCTCTCTCTCTCTCTCTCTCTCTCTCTCTCTCTCTCTCTCTCTCTCTCTCTCTCTCTCTCTCTCTTTGAATAACTTGTTGAAACATTTTCGTGAAATAAGCTAATTCTATTATTTATCCATTCAATGACATTGTTGACGGAGAACGGCACGCTCTCCGTTATGAATGAACATGCGGATGCGGATTTAAGAAGAAATTTCTTATCGATCTCCTCCAGACCAATATCTTCGACTCGGTGCATTCCCGAAATCGGCGATTCAATTTCGCGCGTATTCCCCGTACGCGGTATGCCTCAGCCTTACGAGAGCGTCGTGCCCTCAAATTGAATGTATCGATCCGATCGATATCGCACAAGCCGCAACGGCAACTCGACTTTGCGCTCGTACGAGTTCCGAAGAGAAGAGCATTTTCGAAAAGGACTGGAAAAGAAAGAGAGAAAGAGAGAGAGAGAGAGAGAGACAGAGAAAGAGCGCCAAGGGAATCACGAAAGTGAATTGTTTTCCGCGCGGTGATAAATTTATCGTTCGACGTGCGGCAGAAGTTTATCGCTGAACCGAGGTGGAGAACGATTTCCGCGAGCGTTTTGTACGCTCGTTGGAAAGGGGGAGGAATAGGGGGAAGAATAAGGCGGCGCCGGGTGTAGTGTGCGTGTTCACATTGTTACTGTAAGCCGGTCGCGCGCGAGATCGATAACGGTGAGAACTCGAAGCGCGTGCACGCCTCTCTTAAACTGCTTGCTAACGCCTATGAATTATTTACCGCCGTCGTTATCGTCCTCGTCGTCGTCGTCGTTGTCGTGGTAGTCGTGATAGTCGTTCACTTGACTCGATTCGATTCGATTCGATCCGCGATCGCGAATTCGACACGCGAACGATTCTTCTCCTCGCCGAAATCGATTCCGTCGCTACGTGCTTTGCGGCTAATTCGCTCGCAAACGTATCCGTCGCGTTGGTCAGAGAGCGCTGTAAAGAGAAGAGAAGAGAAATAAGAGTGAAAGAGTGAGAACGATGAAAGACTAGCCAAGGCCATCTCGCGCGGATAAAAGCTGAGCGCGTTTATTTATAGCTATCCTCGTGATATGAATAACTGCATGGCGTTTGCAGTTCGCAATTTACGATAATACGCGAATTTCGCGCATACGCGGTTAGGTTGATTCACTTTTTTTTTTTTTTTTAGTTGTACGATGTCAGATTTGATCGGTGTAAAACAGCTGTCAATCTTTTCTCGCAGCTGATACATTTGTTATAAATGCATTCCTCTCGCGTAACAATTTTGTAACCGTAAATTAGGGACCGCAGCTACAATTAACTCACTTCAATTAATACTATTTTTCACAGTTGCGCCGGCCATGTCGACGAGAAGCGTGATAAATTGTTAGACTTCCGACTTGACATGGTCGAACGATAGTATCTTACGGAGGAGGATGGGCAGGAAGGGAGGCAATCGAGACCGCTAATGGGAAGATTAATTCGATCTTCTTCTTCTAGTTCTCGCGTACTTTTCATCTTTTTCTCTCCTTCTTTCTCTTTCGCTATCGTCCTTTGCTTCCTCTTGATTTTATCGCTCCTTTCATGGAGGAATTGTTGGAAGGAAGTGTCATAAAAATTTCAGCTTGGTCGATTTAACGGTCGAGAAGTTACGTTAGCTCAGAAAATAGCATTTTTTTTTGCTCACTCAGCATTCGGCGCGGGACTTTCGAAATGTTCGAGAAAGTGGAAATTGAGTTTGTCAAAAATTTTCAACCCGCAGCAGCTAGTTATTACGTGTAACAAACTCTCGCAAAATTTAATTATCATTATTTTCGTCTTATTAGTATTAAATTGGATCCATAATGCTCCTCCGCTCGGGTTGCTTCTGCTTATAACGTACATGAAGTTAACGCAATAATTAATAATATGTTACACCGCATGCGCACGTAAAGCAACAATTAATTATATCATGTTACCGCTCGTGCGCATAATGGTGCCGATATATTGCAAACAATCGTTAATTGCCAACAACAACAGCCAAACTTTCTCATTTTTCTCATTATCAGGTATTGCTTATATTGCTTTGCAATTTTTATTTTGTAGATACATGCGTTAAAAAAAGCATTGTGCTTCCTGTTGTTTCTGCTAAAATGTGCCAGACACAATCGTTGATCGAAAAGTAGCACACGTAGAATAGTACCAATGCTTCGCGCAGAAAGCGAAACAATTTGTCAGATAAGTTGTATAAAGAACGGGTGTAAATCGGATTCTGAACAAAAAACTAGTTCACGAACTTACCTACACTTGAGCCAATTTAGTCCACTAATCCTCTCATTCGCGCGCGCGCGCGCGCCAGAAAACAGCTTTGTTCTTTGCCGTCGCTGTACTTCTTCTGAGCGCCACTTTTCTACTTTAGTGCTTTCCCGGTTAATGCAGAATTTTTGCAAAGCATGATTTTTCAATGCATTGCACGCGTCAGAATTTCCGTGTAAATTATTAATGTTGGAAGAATGGAAAGAATTTTCGTTCTCCAATTTACGAGTTGTCACAAATTTGAGATCATTCTTTCGAATTTTTATTATTGTTTTTTTACTGGGTATCGCTGGTAATTTTATAGTCTTGAAGATCCTTAGATACACGAATCTGTCAGTTCCAATTTATCCCGCGGGCGAAGAATACGACGCTGTCTCTTTTATTGACCGCCCCTGACTACTTCGATCGTCTCCCTTTTATTAGTTCGACGTAAAGTACATCGTTACTTTATCGCCGTTGATCTTGCCGACTTTTCATCGTGGTGATTGTCGAGACGAAATCTGTGCTCCTCTTATCGACATAAACGAGCCATATAATGATGCTCGATTTCATAGATATCCATGAATGGTTGAACGGAAAGCCCGAAAGAGCGCCCCGATTTTACGAGAAGAACGTTGTTGTTCGATTTTCGCAGATTTTGCGGCGAGCTGTTCCTTATCTTCTTATTCCTATACCTTTGAATGATTTTCGCGCTAACACTCGAGATTATGAGAGTTCGAGGTATTTGAAATACAAAAGACATTCGCAAAATCTTGTACGATAGAGAAATCTGCTTGCGATTGTCAGGAAATATCGTTAGACTATGTTTAATTTCTTTGCCAATTAAAAATAATTTTTATCAGTTATCTTTTAGACGTAAAACATGGTTGAATTTTTTTACTACGTGATTTTATATGAAAAATGTCTGTCGTAACCATGAAAGAGAAAAATTGCTGACGAATAATCGTTATTAACTCAAATTACACAGTTTTAATTTAGATTATATAATAATTAAAAATAATAATTTTATATGTTGTTTTTAAGGGATAAATTTATTACAAAATGTACGCTCCTATAGGTAATTTCATCATGTATCGTATTATCGATGCTTGTTTCCGGCCGAAGTTCATTCTCGATCGTTTTATCGACAGAAGAACGTCACCGAGCAAATACAACTCGCTTGAAGTGATTATCGACGAAACAAACAAATTCCTGCCGACTACTTACTTGATATTCTCGCAATCTCGACTTCGAGGTATAATGAATCAGGCACGCGCGCGTTATAAACACTACGATATAACTTCATTACTACGCTTCCCAACAGCATTGCCTTTAGAACTTTAGGCTCAACTATGACTTTATTATCTTTGTATGTTACTAGCCAATTTACAATTCTTAAAATGATAAAATTAGGATATTAACATTTTTTAATTTTTTATCAAATTTTCGTTTTTGCATTATATCAATTTTATTATCGAATGTAGCAGAAATTCTACGGGCGCAAATAATATACAAATATCACTCATATTTCTCGCGTATTAAAATAAATTACAGTTAAACGGAATAATGCAGGCAATATTAACAGCAATATTTGTTTTAAGGTTTTTATATGGGAAACAAAGCGAGATACATTTATATAAATTTCCTCGGAAGTCTGCGAGGACGTTTTAAGAGAACGTTGAAGAGAGAGGAACTATACTACTTGGAAACAAAGATTTAGATTAAGATTTAAAATATCTTATCTCGATGACCGAATCGTTTGTTGACAGAGGGACTCGGATAGGAATTCTCATCCGAAGGGAAAGCGGTTTTGCGATCGCGCGTGGAGACTCATCGACACATATATAGCGGGAACGGATGCTTTACGGTAACAAGTGGCTCGCGTACGAAAGCCCTAATTAGCGTTCCCGACAGGCAGGTATCTAACTGTAGATTTAAAGGCGTATACCCACGTTGATCCCGCCCGTGGGTAATGAACTCCGTCGACGGCGGCAGGAATGAGTGGCAGAAATGGGGGGAAAAAGGAGGGGGAGGAGGGGAGGGAAAGGTGAAGAAGGTGAAGGAGGAGGCGAGACGGCCGGGAGAAAGCCGCGGCGAAGGTGGAACGGTGTTGGAAGGATACGCCGCCGGAAGCGGATCTTGCGATAGGGTTAACGGTATTAAGAAGACGTTGCCAACTGTCGTCGCGTGACCGGTTTAATTGGCGAACGGCTCTTCCTACCCGTTGATGGCTCGTCGCGGTTCTCTTCGAGACTGTCCGCGAGACTTGAATACTCGCAGCTATCTTCATCATCACTTTGCAATTTAGACGACGAGTCTAATTAACGTTATACGTATAAAATGAACATTATTTTGGATCAACGCTCAAAACACTCTCTCGCAAGTTAGTCGCTTGAATGCGTAATTGTCACGTAAAGAGGAGTCGTAGAGGGTGTCTTCTACGTCTTTGATTTCGGCGAATTACCTGGCAGCTATTCTCCAACTTTGGAAATTTGTGCCGGCGAAGTTTCGCCTGCGTCAACTTTCCGGCGAAACGGATCGGCAAGCGATACATACATACATACACACACCTATACATATACACTAAAAGTACAAGAAGAGATATATAATTTGATGTAAAGGCAAACATTTGCTTTTCCACAGCCAACCGACTCGATTTTCACAGTCGCCGCAAAATTCGCACTATTAGCGCAGTTTTCGCTACGAGAATCTGTTTCTCTTTCATCTCTATACGTGTATAATAATCGCTTCTGAATTAAGACGACATTTGTCGCATGAATGGCAACGAGTTGTTTCGCTACCAGGATTGTTCTAGATTATCCGCATAACCCTGTTGCTGAATGAATGAATGCTATCTAAACGAGACATTATTTTAACATTGCTAAATAAATCTATATTAAATTAAATGTATAAGGAATAAATGTAAAAAATTTGTGAGATAAGTAAATAGCTCCATCTGCTATATTGTTAGATATCAATTTGTGTGTATCACACAATCGCGCGTACGGCATCATTCCTGCGACATCATTATTATTAATGTGATAAAAAGAGCAAATAATAATTAATAATTATTGATTTGAAAATAGCTTTTGGTACTTTGACGCGCTGTCAAATTGATGTTTGAAGGATCTTTGAAAGGCCGTACAATCAGGTCGGATTTATCTCGCGTGTCACTTAAACTTCATTCGCACATTCGATCGCGATGAACTCTTGACGAAGCGATCATCGCTTCGCGCGCGTGCGCTCGCCGGAAGAAATTCGTGTCAGGTTTGAATAAAGAAGACAGAGTGTCTCGATCGTGCGGGAAACCTGTCGCACCTGCCGCCGAGGTCAGGGACGATCCTTAATCGAGATAAACTCGAGAAGGCAGGCAGGCAAGCAAACTGGTTGGTTCGCTACTGCAATTTCCAGCACGATCGACGAGAAGGTCGGCGCACTTGCGAAAGTCCGCGATTTCTCGCGGTGCAGATATTAATTTTTTAATTCTGCAAGAGTGTCGGCCACGCACAGATAATCCTAATTAATTATTAGCTATTGTTATCAACGATAATCTGTCTTAATATTTCTTCAGTTTCAAATGTGTGATTTCCAGTTAGTTTAAAGTCTACTAAAAATATATTCCGTATTTGAATAAATGGATATATTTTTATAGGTACATACATGATTATAGGTGTATATTTAAATACTTCGATATACTTAAGAAGAACTCGATTAATGTGATTACGTGACTGTTTATCCTTAATCTAGGCGGCAAATAGCAATCGTGAATGCGAATGCCGTCGTCATCACGAAGAACTCGTTGCCTCGTTAGAAATTCTTATCGGCGCCTGCGTGTAGATATTCATGGATCGTATGTAGATCGCGGTAGGACGCCGAGAGAACTTTAAATAAATTCTCGGGCAAGTTCGACTGAGTTTACGCGATGCAGCAGCGGCGTCGTCGGGGATGTCGCCGTTCGCGAACAAAGCGCGATTATTAATCGATAGCGACGGCAAATTTGCGCGCGCGTGGCTCTATCTAGATTCGGCGCGAGAGAGCGAGATGCGCGGACGTGTCTTTGACGAAGGCATGGAGGGGCATTTACCGTTCTCCTTTGACCCACATAACCCCTCGTTCGATTAATGCCACGGCTCTTAATTACGCCGTTTAATCGGCGTAATTAATCGCACGGCGCGTTTACGCGGTGCGGCAGTGGCCCTTTTGCTCCGCCCGTTTGTTCGCGCGCGAATGTTAACATACCGTTTCCTCTCGTGAATGAATGATCGATACTGCAAACGCTGCAAAGTATCGACGCGAGTACCAATTTACGCGGGTACCAATGCACTACGTATTATCGATTTCGCGACAGCGCGATAGATTAGTCACTGCAACTGACGCATAAACACTTGCTAAATTTTAGGCCTGCAAAATAATGCTCTGAATTTGAATTTGAACAACGAGATAACATTTCGAGTTTGTTATTTTCCTACTCACTTTATCTCGTTATCTTACAGTAGTCTTCGATTTCTTGTGATATAGTTGTGTCACTTAGCCGATACTTGACTTACTTTTCGATCAAAGACTATATATTTTTACAACTTTCCGTACCGTAGATATGCAAATTTTAATATTTGTATATAACTTTATATAAATTTATGTAATATTTATGCACAATTTTACGTAATCCTCTTTTGCCGCAGCGTAAAATATATCGCGCGCGATATTCGTTATCTTCGATATCACAAGGCATTGAACTGTTATCAATATATAGATAATCGATTATGATAATATTATTATTATAGCTGTATAGAAAAGGAGCTTAGAAATTCATGAATGGACGAAAGAGGTATGTTACATATTCTCACTAGACAGAAAGAGAGAGAGAGTCAAGTTATTTTTATAGATAATAAATTATTATATACTGTCGGTCGTGCCTGAAGATTCGGAAAATTAGTTTACTTGAAGTTAACAACTCACTTATTGTAGAGAAAGCAATCGGGTATATTATTCGATTAAGAGTAATTACTTCCTGGCGATCAGAAGGGTCAGTAGAAAGTTAAGAGTGGTAATGAGTCAGTGAGCGCACTTTTAATTTAAAATGTGATTTACTTTTTAGTCCTAATAATAGGTTTTGTTGCAAGATAATATATTCTGTAGGGAATTAAGATTTTTGTTTAAGAAATGAAATTGTCTAAATACATATTTTGTCAAAACTTTTTAAAGTTTATCTTTAATATCTTTGTAACTAATTATAAGTTGTTTTATAGTTAAATAACGCGTTTTGGAATGAGCCTGGCAGTAAACTCACGACATAAAACATGAACATTGAAAATCTTGCGGATCTTGCATCTCAATTTTATCCAATATCGATGTAATGTAGATCTATTCATTTTATATACGTCCATTTTTATGTAATCAAAGTGTGAAAGAGTATCTATTTAAGTAGTATAAATGACTACAGTACCAAAAGAGATAAATACTATCATTCATCCTTGTATGTTTGTTTCTTTCACGAGTTACATTTATAATAGTTCTCTCTTTCTTCAAATCTTATAATATATACATTTATTTCATTGTAATTTACGTCATTGGAAAAAAAAATTTGATGACGCGTATTGGTCGAGTATTACGCATAAATTGATGAATACATAATTTCTAAATAGATTCCGTGTGACATTGTGTGGCGAAAAGATGGAACCACATCCTCCAACGCCCGGGGACGTTGTTGTTTCGCACGCGTGCACATGTCACGCTCGACGAACGTCTCGCGAGGTGAATGCCAGCTCGTTGCTGCCGCGACGCTTTCGCTTTCGCTTTCTCCTTCACGTGCCATCTCGCGGTAACATCTCTTCGCGGGCCAATCCTCCTGCGCGGGTGAGAGAATTGGCTGCGAATTATAGGAAAGCAATGCCACACCTACGATTTGCGCGTATCGGTAATTTAATAATAGACCGAAGTTATGTTACATTGGACCGTATGACGATCATTACGAATCGGATTCGCGAGCGATTGATGGGTCGATTCGGGAATTGCGCAACACTATAGACACAGTACGAATGCTGCATGTTGAAACGTTCCGCGATACGTTATTATCCAATGGCAATTTTGCATTTTTTCCCCTAAAAAAACGCAGTGATTTAATGTAATGAGTATCCGCACCATTATCGCACCTATTTTCACATACGCGTAAATTTTATTAAATTTAAAATCAGAATCCTTTTATATCTTTTAATCTTTGTTCTTGAACTAATATTTATAAGATGTATGAAAGGTTTCCGAAGAATCTTCAACTTGTTCAATTGTCATTAAATATCAACAATTTGCGATGAGAACGCGGACCATCCGGCGACCCGGAAACGATCTCGAAGTTCAGTTCCGTCATCATCGTCGCGACTTCTAATCAGCCGGAGATGAAAATCGGCGACGCGACATCACGGATCGCCGTCAGGTAGCATCGATTCGATCGTTCGGGCGTTCGTCGAATGACTTAGCCACGAAGACCGCCCGAGGACGTCGCTGCCGAGCTTTTCCCTTCTCTCTCCTTTCTCTTTCTCTCTCTTTTTCTCCATTCGAATAAAAGTCGAAGAGAGAGAGAGAGAGAGAGAAAGAGAGAGAAAGAGAGGGAGAGGGACCAGAGCTCGTAACGAAATTACTTGTTCTGAAACCCGGAGAAACCGGTTCTCTCGGAGTCCGCGAGTCGAGACTCTCGCTCGTTTGCCTCGCGTGATCTGTGTGCGGTTTCCACTCTCGGGCATGAATACACTCACACACGTATGTATAAACTACTGGAACGTACCGAGGCATATCAGGATGCCTGGCGCGAGGGATTAGAGGCGGGTACACCCGCAGTTTTCCGACTCTCGAAGGCAGCGACCTTGCGCGCGAAAGAAGGCTGCCTTTCGGTCTCTCTTTCGGATATTGCCGCGGAAAGCATATTAAAAAACTTGCGGAATACTGAAGAAGTATAATGACGTCTAATATTTTTTTTTTTTAAGAATATCTGTGTGTGCATTTTTCTATATGAGCTCTGAGATTTGTAGAAGGGGCCAATTTTTTAAAAATTTTTATTTTTTTTATATACTCAATTTTTTGCATCACGCGGCATTTAAATGTGAGTCAAAAATAGATTTTTAAAAAATGATTGACAAAGATAACTGTACTTGTGATATCATTCAGATGTTAGAAAGACATTCCGATTAGTCAGGTATTTCGTCAATAATCCGAAAAGTCTGCATATCTATCTCTAACTCTGTAATATTACAATTATTTGTTGCGACTAATTGATTAACTTACGCCACATGCAATTGCGTGCTACGTCGTATGGACGAAGCAGCTATTTACTTTTCGAAAGCACGTCGCCTTCTACCTTTCGCAGACGCAACAAACATCTATCGCGACAGCAAGAAGCAATCTCAGACTGCGACTGGTCCTTTGTTCAGGCTGCGGGATACGCATTACGATTCATTATAATGAAGATAGTCTGAGGTAGACTACCTTGAGGATAATGAGCCGATTATATACGGACCGTACGCGCAGCGAGACTGTCTTGATTATAATGAATTCGTCGGGAACGAAGACGGGAACGAGCGAGCGAACGAATGAAGGAACGAACGATTCGCTCCTTTCCGGATGCTGTTAAATGCTGCTAGTCGGTATAGCGGTCGATGCATAAGCTTAAGTGGAATCTGAGAATAAGAAGCCGAAGGGGAAGACCCCCCACCGCGCGTGAAACGAGTACAATTACATGACTTACTTACCGTTACATATTTCCACGAAAAAACAATGTGAAAATTACCGTTTAACTCTTTAAATCTTCTCCTTGTGGAGCAAAAAGAAAAGATTGCGATAATTCTCCACACTTTTTCATCGCGTCGTCGAACGTAGAAAATTGAAAAATACATTACTTTAATATAAATTGATTTCATATGAATGAATATTTTTTTATGCAACTACTTTTTAATCCTTTTCCTTTGATATTACGACTGCTAGAAATCCAACTTGCGAAAATGTTTCAAATTGCAAAGGAAGAAAATTTATATTTTCTGAAATGTGAAAGAGCTTTCTTCTTTCTTTTTAAACTGTTATAGTTTGACATACGTATCGTTAACACGTTAAAAGACTCGTTCATCCTGTCACATATTCGCCAACGCAACGAACTGCTCGATATCGGGACGAGGAAGTATGAAAATGAAATGCATTCGCGAATTGTTGCCGCTAAATAGATTCGGCGCACGTTCTCGCGAAATGCAGTCAACTCTTTGAATTTTTTTTCGCGTCGTTCGCCGACGCGTCCTCGCTTTATGAATATTCCAGTGTTGATTACGGTGATGCCGTGCCATTGTTGCTTACTGGAACAGCCGTTGCTTGTTCGCGATCTCTCTCGCTCTCGATTCGAGAAACGAGGATTTCGATACGTAGCGATACGTGGCCTGTACCGAATAAAAGATCGAGTTGTTTTCATCGATTTAAAATAGTATCAAAATAGTATAATTGTGCTCATCAATAATTCAAGAATGATCTTTAATGAAATCATCTGTCAATAATGCTTTTGGGTATCGCTCGTAATAATAACGAGATACATTAATTGCAGTCTCATAGTATTAAAGTATAAAAAGTATAGCGAGCCTAATATGTAATTATTGGCGTGAACGATTATCGTTATATTCGGGTACGACTCGTGTGAGAACGCGATCGTTCGCGTGTCTTTAAACCGGGATTAACCTTTCGCGAAGTTTTGATGGATCACCTGGCATTACAAATTGCCGCTTAATCCATCAACCAAGTTCAACAGTTGCGGCAATTATTTTAATGTTCGCATGCGCCTCGACGCTCGCCGTTCGTCCGTGCGCTTGAACTACGTTCGAAATTGCGTGCGCGTGTACACACGTAGACGTACAACGCACGTGTGGTACTAAACATTTGATTTACCGTGAAGTAAAACGGTGAATTTCGAATTTCACAGAATTACAAGCGTCGCGGAAGCCTTGATTTGAATTAAAACTTTTTGACGTATTCGGAGGTGTTTGTAATAAGAAGAGAGTGTCTCGTTGAGAACATGTTTCTAATAAAAGTTGTTTTTTTTATTTTCAGATTTTAAATTCATCTCTGTGGGCCTCACATGTATGGTACAGCCTGCATAACGAGCCTTCGACACATGGCGCTGCGATGAACAAGTAAGTATGCGCAAGTTATTTTTATTCAAACTATGCAGAGAATTTTGCAAATTTTTATTTCGATTGACGGGGAATTTAACTCTACAATGTCCGCGAGATTCTACAGCGTTTTATTTCGCATCCGTGCCGGCGATTAATAATCGCATTCGCCGAGAAAGACTGCGCGCTCGTAATCGATCGCCTCGTGGATTCCGATCGCCGAAGCGTCGGGACGACGATTAATAAGTCTCCAATCAGGCCTCCGCTACGAACGGAGCGTATTCCTTTTTTTTTCTTCGTACGGCGACAGCCGTTTCTACAGTTACAATTACGATCGTGATCGTATAAATCAGGCTTCGGAGAACCTTCGTGGAGTCTCTGTGCCATTCTTGTTTGCCGGAGGGCTCTCTCTCTCTCTCTCTCTCTCTCTCTCTCTCTCTCTCTCTCTCTCTCTCTCTCTTTCTTTCTTCTCTCTCTCTCTCTCTCGATCGCCGTGGTATGACATATAAACATTATACGTGCGAGTGCGATACTCTATTGCCATTGTATATATGTACGATCACGCGACATAGTTACCCGCATGGTTATAGCCGAGCATTATCATTGTCAGTACGCGTAATTGCCTCTCTACGGTTGTACGCACGATCTCTACTACGAGGCCGCGACGGTCTTTATCTGTGCCTACGCAGGTCATCTAAAGCAATCTTACAAACAAAAAAAAAAGATACAATTACGCGTAAAACGCTAGAAGCAGTTTTGTATGTTAATTAGATCGAACGACCGATCGTTAGATACGCAATTGTAATTAAATGCAAGTTGGAGAGATCGTGGAATATCGTTCGTTCAAGATCTTGTATATCTTACACCCGGACGGCATCATAAACGAGAAGAAGTGAACCACGAGGTGGTGGCAAAATAGAGAAGGAGAGGCCTTTGTTAAGTCGAGCGTCGCGTTATCACCGCGCGATCATCGTCGTTGCGACGACGAGTTACGATGTAACGGCGCTTTAAAGCTCGTCTTTCTTCTCTCTCTCCTCTCTTCCTCTCTCCTCCCTTTCTTGCGCTCTGCCCTTTTTTCTCACTTTTTCGCAGCGGCTCGTGCGTGCAATCGCGCCGTTGTCTGATGCATATGCGTGTGTCCGTGCGATGCATCCTTCTTCGGTCGTTGGAAATAATACCGGAAACCGCGATTCTCACACGCGGCTTCGCTTCTATCTCAACGATTCTCGCTGCGTGTCAAGCATACATAAAGGAGATCGCGCTCTCTGTCGAAAAAAAAAAGTTCTGATTATTATATTATTATTATATTAAATTACGCTATTTATATTATATACTGAAAAAGAGATTGAAGAGTATATATTTTTATAAATATTTAGCACGAGTGAATATATCGTACGTACGAATGGTTCGTGCGTTGCAATTTTCTGAGTTATCTTTATCGCGAAATATTCTGTCGAGTTCACTTCGCCTCTCTTCGGCTCTCTGGAAATCCGGTGTTCCCTCAGGAACTCCAGTATCTCAAAAGGAGAAACGCTTACGTAAAGTCCATTTATGTAAACGTTTCTCCGGTGAGGGAGAAGAGAAAGAGACAGTGAGAGAGATATGGTTTCGCTGCAAATCATTTCTCTCCATCGCTCCATTTCTCTCACCGGAAGTCTAAGCATTCGACGGGAACGTGTACGGCAATCGTAGACGGCACGATAGTTTTGGATGGGAAGAGTTAATCCATCACCGGATCGAAAATAGCGGAATCTGGCATCGACGATATGTATCACGGTGATGGGGGGTGGGGCGGGGTGGGGGTGTAGGAGGGTCGCGGAATTGAATGCAGCGAAAGGGCGCGCGTCGGCCGACAGAAATTGAAACGTCGCGCGGAAATTGAACGGCAGCACGAGAGGCAAACGAAACCTTTCCACGGCCGAAGCACTACGCGATTCGGTCGGCCGGTCCCGACGCGGAAATGGAAGCGTCGCTTGTAAACTGAAAATCTTATAAATCAGTCCGGCATTTTTCGCGGCGAAACCCGCGCGCCGTTAAACGATAGTATGGCATTTTGCGATTGTCCGCCCCGTACAGGAAGGGGGGGTGTTTTCTTCTATTTATTCGCTGTCACGAAAAGATTCGTTCTTCTTATATGTTGTATTAGGATGTCTCAAAACAGCTCTTTGGAGTTCTTTTCACCGTAGATTTTCTTTGAACAAAGATGCCGAGATATCTATCTGAATTATGATTAAAATTAAGAGCTTTTAGCAGAATATAGAAGCTTCTAGTAAACTAACAAGTTTCACGGATGATGATAACATCATATTTTTTCATTTTATTTTCAAGTGAAATTTTAATGGAATTTTAATTTTATGTTTAATTACAAAGATGTAAATATTAAAAATTGAGAAGATGCGATAAAATAAAATAATGGTTTTTGACATTATGGCTGATAAGGAATTGTATTCTAATTGGCTAAAGAAAATATGATAGAAATATAAAAAGAATATTTATTGGAATTAGGATATATTATAAATATTAGGATTTATATATATATATATATTTTTTGTATTGAATTTTTTTTATCTATACAGCGAAGTAATAAAATCAACGAGCCATAAAATCATTCGAAAATATTCATTATCAATGTCATCGATACCGTAAAACTATTTAACGAAAAATGAGACCTATCAATTGTGTACAGTTGAAAAATATTGCGTTTTGCTATCACAGTTGTTTGAAAGTAACAGTTACAAGTATAAAAATTCGCTTTATGATTTATATCTTCAACTCTCTTGCATTTTCTATTATTATTTTTTTCTAAACATGAAATTCTAAAATATGATTTCGTGATATCGTGGTTTTCTCTACAATTTTCGGAAGTGCAATTTTGAGAAATAATATTTTATATAAGAAGGCAAGGAAATAGAGACAATTTAACAAGAAAAACGAAAGACAATTTAAAGTGAAATTTTTTTCCAGAAAACCTAGATTATTTTTATCAATATATATACATGAATTGGTCAGTTTCGATTCGCGTTAGTAAAGTAACGAAACCTTTCTTTAAGATGTCGCTCTTATCTGTTGGATTCGGCAAGAAGGACATGCGCAATATATTCCATTTTGTTTGATGTGTGAATATTTTTACATATAATCAGAACAAAATTATATATAATATTTTTCTATTTATTTCTTTATCCTCCTGTATTGGGATATTTTGCATTATCGCATCGTGCGACCTAACGCATCTGGAAATCAAAGATCCGATTACGTGACGAGGCGATTTGCCGGTAGCAAATCCGGTCTTATATCGAGTACATTCACGCAAACGAATCTCTTGTCACTTGCTCCGTCGTGTCTTGCCTCATCCGTGCCTCGTGTGAATTTCGCCCGAGGGCGGCGTCGCCTTACGATGCGTTACATTGAATCACCTAGATGCATGCAGACAGTTGTGCGGCACGTGCTACCGAGAAGCAGCAGGTGATACGTGTATTTATACGAGCACTTATCGCTACGAGATTACGTCTCTCTAATCGCTATCTGGCCTCGTACACGTTGCCTCTGGATACGTTCATGTATCTTCATCGCGGATCACGTGTAAGGAAATCATCCGTGTGTCGCACTTGCCATTATGATGAATTTAACACATCGATATTGCCTGGTAAATTTTAATGAATTCTGGGGAAACCTGATTTACACTGATGAGGGAAGAAGAGAAATGCGGCGAATGTGTGTTTAATTAAATTTAATTTTTGAAAAATATAAGCGTATCCTCTTTCAACTCTCTGTCTTTTTTCACGAACTTTTAACAATTTTTATTAAAATTTTATTTAAAAAACATTTCAATGTGTGCATATTCAGGCCTGTATAAATTTATTTATAAAAATATTTCACGTTATTAATTTCTCTTTAGAAAAAAAAAAACACGATGGCATTTTTAGTTTAGATTATATTTTATCACGCGGAAAAAATCAATTCGTTTCTCTTCTATTTGCTATACGTATAATTCCTTAAATATCGTCATTTTATACGTTATATCAATCAGTATCGTAGCGCCGATTATTGATGACAGTGATCATTTAATGTGTCAGGATTCGATGGGCACATCCGCAATCGATTCCTCGACGAGTACTCGGTAGGATGCCAATTAAGAGGCAGCACGTTTCCCGGAAAACGGACGGATGGACCTTATCCTTCTCGGGGGGTTCCCACAGTTTCTCTTCCTTTGTTCTTTCCTGCGGATCGACCGCTCTCAGGTTAAGCAGCTAAGGAAGAACTCGTTTGAATATAATGCTGGTCGTTATCGCGCGCGCATGCGAAGAGTTGGTTCATCGTCTCTTCGATCATTGTCTCTTTTTCGGTAGCCCGTGATAGATCCGCAACAGCTCGCGTCGACGAATCGTCGTCTTAGATCGTCTCTGATGAGTCTGAGACGTAGTTTGCAACTTTTGCAACGACTGGCAGTCATGCGCGTTGTAGCCTTCGATTTTTGAAATTTTTCCTGTCAAACTTTGAACTATATTTAAAAGATACGATTATATACAGTTACAGCAACTTTTTAGTTTTAGAAAATTTTTATTATTATTATTAGACAGAGAGAATTTTTATAAGTTTCTATAATTTCGATGTTCCGCAATGAACAGGTTAAATTTATTGCAATATGATCGTTCCTCGCCACGTCATAATTGCTCGACTTTGGCAAAATTGTGATAAAGGGACTTAGAAAGAGACTTTTTAGAAAAATGGATTTTAAAAATAGCCTTCGCGAGAGTTTTGGATCTCTGCAATATACTATATCTCGTTATCGTGCACACGCCCGCCGCTCGGTCGTTTTTCCCCGACTCGTCGACCAATCTTCGTCCCGCCTTCCGTTCGTGACAGGTCTGCAACAGTTTGCCACTTACAGCACCTTCCGCTCCCTCTGCTATAACCTTCTCTCATTAACGTCCGTTACTTCGCACTCGATTCCGCACCCGGAACTATCTCAGGCTCGCCTTTCTCTCCCATTATTTCGCCGGTTTGCGGAGCAAGGATGTACCAGGATGCCGAAATGCAGCAATCTTCTTTTATCGTAAAACGGTGCGGTGCTCCTAAATAGAAATATACGATGATTCGCAAGACTTTAATTATGGACCCGTTTCAATGAAGAATGAGCAAATTTTTTTACAGTGAAAAAATATATTTAAAGGATTTATTATTTATTCTAATTTTTTTTTAAATTTTTGATGTGAGATATGTATAGGGATAATCAAGATTGAAATTAAAATTCTGCAGAAGTTGTCAATCATCCTGTAGACGAGAACATAATTGAGATTTCGTTCGACACAAACATCCCGCATTGATCTGTAGTAGTTTTATATCCAGTTTCCAAGCGTGCTTGCAACCTTGCTCCATAAACATATTCGGTAATGGGGTGTATGTGTATGTTATGTGTATGTGTGTCTTCTTGATCAGTGCGTCACCACTTTTTCCCTGGCACAGTATGAACCAATGCCCTACTAACCTACATACGAGACATTTATTTCGAAGCGCGTGACAACTCCTGGAAAGTCATGAAATTGAGTTTGATAACGGGATTGTATATACAGAAAATCCTGTTTCAATGGACTCAACCTGATTGAAACAATATATAAAATCGAATCAATCTGACTAAAACAATATATAAAATCGAATTTTTTTTATCTTTAAACAAATTTATTATATCTCTTTTCATAAAGACACTCTTAGGCGCTTTAATCTTTGTATTCTCAAGTTTTTGAGTTCTGAATTGTCCGACTTCAAAATGCATTCGATTTAATGTGTTTTAAATATCACATGTAATAGAGAATTACTGATATAATAAATATTACGGATTGAGTTAATGAAATCTATTATACAATGCATGATGTATTACATTTTGTGCGATGGTTGCATATTTTATATATGTATATACAATATATATAATTTTCTGATATAGGTACATATCAGAAAAAATTTAAATTTGATATTTGAAATAATGTGAATCCAAACACACACGAAACGAAAAAGAACATATATTAATATAAATATTTTATACATTAATATAAAACATTATTTCAAATATCAAATATTGTTTTCTGATAAAGAGTTAACATTATTTGATATTTCTCATCCTCGTGTTACTTTAAATTCGCAAAATGCGAAGGAACGTCATTTATTTTATTATTCTCTGAAGCGGAAACGCGCGATTGGTATCGACCGTATTCTCGATTCGCGATGGAAATGTGGTGTCATTGCACGAACAATGTGGCGATGATTTATGATTATCGTCGTAATAAGCTGCACGTATTTGCCTCTCTTCCTCCTCACAGCGCACCTGCGTGTCGCTGCCGCGCAATGGTTGCATCCTTACTAGGTCAACACGCCGCGCGTGCGATCGATATCTTCACCTTGCCGAGACACGAGCGTGCACCGGCGATCTGACCTACTGACCTACAAGCGGTAGCAGGTCGCCGAGAACGAGGATACGGGGCTCGTGCGCTGAAAACCGGACCGGCGGTAGCGGGCAGTTAGATGGGATCGGATACGACGATTCTCGAGTGCACTCGATGATTGCCGAGAGTGCATGATTGCTATTTCGATGCGCTCTGCAATCACGTCGCTGATCAATCATCCTTACGCGTCCCGGACATCGAGTAAGCAAAGAGAGAAAAAAAAGATATGTATAACGAAGAGTCTAAAATTACAACAGAGTCTCAAATATGATGAAACTACGCATATAAGACTATACTAATTACTCTATTAATTTAATTTCTCGAGAGGAGATGATAAACGATATGTAGTGTGTGATGAGACGCGAAACAGAGAGGAGGATACGTAGGAGTGTCAGAGCGATAAAACAGCCGTGAATTATATCAGACAGACTATCAGCAGAGACAGAACGCGAGCTAATTAATCGTGAATGGAGTGCGATATCGAGCGAGGAAATATAGCGAGTGATTATTCCAGCTGATAGACGAAGAGAAAGAACTCCAGCATAGGTCATCGGATCGGGGATCGATCGATTCCGATAGTACATGCGGCCTGACGATTTGTCATCCGCATAGATGGCTATGGTCAGTAACATTTGGCTGATTTTGCGGTTAAGTTTTGCGTGATGCGGTGAGAGAATGTATGGATAAACGGACAGATCCGTGTAACAAGATTGGCTGGATTCGAGGATAACGCATTTCTGCATTGCGGAAAACTGCAGTTTATGATACGCGAATTTATGAGCGCGATTTTGCGCATTTGTTGCACTTTTCTTAATGGAATTTATATATTTAATTATATTTAATTATCTTATTATTATTATATTTAAATATGTAGAATATTTAAATATTAAAAATAATTTTTAAGAATTCGTTTGTGCGAATCACATGAGAAGAATATGACACTGCAACAAAATTAGCTGATATCGATATTTTTTATTATTATATATATATTCAATTGCGCGGATATATTAATATTGCATAAAACTTGAATAATATCTCCGATAATATTATATATGCACACTTTTCTTTATTATGATTGTACATACATATACATATATAATTGCAAATTGTGTACACGATTAATATTCTACAAATGCAACATTTTCGAGAAAATTTTATTCCATCATCTCGTCAGAAGTTTTTTTTTATATCTCTAAATAAACTATATATTTTCTTATTTATAAACAAATTAAAGCTCTTGTTAACAATATTTAATATAACTGCATTACATTGTATGAAACATTGTAAATAGATGCTCGCTTTTTTCACACACACAAGCATCACTCTTAAATAATTATTCAATTATAAATTGATGTCGATAGAAGGGCAAGAGTATTACACTCTCTGTGCTTTATTCACTGGAGCTTGTTACAAAGTTTAATCTAACTGTAACAGTTTGCCGTAGATGAGATCATGTAACCAGATGTACAATAGATTAATTAGGTCTAGGTTTAGGCTTAAGTCGCATTAGTTTTGGAACGCGTTTGCCTCAACATTGACATAGACAGGTCGCGAAACTTTTTCGAATTCATCCGTTGTACGAAATGAAAAGTCTCCAGTGGTCGAAATCACATTATCCGCGTTTCCCGTGATTTTTTATTATTATAAAGCGATATCGTTACAGAGCAATGCCATAAAAATGAAATATAAGGAAAACATATATGCTCAAAAGTACTTGCATCTTGCTCTTGTAATTCACCAATAAAAATGACTCAGCTTTATCCATTACGCTTTATCGTTCTTTTACGGTCGTAAAATATAATTTTATCCGAAGCTTTCGGGTCTATTTATGAACGAATGTGCTTTAAGCGACTGGAAGACTGTCTTCATACATACATGTATTGTACATCGACAAACTCGTCCTCGACATAGGGAATATAAGGATTTCACTTCACAATAGAATTTAACGTCGGAAGGAAAAATATATTAAAACTCGTGGCGAGTAACTAAAAAAATCTAGCTACGACTCTGTACAGCTAATTTGCATTGCGTTTTAACGTCGATCGAGTTAAATTTGCGTGGAGTATCGTCGAAACAAAACCGAGGGAGTTACGCGGTTTTGTATTTCGTATTTTTAAGCGAGAATAATAACCGATAACGAATATCCGATACACACACACACACACACGCACATACGTGCGCGTGCGACGGAGAGAATGCGAATCACGGAGTGGAATCGCGCGGAAAATCGTGTCGACATTGCCCAGGCAATTCCATTACGGTCGGCACGTCAATTCGATCCTGTCCTTTACCTGTTTTCTCTTGCCTTGCCCCCCCCCCTCCCCTCTCTTGCTCACTCTTTCGATCGCTCGATTTCCACGCTTCGCGCAAATGCGAATTTTATGAATAGCGAATAAATGGTTTTGCTAATTGAACCGTAATCAAGGGTATTTTATAACGGGATAATAATTTTCAGTCTCTGCATTGCTCTCTCTCTCTCTATGTGTTTCTTTTACTACTTTCTCTCTCTCTCTTTTTTTTAGTTTTCTCTCTTTTTTTTAGTTTTCTCTCTCTCTCTCTCTCTCTCTCTCTCCATTTTGCATGGATGAACGAAAGCGCAGCGTTGTTTTATGGCGCGGTATTATTTTCAGTAATTGCTAGAAAGATGTAATTAAATCAGTTACCTTCGGGCTATCTATCGGCGTGAAAATACGCGAGAATAACGGAGCTAGTGATCATTTTAAGTCGGCTTCATTTACCGCAGCTTTCAATTGATATCGAAAGAAAACAAAATGCTCACAAATTATTTCCTAAAATTATATACATATATATTCTTATATAATATTTTAAAATTATTAATGATAGGAATAATTGTAGAGAAAAACTAGAAAACTAGTATAAAATCACTTTGATAGCGCAATATTCTTAAATGAAAATTTTTAATGTACGAAAATATATACATATATAAATATATGTATATACATATATAGTACATTGTTGTTTCTAAATCACGATGCGACTACTTAACATGATATGGATCATAAAATGTATTGTTTTTTTTTTTATTTTCGTTTCAACATTCGCGCTCTAGTAAGTATGTAGTCAGTTTATATCGAAACGTATGTTAAAAATCTCGATCTCTCATTTTGCGATTCAATAAAAATATCTTTTTCGCGAAACACGGCGCCGTCGTGACGTTCCCGTTCGACGGTGCCTCGTGTGCTTAGCTTTATTCAACGGTTCGGAAGGAAATGGAGCGCGGAATACGATAGCTCGCCGCATCCGGGATTGAGCGTGTACCGGTTCCGGTATCGGACCGCGGTGTGTTGTAACGGGCGGTCTTGGAATTTGCTCGGCTGCTCGGAGAGATCTCGTCGAGATAGGGGATTTTCCGATATTGATAAACTCTCGTCGAGGAAAGCGCGCTTCGGATAATCGAGAGCGCTCATTTCATACGTTATTAGACGCAGCGAGCGGTGGAAATTTTGACGTGAATATTACGCCCGGGGCTACCATTATTCGTGACAACGATTCTACGATCAAAGTTTTCCACATGAACCCAATTGAGGATAGACTTCTACCGCGTTCGCCGATTTTCCAATGTTCCGTTGTTTTATCGCTCGCGAAGCATCAAAGTTACAATCGCGATCAAGTGAATCGTACTATTCGAATTAATTACTCCAAAATTATGTCGACGATCAATTCATACACACGAGCCACGAGCCGAGACTTTTATCGCTTCCGGTTTATTACATTCGCGAAAATCGAGCGATTGACGAAGCAATCCGACGATCGTTAAGCAATATACGCGGCGGATTTACGAACTCTATCTATAGGACGAGTTTTAAGCGCTCCCTTCGGAATATGCGCGAGCTTCGTGCAGCTTTGGACGGGGAAGAGATCAGGCGGAAGATCCCAAAAAGATTCCGTTCGCGGACGAGCCCGGGCCGCGCGCTTCTTGTCATCATGAGGACGCTTCTGCGGGAAAATCCTGGCGAGATACGATATAGATACGCGCGTTGGGCGGGTGCGAGATGAGCCCGGGCACGTGGCAGGAATAATATTAATCTCCGCCAGAACGAAGGGGGAGGACGACGCGTCGGTGAACCTTTCTCTCGTCTCTTTTCTCTCGCCCGGGCGTTTCGGAGAAGGTCGGAAAGGGCGAATACGACGACTTAGAAAGTGTTCGGAGACGCAAGAAAGAATATAGCTCCTGAGAATATAGTTGCCGGGGATCGCGGGAGGAAGAGAAAGAGGGAGGATAAGGTATCGATCGACCGATACGCAAAAGACGGCGGAGATTCGTTGCCCTTATGCAGAACGAATCGAGACGAGCCGGTCGAGTCACACGCGGTTATCTAGAGAACGTGGTTATTGAAAGGCGCTTTATGGCTCTTGCTCGGTAATATCGAAGTTTTCGGCGACTCCCGTGCGAATTTCATGCACCGGATGATTCGGAGACACCGTTTTCTATTCTCCATCGAAATTAAACCCTGTGAATGTTATCGTATCAAGATCTGTGGTATGTTCTTATTCTCTTCGTGTGATAATTGTAATATCGCAGATAAATTACGCGTTGAGAATGTTGTGAATGATTGTCGAACGGAATAGAGGGTGAGACGAAGTAATCCTTTTTTTTAAGTATTAAAAAGAGACAAATACAAAAATATACGAATCGTAAATTTTTGATCTCGCGAAGACAGACGAGATATTGAACTTTTGATCTTTGTATTGTCTAGAATGTGTTTCGGAACAAGTACGTCGCCGGTGCAGCCTATACTTAATTTCGTATGAAAAATATATCAGAACAAATTTTTAATTTTCAATAATTGAAACTTACTTATTGAGATATTATACTTCAATTTCTTTATGTAAAATAACACAATAAATATTGGCGTGATATTGAGGATAATTTCAGAAACCGCGTCTTATTATTCATAATTCAGAACTTGGCAGTTTTAATTTAAGCGATACTATTGGAAATATCAATGTTAAATTTAAGTTACTACAAATCGCATATTGTGCATTAGAAATTGCTTTAATACTTTCGAAAATTCTCTCGTTCTTTCGTCACGAGATGAAAACGTTTCACGAGACGCGGGGTACGAGCTTATTAAAATGCCAATCCGAGGGAGAATGCGAGATTGCTGGCTGCTAGCCAGCTCTCGAAATAATGCCGATTTGTAGCGGGCACTATGCGTTGAGCTAGCTCTCGACTATCCAACTACAGTAGCAACCACAAAACCAACCGCAATGGAATAACGAAGCCACCACTTTGCTCGTTATTCCACCGGACATTGCGTGTTTTATAGGCTCGCGAAACCTAATCTTATGTGTTAGATAAATTTTCGTTAAGCGCTTTAAGTAATTAGTTAAATCGTTTCAGTGAGAATGTGTGCCGAGCATATACGTAATATAAGTTTTTGACTAGGGTATCCCTGATTTCAGCGAGTTGTACGCAACTTTCTTTCAAGAACGGAAACTATTTAAATAGCTTTCCGCAATATCGTGAGCGAAGCACGAGCGGCGCTTTTTCTTTCTTTCTAAATCGCGTGTTTAAGGAGCACGAAAATTCGCGATGGGGGAGTATTCGATCCTCGGCGACTATAAAAGACCCGTAAATCGCGGTCGCGTAAATTCGCGCGCGGCGGGTTCTCGTTTCTCGTCGTTGCGCTTTTATCCGCGGGTAAACGGAGCCGCCGCGACGCTGCATGAATGCGGGGCCGGAACAGGAAAGGAGAACGCGAAATGTGGAAGGAGGATAGGAAAACAAAGGGAAACGCCGTTAGTTCGGGCCTGGAAAACCGGGAATAGTAGTGGGGAGTAGAGGAGGAGAGATGGTGGCGGAATTCATACGAGAACCGAGAGTACGCGTTTTACGTTACGCGGAAATTCCGGAGTTCATTCCCGCACGAGTAAATCCGAGAACTCGATATCGGTGAATCGAAGCTGGTGGACTTGAGGGAGAGACGAAGAAAGAGAGAGAGGGAGAGAGAGAGAATGAAAGCGCTCGACGATTCGAGCACAAATGATGGAATTTACTATAATCTCTTTTGACGTAGCCAACGACCGATTATTAGCTTGCGAGTCGCGCCGTGCGTGTGTTAATATAGTTTTATCCGGTAACGCGCATAAATCGCGCGGATTTTGTCGTTTGTCGTGAATTTCTCGCGATTACTTTATGTTCTTTACATTCTCTTTTTTCCCTGTACGATTTTTTACGATTTATACAATTTTTGCGAATTATATAATTTTTACAGTAGAATCATATTTGAAAAAATACACGAGGAGAAGCAGAGAAAGAGATTCGTAGTAATTTAAATATATTTTTTAATCAAAAGTATACATGTGATGGAAGTTTAAATATTATGAAATAAAAATGAAATTCTGACATGATGTTTGATCCTGATAGCAATGTATAGAAAAGCTTCGGTGATACTATAAAGTCGTCTGGAAATTTCTAAAAGCGCCGGTTCGCGTTGATTTAACACGCGTCGATTTCCTGACGTCGCGTGCCGCTTCTTGCACATGAGCGTGAATAATTCCCGTTATTGATGTATCGCGTGATGTCGTGCTCGTGCTCGTACACCATGCGTGGAATAGCCTGGTGGATTTTACCTGCATCATAGGATTTTTTATTGTGTTTTCCCGTTCTGAGATAAGAATGATATGCATAACTTTTTGATTAGAAACATGTGTCTATCGCGACATTTTTAGATGCTTTATCGAAGATCTCTGATAAGGTAGAGTACATGTAATTCAGCAAGATGTAAATATATTTTGCAAATATGTAACTGCATATAGAATATTACATATCATCCGTGAAGCTTTTCTTGAATTTTTTTTATATTTCTTTTTCCACAGTCTACATTTCGAGGCAGTTTTGCCGAAAAATAATTCTTGAAAATAGAAATTCTTACTCGGATGACGATAGAAATAGAAAATTTTTTAATATTGTTTTGATCATGAAAATTAATTCGGAGCGCAGAAACGATTTTAATAGCTCGATGCATTTGCATTCTCACGAGACTTAATGACGTCCCGTGCGTCGTGCAATTACGAAACGAAAACCGTATATGAGACTACGAGGTGGCACTGACCTTGATTGGGAAATGGAGCCCGCTATCGGTAACGAACCAACGAAATTAATTCCCGGCTAATTGCGTCCGGCGTTCTCACGATAATATCTAATCGAGATCGTGGCCGTCCTTCGATAACGCGGAACGATTAAGCACGTGACATTCATGGTGCATACCGCAGTCTAACCGCGTTAATTACACTCCAGACGCGCGCTTTCCACACACAGCGATTTCAATTAGGACTCGGACATAAATTCGAACAAATTGAGTGGTCTTATAACTCGAGATATAAACGTTCTAAATTCGTGTTTTGAACAATTCGAACTGTTTGATCGATTTGCATGCCTGACGGTTCGATTGTTCAAACACTTCAGATCTCAAGAAAAATTCAAGCGAGATCGATATTCATTGCAGATAGAAATAATCAACTTTCGTCTGTTCTCTTCACATTGTCTAATTTTATTTTGCTAATTCCCTTGGAATAAGGTTTGAATTCGGATTTTATTTAGACATATCTTCGGGCTCTAAAGATTTCAATGATTTAAAGTTCGAATTACTCGATTGTTCGATCATCAAATAGTTCCGAGCATTAATGTTTAATGTCAATTCGTTAGCCACGCTCCGGAAGAAACGAGACTCACGAGACGGAAATGCATGTGTATGTGCATGCGTGCACGAGAAAACTATGTATAAACACATAAACATTAGAATATAGCACGTGAGATCAGTAAATATTAGGATAGAAAGGGAATTATGTATTGGAAGATAACGTATTGTTATATAACATTTCGTAACGCAGTAAAAGGCACAGACATAAAATCTTATATTCGAGTACTTGTATACGAATTAAATCACAAGAACTTAGGATCATCCACTTTTTCATTACATCTATAAGATGGAACGAAATGTCATACTTTGTCGACGAAGTGTAATTATAGGACTTTGATTGGTTCACTTGTTGCGTATCGCAATTCCAATTGCTCTATATAATATCACACCCGTTTTCGTGAAGTTGCGGAGCCTACGTGCGTCGTAGGCTCTTCCCTCGATACAGTCGAATACAAGCCTGCGTGAGACGCGAGAATCGATCGAGAGTCAGGCGTACTGTCTCTTGCGTTCGATGCGTCTGAGTATGCGTGAAAAACAGAGAGACGGTGCGAGAAAGAAGGAGAGAGGGAGAGAGTGTGTGTGTGTGTGTGTGTGTGTGTGTGTGTGTGTGTATTCTTAGGCGGCGAAAACGGCGAATAGCCGTTAGTCGGCGATGCATAAATAACCGATGACGTCAGTCAGGTACGTGGAATCGTGAGACGGGGTTCTTCTCGCCTCGTCCGGTGACTCTCGAACGCGCGTTACATCGCGGCCGAAATCGCCGATCCAACGACACGAGGAGCTTTTCGAAATCAAATCTTACTCCAGAAAATTCACGTTTGAGATATCGTTAATTCCTCTTATTCTGCGCCACGTGTATTTTTATGCTGGGATAAATTCAGTCGTTAAGTCGAGAGGCGCGTGACGAGGTATCGATTCGCCGAGAAATAAATATAATCGCTCGTCCGGCATTTTATTATGCAACCCGAGCGTGGGACGAGCATCCCCCGTCAATGTGGCGTATAATAAATCGAGCGTGCGCGCGCGCGTAGCATCTCTCTCTCTCTCTCTCTCGTCGCGACCTTTCGCTGGATTTATACGCGAAATCTGGGGATATTGCCTTATAGAGCGGCGGACCGGCCGTGACGTGGATTCTTCGAGAGAGAACGCCGAGGACGGGGTAACTTCTAACGAGCTGCGGAGCACCGTACGCGATTTTCGAGAGGGAAATATTCTCCGTTACTCGTGACTTCTCTCCCCGAGGGCCTGCTGCAACTCCTCCGCCCGCTCCTATCTCCGCCTCCCTCCCTTACTCCGATAAGTTTTCTCCGTCGTTGAAGGAATGTCGGGACCGATCCAATCTTCCCTCTCACTACGCCGTATCGTCCTCGTCTTTATTTCTACTATTTTCCCCTTTCTCCGCGATCCACCGGCATACTCGATTAGTATCTTACATAAATCTATGATTGATAAAATCAAAAAAAGAAATAAAAAAACGCGTATTTTTATTACTTATTAATCAATTACAATCAAATTGGAATCACAAATCAGAGAAATAAAATTCACTCATGTTTGGTTTATCACCAACAGAAATAAATGATTTAGAATTGTAGCGGTTTTGTTCACATCTGAGTAATTACTGATCTTAAACGATAATTAATACAATCCTATAAATCATAATATTATTTTATTTTTTCAGTGGAACGATTTTACACTTGTATATATCGCGTAAATTTATTAACTATTTTTACACACAAGTTTTTCTTGTGAAATAATAAATCAATAAAAAGTAAATATTCTATATGAGTATTCGTAAAGAGAAAATTTAATTTACGCAAAAAAGGTGAAAATAAAGAGATACAGAAAGTGGATAATAAAAATATACGTTTCTTTCAGTATTTTCTCTGAAGAAAAAAGTCCGTCTCTCGCGCAAATGTTATCCATGTACGGGATTAACACAGGCCGCGGTTCTTTGTAACTAGGATTACATCGCGATATCATTCGATAAGTTTGCTTAATGGACGATCAACAGAAATCTCGTTGCCTGTGGAGTTCCATCTCTAGCGCGAAACTTTTTAATTAAAAGAACAGGAACGCCGCGGGATATCTTCCGTGAGAAGTAGAGAAGTTCGCGAGAATATTCAGATATTCAAGCCACCGTAATACACTCTCTCAGGTGAATTTATTTACGAAGTATAAAAGCGAGGAAACAGCATCGCGACTCGCCGTAAACGCGGACAAACATTCGTAATTCATGCGTTTGTTGGCGCTCGTCGCGAAAATCGTACGTTGTTACAATTTAACTTAGCGCGTTCCAACAACACATATCGCTTTCATAAAAGTATCACGGTATTATAATATAAAGTGACATAGACAAGAATTGCAGCAGATATTATTATTCTTCATTCTTTCAATTTGTGCACGGTTGTAATTGTAATAAATAGTAGATGTGAGACGGAAAATATACAGGAATAGGTGAGAATTCTTCATTTCGATTCCATTAACGTTGAAGAGAGGTTGTTGAAGCAACTAAGAATTTAATGACTTTTAACATAACAAATTCCGTTTGTTTCGAATATCCACGCACGGATTACGCCAGATCGCGCCATGCGTGTCATTGTGTATCGATGACAATTGAGAGCCTTCGGTCGTAACGAAAATAAATCGATATCGAATCTCACGCCTGAAATAAATGTACTAGCGGCGCTACGGCAGTAAACGGGCAACTAATTTGTGTTCGAGCCGCGGAGTAATTAACGCCGGCCACCGGCCGCAACGTGTTCTCTCTTGACGCCGATAAATTCGATGATGTTTTATCACTCCGCTCGCGGCCGCGACAATGCGGCGTAAATTTGTAAATTTATTGTTCCGGCTCAGTATAAATTGTTTCCCTTTCGTTCTACCAGTGAATTATTGCGTCGTGTCTTTTTAGAATGCATCGAGATAGTCTTTAAGTGATTTTAAATGGCATCTTTAAAGTGTGACTCTATCTAAATTTTTTTTATCTAACAACAATGATCGCGCGATTCATATTAACGAAAAATATTTAATTATATTAAAAAAAATCTTTGTATTTAAATAATCTCAAATTTTTGTTTTTCGACATTTTTAGAAACCATATATTATTTTATCACACAAAGTTAGGATGTCGCGAATCCATGAAGAATGGGAACATAATTGAATCATTTCCCTTCAGATTGGCTCCTTTTCACATAGTGCTTCGCACCGACGGTGATGGTAACGAGGTCAGCGCGTATTTACACGCGTAACCCATTAAGTATTACCTAACAGCATAGGCGTGCGAGAGTCGGGAATAGAGCGGCAGATGCGAGGTCGAGTGATGTCATATGTTCGATGTTCTCCAAGTTCGTGGGCAACGAGCGCGTGCGTGTGTCGAGTGTTGTACGTGTTACGCGTTAATACGCACATTTCGAAAGTATCACGAGGAAGTGCCGTTAACGTTACATGTAAATGAAGTAACGCGAAGCGTAATAACGTACGGACTCGTGATGCGTATTAATTAATCCTTGGAAAACAAATTAGCGATCGATATTAACATCAGATGATTGAAAAATTGCTTCATAAATACAATATATATATTTTAATAGATTGATATAAAGATGGAAGGTTGAGGAACTAATTCGCAAACTTTATGAAAAAAATATTTAGTTAAATTTATCGTGTATATATAATTTTTTAGTTTCTTTTATAAAATATATGCACGAACATGACAATTTTTACATACGATGGTGTAATTTCTGCAGTATTTTTTGCAAATCTCTTTTTTCTCATACACTACATGTATGTGACACATATTTCAGTAATTTGAAACGTATTTGACGTTGTTCGCAAACTTTCAATTTACGGTCTCTCGAGAGACCCGGTCATCGTCGTCGTACGTGAGTTAAAGAACGTTCTGTGCTCGCGGACTCGCGAGACTGAGTTTTCCGCCACTCGTGAAATCTTTTTTACCCTCCTCGAGGAATTTATCCGTGAGTGGTCGACAAACGCCAGAGTGTCTCTCGACTGTTTATGATTCAGCTCGGCCGCGTATCAAACGGAGTAATCGTAAATCCTGTAGAGTGCCTGTCCTGATTATCTAGCGGAACCAATTGACGAGAACCGACTCTTTTCGTCGTTGTTCGATAAAGTTTAATCTCTGTTTTGAATAGCGCGCGTCGTTCTTATTTATCGCGATTATCCGTAGCTTTGCCGAGCGTTAACCGTTTTGACCCGATGATCATCGATGATTTCGGTCGCGTACTGGGGATTTGACTCCCGCTCTTCACTTCGTTACGATACCTTTGACAGTAAACATGTATAGTTACCTCGAGTCATATATACTTATAATCTGTACGTTCGTATAATAAATCAAGCAATCAATCTTAAAATAAATATCACGTGTATATTAATGATACTCTGTGAGATACAACAAATTTGCAGTCGTTCATGTGGTTCGTTATCGTCGAGTTGAGATTTGTGCTGAATCGCCGCTTCTCGTCGTTCACTAAAGAGCGTAATGCGGCCGGCTAATTCGGACGGTCGATGTATTTCCTCGGAAATCCTTCAAAGGGACTGTGTCTCTGTACCGGCAGGTGGGTCAATTAACGAGCCGGAGGGGGTCTTGTTGACCGTTCTCTGTCCCCTCGAAGTTTCCAATGACGACGGTGAAACGATGTAACTACGAATCTCTAATTGCTGTAACGATGCCGGGACGTCCCACGCTGCGGATGAATGCACGTGCAAGTAGCTTAAATAATTCCGTTTTCCTAAACTGTGCTTTCTCTTTTACTAGTAAGAATTCCCTGCTATTTATTGACGAGAAAACCGTCGCTAGAGGCAACCAATGTATATATCGTATCTTATAGCGCCGACTCGGGAATTCTAAATATCGATATCTATTCTCGATTAATTAATCTAAAAATACTACTAAAAAAATACTTATTAATTAATCTAAAAATTCATGCGTTAAAATATTTAGTCGATCAAGAACTTCTAACTTTATTTCATCGAACTTAATTATAATGCAGACGATTTTGATTTCCAATATTGGAACAATTGTAAGTAAGACTACTAATAACTTTCCGAATAAACGGGCCAATGTTTTCGCGCTGAACTTTAGCAATTAATCGAGCGCGGCGAAAGAACGGGTTGGATGGAAGTAGGTGGCTAAAAGCGGCCGCGACTGTTTCGCCCCTCCAAACTCTCTGTTCGTCCACCCGTATTTCTCACTCCGTCGACCCTTTCCATCGACCTCTCCCTTGCAGTATTTCATCTCACTTTCTCGTTTACTTCCGTTTATCCGCCACGTGCGTTCTCGCACGTTAAATTACGTTCGCATCGACCCAACGAAACTTAACAAGACACAAAAAAATTGTAATTGCAGAAATTAAAGATCTGAGATCATTAATTTTTTAAATGATATTAATTTATTCGGAAAAAATTGCAGAGGAGAGTATTCTTTATACACTCATTGTGCGTTACATCCACCACGTGCGTTCTCGCACGTTAAATTACGTTCGCATCGATCCAACGAAAACTCAACAAGACGTAAAAAAAATTGTAATTGCAGAAATTAAAGACCTGAGATCATTCATTTTTTTAAAATGATATTAATTTATTTGGAAAAAATGCAGAGGAGAGTATTCTCTATATTCTCTTTGTGCGTTACACGATGAGTGTTTGAGTAAAACGATTGAATTCCGTTTTTTGTGCCGGTTTTCGCGAGCGTTTCTTTCTCAAACGAAAAGCGAATTTTTAGACGCGCGAATTTAGAAAAGTCGTCGTCGGAACGGAGATGGTTCGTCGCACTTTGCGCGAGAGCCACATATACGTGAGAGTCTGAGTCAGCGAGAGAGAACTAACTCCGAGGACATTTAAATTTATTTGAGGATAGCGTTGCGCGCAAACGCGGCACAGTCGTGAAAAATAACGGGAAAAC
This sequence comes from Lasius platythorax, assembly GCA_963971435.1. NCBI lineage: Eukaryota > Metazoa > Arthropoda > Insecta > Hymenoptera > Formicidae > Lasius > Lasius platythorax. The sequence continues at coordinate 13,973,528 of OZ020539.1, forward strand.
GAATGAAATCGCGTTGTGACGCGCGGGAGAAAGATACTTTTTTTTCCACTCCTTGACGCAGCACAATCGTCGTCATTTTTTTTACGCTTGCGCATTTAATTTAATTGACTCGCTCGATATGATTCAATTTCCACGAACGAAACGATCTGAGTCACGATCGCGGTGTGTCACGATGTGCTTGTACCATGTCGTTTTCCATAATTTCGAGACGGAGAGACGTTGTTAGTTTGCACAAACAGTATATATAGAGTCGAACGATCAATATTTGGAAGCTCGATGCCGAAATGTGTTATACGTTCCTCAAATGGTGATTATTATCTAATGGACTTGGTATATTGACTCCTTCGTAATTACGATTGAATAATTAATAATCATGCTGCCCTCGTTCTTTTCGCATCTCGGAATAATGAAGGTAACTTCTGGTCAGATTTGCGCAAAGATATGCGCGGATAGAGATAAAGCAATAAGATACGAAGGAAATAATTATTAGAAAATTACTTTTCCGAAGGAAACTTTACGAAATAAACATTTAGTAAGCGACGAGAAATTACTTCGCCCTAATTGCAATCTCGATTGGTTTATTAAGGCATTATGTTGTCGTAGCTCCGCGAGCGCAATTTACCAAACTCTAGTCAACAGATTCGCGTGGAATGGAATCTGATCGGTTATTTATGCCGTAATGATTGGGGTCCGCTGGTAGTAACGATGTTTGCAGAAAGAACGTACTTATTTGCGTCTATTACAGTTCACGGGCGATATTTCCAGTGCACGCGCGCGCGGTCCGCTCTTGTAATAAGATTTATCGGGCCGTAGGCAGCGCCGTGGATGTGTATCTCGCGCGGTCTGGTTTTGGTTAATAACACAGCAGGTCGGGACGGAGGCAGATACAAATTGCGAACGTGAAGCCGACGTGGCGAGAGTGAGAGAGAGAGAGAGAGAGAGAGAAAACGAGCGCGCGAACTCGCGCGAACAATGGAGCCAACGATGCCCGAGCCGGCGCAGTGAGATTGTGTGTTGTGTGTCGGGCGTTCTGGAAAAATGTAAACGGAACAGTTTGCTCGGAGTTGGGGGAGTTCAAATACACGGTAACGGACTGACGCTGACAAGTTTGCAATCGATAATCCTATAAATCCGCCGTCTTCTCGTACGAGATAAATCGATGCGCTGCCGTTTACGTTTCAGTCTTTTCACTAATCGTCCCCTTGCGCTTCGCGCGAAATTATCTCCACCATTTCACTCGGTGTCAACCGGCCGAAACTTTATTGTTTCGAAAGAGTTTACGACGCGCGCGTGAAATGTCAATATTCTCAACCATTTCGACCGTTGCACATTATCATTTTTTATTTTATTACCGAATAAAAAGCGTAATACTTCATAAAGAGAATAATATTTAAAAAATTATTTAGAGCTGAAAAATTTAATCATCTAAGAATATTCCTTGATCGATCATTCACTGATGCGTTTACCTTGCTCGTGTTCCTTCGCGGAAGAGGCGTGGGATCTAAGAATGAATTGACGCGAGCTTAATTAAGATAATAGCCGCGCGAGTCATCGTCTAATTAATACGCTCTCTTCACGAACGTCAAACCGATTCTTATCATTGATAAGGATGTCAGTTGACAAAAAAAAATCGACAAGCGCGGCGCGGGATGCTTATCGCCGGGCGGGTTATTAAGTCGTTTCGCGTCGGCGTGCAATGGAAGAGGAGCATCATCTCCCCGCGAAGAAAAGCTGTAACGGGGGGGAGATTACGAGGGGGTCCGGGGTACCGCTCGGCCCGCGTCTTAATAGCTTCATTCGATCGCGAAGGGCCCGTGGGGTAATTGATGGCCCTTCATTGTGTCCCGCCGCGAGAGCAACGCCTCGGCAGACGCGGCAATAAGGGCCGATGTCCTTCTCACTCTGGAGGGAGGGGATGGGAAATTACCCTTTCGTGCGTTATTAATGGTTTCGCAAGCGCCATCCTGGCAATAAGCAGCCGGCAACAAGCCGAATTCCCGGCACGTACACATCCCGGCTTAGCCGTGTATTATGTTTCTTCGCCACGCGCCACGCTGCGCGACTCGGCAACGCCTTCGACAAACGCCCGTATAACAATTAAACGCGACGCGTTTTCCTGCCAGCACCGCCTGGAAGCGTCGTTTATCCTTCCCCCCGCTTCCGCATCTTGATACCGGTGTAGCGTCGTATTGATAAACGAGGGGCCGTTCGATTTTAATTTTTTTGGCTTACAAATGCCTTACTTTAGGCGTGAAACGTTTGTCGTTCATTTTTACATAAGTAACATTATTTTTTTAAATTGTAAAATTGTCGTTCCCGAAAACTCTCATCGTAACAGCGCAGTGATTATATACGTATTCCATTTAACGCAATATGTGGTAATTATTTGAATGTAGAAGCGAGATTTCAGGTGTTCACTTTTGACAAAAAAAAATTCTGTGCTCCCGCTCGTAAAGATCGACGCGATTTTCGCTGATAGGCAGGTCTTATCACAGTTTTCTATACCGATCATCCGTTTTTCCCAACGGGCGTCGTGCCTCGTCGTCGCCCTTCGGAGACAAAGACAGAAAGCGCCTCGATATATAAATAATTTATCTCGGAAGCGGTTTCGCGAGACGTGACGCAACGCGGCGGCGACGTTGACGATGTGCGTTGCATGAAATATGAAATCCAATATAAACTTTCGAGCGATGTAAACCTTGAGCATCAACACCTGGCCACTATTCGGGTCGCGTCTACAACAATGTCTCCCGCGCGAAATAGCGCAATCCTTTAACCCTCTAATCATTTTCCACTCTCTCCCTCTCTCTTTACAACATTAAGTAGTCAATTAAAATTCATTAATCGGAACTCCGGAAATCACAAGTAAGGTGCTTTAATCTTGTTTACGGGCAAATCCGTTATACTTGGCGCACGATTGAATAAATTACGAGGCGTACCGCAACTTGACGAGCGTGAAACTCATTTCGCCGTTTTTCTGCTTTTTTTTTCTAGGATGCAGAGACAAAGCCGGCGTAGCTCGGAGGTGGAGGTTGCGCTTATGCGCCCTGTAAGCACAGCTGGCTAATAGCCTCGGAGCCCGTCCCCGACACCCTGCAGCCACACCAGGTAAGGATCTCTCGTCTACTTATACATGTAGGCTTTAAAGCCTGCCGTTTGCCTCTCGTGCTTTACTGCACAAAATCAGGATCACGCCGCCGTGTATTCTCGGGAGCGTGAAAACGCTCGTGTGTTGCTCACGCTTTTGCACGCGAGGCGGCAATTAACTGTTAATTCTTTCGTCTGAAAGGAATTAAGGAACGTCCCTCGAAGTGAAGTGATCGTGACGAGATTATTGGCGTTCGATATTCGTTAATATAATACGAAATATATATACTTGCTATTAACCTTTCGTGCTTGCAAGACTATTAAGGTCATAAATCGATAGTTTATATTCCAACTTCCGGATTTATCGGAAAATATTTTAAAAGTTATCCGAAGACTATCCCCTTGAAAATTTTTTTTTTTGTTAGGTCTTGGACATTTTTTATGTCTGCAATGTATCGGGGCAACTTTGTCTAGATCCGATAGAATTTCTTAATCTTTCTCGAGATTATGGACTTAAATAACATAATTGTCGTCTCTCGTCGCTGTGTCACAAAAGAAATTGCAAAAATACCGTTGTTGCAGAATAATGGAGAGAATACAAATAGGTTCGTTTACATTAAAATATCGTTTAGTTAACAATGAATATACTTTTCCCTGGAGCTTTTATAGTTTCACTGTACTCTAGCGTCGTTCGTGGATGTGCGATAAAAAAACACGCAGCAGTTTCTAGTTATTGAATTAATCATTCGAGATATTAAAAAATAGAGGCATTATGTGTGTGCAAACGGTCTTCCTTAATACTGAATATTTGTTTTTCAATATTACGAGATTCGACTTGTCTCATTATTTGTCGTATGTGCGTATTAAAAATTACTCTCTTCTCGGGGAATATAATTTTTTTAGAAGAAACTTCTTGTGTTTAATTTTATTTTCAATTTTCTGTATGAAATATATAAATTCGCGTTTAAAAGAGCGCGCGATGTTATCATATATTTGTTATTTTAATTCGAACAATACATTGAATCATATATTTGTTATTTTAATTTGAGGCAACTCGTGCTTGCGACGCGTACAATCGCGTTTATATGTACACAAGTACCATCGCATCGAGAGAAACCGCGAATTGCGAGGCGATAATAAAAAATAAATAAGGGACGGAAAAAAAGGGAAACACAAACGGAGCGAAACGTTTATTCTTTCGAGCACAACCACAACCAAGTATATCTCGAAACTATGCGGACGCGCGCGCGCGTAAATCGCGCACGTAAATTGCATAATGCAAATCAGCGTCGTTCCGGCCGAAAGCTCCGCGGGGGAAAAAGGATCCATCAAAATTCATGGTCGCTCGCTATATGCCGGTGGATAAAGCGGGGCTTTCTCGCGTAAGCGCAACGACCGTTTCTTGCAACTGCATTTTTCGGGCGAGCTGCAACCCGAATCGCCGCGTTGGGAATTGCCGGCATTGAATGGACGGAGACGCAACTCTCTCCGTGTATTTTCTCCGGGGAACGGGCGACAAAGTTTTATCCGCCGTCGTCGTGCCGGCGTATACACGCGTCCGGAGACGTCATTTTTCTCGATGCGAACTCTCCATCTCCCTCTCCTCCGCGCATTTTTCCCCCGTTTCATGGGGAGGAACAGCGGAGAGACGAGATGCATTTATTCATGTTTCATCGTTTCTCCTTTATCGCACCTCAAGGCGCGTTGTCACGAAAACCGGAAATTCTTCTCTCTCGTATATCTCATTCGCTCGTGAACGAGTATTCATATCCGCGGATATGTTAAATAAATATCGCGTTCCACGCTGATCCGCGAATAGACGGATCGATCGATGAATCCATATTACGTGCGCTCCGCGCATTCATAATCTGCCGCGTAATTCGGCGTAATTTATCTGGCATAATTTATTCCGTTTGTATAATACGGTCGGTAATCTTCTCTGCGGGTTACTCGGCGAATTAATGTATTTTATTTAAGGCAAATAAACAGGCTTATTGCTGTACATCGCATATAAAAGACAGTGTGCACGGATCGTGTATATGTATATTCTTCGACCAATAACGATAAGCCGCTATCGTTAAGCCGTTTAATCGAAATTTCCTCGATTCGGAGGATTACATTCCTTTCTGGAATTAATTGGATTTTCGGAAATTCGAGAGATTTTGCCAGACGAGTGAGTTTTTCTGCATTTTCGTTGAAATTTCCGCGAGCACTTGTCGTCATCGCTTCGCAAATTTACCACTATTAGACAACTATCCTTGGCGCCGGATAAGATTTCGCCCAGGACTTCCGGAATTCTGCCAATAAACGGCCGCGCGCGATGGGTGGTACCTTCTTCCGCTTTCCCGGCGCGATCGACCAGTGCGAAATTGCACGGGAAAACTCCGGTAATAAGTCGTCGGGATTGCAGACCGATGGATTCTTCTCTATTGCGCCCACGTCTCGAACGGACGCACGTGCTGATTCTCTCGCACGTGTTCGAATGTTGGATAAATCTTTCTCCGGAAATCAAAGCACATTTAGGATAAGAGCGAAGAGATGTCTTTCGACGATAATACGCTCTATAACACCGATAATATTTCGCGATTATTGCCAATTAATATTACAGTATAATAGATGACGGGAAAAATATCGTGAAATCTTGTCACATTACCGATTACGTCCAAAGCTGTACGCGACGGATTTTACAAGACTAATCGTATACTGCCGCATTCGATCATCGTGCGCGAATGCCGGGGGAACGTATCCAATTTCGCCAGAAATCCCCGATAAACACGTCCTCTCCGTGCGCGATCGAGTTGGCGGTATCGAGTATCGAGCGACCTTAGAATTTCGCGTAGAAGCGTTTCGTGCGCGAGGAAGACCGATGCGACCAAACGAATGAAGGAGACAGTAGAGTCGGAGTCATGTAAGCGATTCTACTTTGCATGAATATTCAATATCGAGAGCCGTGATTTTGCAAGCCGCCTACTCTTTATCGAAACTTTCTCGTCGCTCGACACCGTCATCGATAACCGTCCGTGAAAGGAATTTTTTTTTCTCACGCTTCTACCGAGAAAGCCGCGGTATGTTTATACCTCTCCCCATCTTATTGCTTATTTATTTTCGTATTTTTTTTACTCTTATTGTTTGTTTTATTATCAATTACATATTAATTCCAAGCGTAAAATTAATTATCTTTTCTTTTCTTTCTCCATTGTTAAGAAATTCGTTATTCTATTATATCAAAAATATTGATATATTGTTTATTTATGCATTATTTACTTAGAGTTTGTTATAATCTGATCGTGAATTATGTTAATTCTGTATATAAAATATTGATAATTTGTCTCTTCCATTGTTGTAATGAAATTTACTATGCATATAGAGCGTTAATCGAATCGCTAAAAAATCGTCGACACGATTTCGAAAGTTGCACAAATCTAACTAAATCGATCGTGAACCGCGATCTGTTATTTCAGTTGTTACTTTCGCTATTATATTTAATTATACACGATTTTCTCCCTATTTTTTTCTCTATGTCTCTTTTTTTATCTCAATGTTTCAAAAACTACCGGTTTTTATGTCGGTTGATGTATGTCGATTAAAAATTTGTGCCATTAAATCAAGCGATGATAAAACGCCGTGTCAGAACGCGCCGTGCTTTTTTAAACTGCTTTCTACGTGCTCGCGTAATGCATTTATTTGCTGGACACAGTGGCATAGCTAAAATTTACGAGCTCTTACGTAAAACTCTATTTCTCGATTCCTCGTTTGTTTTTATAAACAAAGCTGTTTAAAATTAAATATATACGTTGAAGTAAGCGAATTCGCACACAATTAACATAATTAAGTTTATGATATTATTCTGTTATATACGTATAATAATAACGATAATGGAGTATGTGAAAAGATTCTGGCAAATAAAAATTTATCCGACTTCGCAGTTTCGACTTCGTCTCGGAAAAGCGAGGGAAAAGTTTGGAGATTCGCTACATTTTTCAGGCTTCCGCGAAAGCTCCGCTTTCTCTCATTATGAGATAGTATCTTCTCTTTCTTTCTCTCCCTCTCTTTCTACGCAAAATTCGGCGGGATAATTCTCCGGGATTTTCAATTGTGTCCATACGCGGGGAAGGGGACGGCGGAAGGACATGTCAGTTGCAGCGATCGTCGGAGCTTTTGTGCGCGCGCTTGCAGAGGCTGTGCAATGGAAATTCGGTCCTGGTGTCGATCGCCTGCAGCTAGATCGGAGTTTATCTACACGCACGTTCGCGCTCGCGCCCGCTGGCCGTATTAGCAACAATCGACGATAAACCGCACCGATAAACGCGCCCGTTGAACGGACATGTGGTCGACGCGGCGTAACGAAACGCGCTCTCGATGAAACACACTATGATGAGAGGTTTTTTTTTCTATCTCTCAAACCCTTTTTATATATATAACGCACGCGTGACTACGCTTTGACGAACGAGATGCGCGTTTCTAAGAGGGTTGTTCAATCCTTTTCTCCATCGAAGATTAGTTTCATGAACATTAAGTGAAGAGTTCTCTGTCTTACTCCCTTAGAAAAATGCAAGTTTTTCATTTTTTTTTTTTGGTAGAGACAAAGTTAAAGGGCAACAGAGAATTTTAGTCTTTTTTTTTAGATAATTTTAGGAATGTTTATGAGATATTCAGTCTTGTAAGGATATTTTACTATATTTGCGATAAAGGATTAATTACTGGTTGCTCGGCAATAATCCGATAACGAATCGATGAGCGGGACCGATAACTCTCGGCGCGAACACAGGTGGTTCACATCGTTGCTAGACGCGGCCGCGGGCTCGATGTTGGTATCGATGACGCATTTGCCCGAATACGGGCCGAATCGTACGTGTTCGTGGACAGGCCGTAATTATTTGCGTCACCAGAACCGTAAATCACCATCACTCGCCGGCGACGTGTGATCGGATTAAAAGCGCTAAACTCGCGGTCATGAATTTTTTTTTCTCTCGCCTCGCTATGAAATCTATTTCGCCCGCTCCGAAACTCGTGATGGAAGATGACGCATTCGCATACGACGACGGATTGCGTTATTTATCGTACAAATTCGGACGACGAGTGGAAATATAACGCGAGAGTCGCCGCCGGGAAATGTGGCTAAATAATGATTGTGATTTATTCGGGGCGTTTATTATCATTTCACGTTGGATTGATATTTCTGTATTTACTAAATTCATACAACAACAATCTACATATATCCTGCATTAATCAGTAAATCTAATTGGACTATAAAATGTACAAGGTATTCACGCGTTGTGTATGTTTTTCGAAATTATAGATACTAGAGGAGATGAAATTTGTCTGCTCTTTTATTTTATTATATATATATAAAAGAAAGAGAGAGAGAGAGAGGATAAGTGTGGGGGCTTAGCGACCTTTCATTGACGCGCCGTAAATCCAGATAATCAGAGAACAACGGAAAGAGTTCCGCTTGTTTCACTTGGACGACGTGCCGAGAGGGAAAGGATTTACTCGTACATTTTACGTCTTAAAAAAAGAGCAGAAGAGAAGCATTTATTTACGAGCGCCAATTGTGACGAAACGATCTGATGGCCCGTAAATCCATCCGTCGAGTAATAACGAGCTACGTCTGCAGACGATCTGGTTCTCGTTCCTGTATTCCTCGCTCTCGCTCGCTTTTTCTTCTCAACTCGCGCCCATCGTTCGATGGGCACATCACCGGGAACGTATAATCGATTCTCGTCGTTTTCATTCGGCCTCGTGACAACGTCCGCGTTACGATTGACGTATTATCTCGACACTTTCGTCCCGCAGTTGCTCGTTTCGCGCACAGAAACGGAGAGAATTTTTCTTCAATTCCCTTCTGCTTCGCGTGACTGAATCAAACGACTTTTTAAGAGAGACGATGTATCGAGATCGAGAAATGGAAACAAAATTTTTATTCTTTCTAAGGAAGAAATCAATTTAATAGTTCATATAAAAAGATAGATGGTTTGTTGTCGTTATACAACGCGCGCTTTTACTCGTTTTCTATAAATGAATGCGCACCGATAATTTATATAAATATTTATACGTAACCTGTGCATACGTTTTGTAAAAAGAAAGAGTTTTCATTTACCACTCACACATTTTGTATTTCTGCCGCGAAAAATTTACATTTAAATTGTTTATGAGTCGCTCATTATTTATGAGTCATAACTCATTTTCGTATTATTCTTTCTTCGAGGAAGGAGTTCGAACAAGTTTTTGCGCGGTAAAATCTCTATCGACACGCTCCAGGCTTTTCTATATACGCACACCGAGAGCGGTGAAACTCGTAATTATATAAGCAGCCGGTAGCCAAATTTTGGCGTTCCGCGCGAAAACGCACGAGACACGCGCGGAGACACACGGCTATCATGGAGAGGAATAACCGGCGTACGTATAGCGACCGTATGTATAAATTCAAATCACTCGTTGCACCATAAAGCGGCGCGTGAATATTCATCGACCCTCGGTCTGGATTACTACTCCCCTCGTCCCTCCGGACATGTGTTAGCGACTACACCGGGTACACGAGACGGAAAGGCGAATTGAGGGGGGGAGCAGAGGGGAACGGAGCTCTGGTTAAGGTTCATTTATACTGCAGCATTTCGACAAACTTCAGGCGTTTCGAAAACCTTCAGAATTTTCTCACCTTTTGCTAGGATTGTCGTGCGATATGAAATGTGAAAACACGCTTTTTATCTTTCACTGCACATGTTTTTTTTAATTTTTTTTAAACTTTATTACACATTACAAGACATTTTTATTCCGACAGATTTTTTCGCTTTTCGCGTATCCTCGATAATTTGTGAATGTAACTCGATTGTATTATAAAAGTATGACATTCTTTCTTTGTCCCTATTTGCATAAGTTGCATATTATCGTTAGGCAAAAGGTGTTTATGAGGCGAATCGCTTCTCAAGTTACGTGCCGGCAAATATTTATTATCGCAATCGCGAAGCTCGCTGACGAAAAGTGGCTGCGCAGCAAAATCGCATTGACCCGAGAAGATTCGGCATTATTATCCTTGAGATTAAATCGCGCTTTTGCTAATCTGTTGGATCTCTGACATCTTTGCGTACAACGACGATTAGCGTTATAACTGGATTCTATGAAAAGGAGTATCTTGACTTTTAACATTTAATGAGAAAATAGTTTAGAAATTTATACACATCATTACGTTATGATTTTAATGTCTGAAGCAGTTACAAAAACGGTTCGTAATATAAAATTCACTTAAAAAGTTATTCACTTAAAAAGTTACATATTAGAATGTCGAGAATGTTGAGAAAAATAGATATTAAATATGTGAAAATTAACATCCGCCGGGGATATACTAAAAACACGATTTTTTTTATTTTTACTCTAATACTATCCTTCTATATTTAATCTAAATGAGAGTGGGCTTTTCTCATTATAAGAAACGTGAAACGTATTACAGAATATTTTATTTACACGTATTTCGCGCTCTTGAAAATTGCCTCGAAAATCAAATTTTTGGGAAAATTTATATTATGAGAATACGCATTTTTTTTTTGTACGCAACGATGCGAAATAACAAAGTGAATAACAGGAACAAGCAGAATACTCTCGCAATGCGCGCGCCAAAGTTCCAACTAGAAGAAGGAGATGTAACTGCGCGCCTCTCTCACACTAATGCGGGAACACAATGTTTCCGACTGGTTGGTTCGCGCGGGTTTAAGCCAGAATGCGGTGAATCGGCCTTAACACGACCGCGTATCGTACTGTACCGTGGCTGAGCTGAGAGTGCCGTTCTTGCAGCGAAACCGGTTTTGCCGAGCGGCGAGTCCGCACTCGCGCGAGCGCACGTTTGCGTTTACGATAAGCGCGTCGTCTCTAGTCGACGAACGTGCGCGAACGCTGTTATCATTGTCGCTATTAATTTACGGCAGATTAATGGTCGGCAAATACGCGACACTTAAACGACCATGGGAGTAATCGTTGATCATTGGACTGATAATCATTCCGTTTAGGTCTTTTATTGTCGCATAATGCGTGTAAATTTCATAGCATCGGCAATTTAGAATTAGTTAGAGAATTCTCATTAACTATTAATAGAATAATAATATTAACATAAATTATAATGAATATGTTATACTCTCATAAGACATGACACATTATTTAATCATTGATAATATATAAATTAAATTATATATAATATATTAATATAATATAATAATATATAATTTAATTATTATATAATATAAAAATTAATTCGCGAGAAGCAGAAACTTGTTGGCGTGAAAAAAGAATATCTTTCGAGTTGAAAAGATATGGGATTTATTTTTTGATAAATAGTCGAAGAAATAATAAATGGCTCTTTTTCGCGATGCAGCATATAGCGTCCAATTAAATTTCATCGAACTTAAGTGTCCATCTTGCGGTAGATTCCTCGGCATTCCTCGGAAGACAGCGTGAATCTGGAATTTGGGAAAAAAAAATTCCGCAACGCGAGGGTGATTTACTCAGTGGCGAGGAAAAATGATCGCTGCAATAAATCTGAACGAATCTCGAGACCGGATCTGTAAGCGAGCGTATGCAAATAAGATTCTCAGCGGTTTCTCTTGAACGCGTTAAAAATCTCCGGGCACTTTTCTTCGTCTACTTTGAAACGTGGATCTTTGAAATTGAGTCGACACATACGAAAGTCCTTCGGCAATCCGCAAAGTCTTCGACCCTTCGATCTTTCCCTGTTTCTCCATGCTGTAACGAAGACTTCGTTGCACTCTTTACCGCGCATCGGGAAACCATTCTACGAAAGCGAGAACAACGAATCTCGGAAGAGAAACGAGACGACGTAGACGTAGAAGAAAAATTGATAAGAAATGCGATATCGTTAATGGCAGTGTACTATTAATCGTTTTCCAGACGTATTGGAAAACCAATTGGGGCAGAACGGACGAAAGGAAGGAACGTAAAGTTTTTAACGACGTCGAGAGAGATCGCGTCTCTCGGAATGTTTCAAATGCAATCGCTCTTTTCGCGAACGATCGAATTCTCCAAGTTTTGCAAATGCACTTGAGCAAATAGATAGAGATCCGCGGAGAAGAGCACTCTCTCTCTCTCTCTCCAGAATTATGCGCAATACCTTATTAATTTTAATTGACTTTATCGTCGCTGTACTCGACATGTCGAAAGTCCGCTGAAACGCGAGAGGAGAGTTTCGCAGTTGCCAGGCTATAACAATTCAACAATCTACCAAGAATGCAGTAGCGAGGAAATTAATGGAATCGAATCGCCGATAAATATATTTCATCGGATCTCCTTCTCTCCTTTTGCAACCAACTTGAAGTCCTAGGGAGTTTCGAGACGACACACGCGGACGATAATCGAAATCAATTTGCAGCTCTCGTGACATTAATTTCCATTAAAGTTGATCGTGGAACGCGCGGGTCGGTTAACAAAGCCCGCCGTGCTCGGCGATTGATCGGGAAATCCGAGCACACTCCGAGAGAACATGCAATACACTTCGACGTTCTGTTTTCCCACGCGATTCGCGAGGCAGAGAGGGATTTTACAGCCAGCGTCCCTCCTCGAAGCGCGCGCGTGGAAAGAAACTTTTCGAAACTGCCTGCGAGTTTATCGAAACTCTCTCTCTTTCTCTCAACATTCCCGTTTTTAATGAATACTCCGCGAGCGAAATATTCCGATACAGCGCCTTTGTCTCGAGATCTCCGAGCGACGACACGAATGTTCCGTTTTAATTATCCCGAACCACTTTAATGTTTCGTAGGACGCGGTGACATTTGCCGAATTATTGACTGACAAGTCGACGCTGTGCTCGGGAATGATTACTGTTTCTTAGAAATCCGTGAAATTCCGTCGCAGATCGTTTCAATTCGCGAATCGTGACGAAATTTAAAACATATTGGCAAAAATAATTTCTGATTTCAAACTAAAAGCAATTTCAAATGCAAGATATATAAATATTGAGAAGAGTTATAATCGAGGAGGATTATTTATTAATCATTAAAAGGGAAAACAAAGAATTTTATAATGTCATCGTTTTTTTAAAACAATTTGAATTGAATTCACTTTCGACGTCGAGAAGCACTCTGGAATTTATTCTCCAACGTTAACTACACACAATAGCGAGCGTGGAAATAAACTTCATTACTTTATAATCATAGACATCGATTGCCGATTGACCTTACAAGAGTTTAACGCGATTCAATCGTTATGGATGGAAACGGCGAACGGTCCGCTATCTTGATCAGCTGATCGATCGAAGGTTCGAGCGGCGATTAGATCGCAGTCGGGAGATCGTCGAGGCGTATAAACGATCTTCTCCCATTTGTTCCAACGATCGTCGGCGGAATTATTGGGATTCTATGCTACCGGAGCGCAAGTTGGTGTAAGTAACTACGTAAGGAAGACCAAGAATCCTCACGCTCACTGCATGTAGTACAGTAGTTCAATTAGTTCCCCTCTTTCGGCGGCGCAGTCCTATCTTGGCCTAATCTGGCTTGGCTTTGTTGATGACGCGACTATCTCCTTCAGTCCACGAGATTTAACCAACACAGTTCTATGTTCTATTCCGCTTTTCCTTGCATTCGCTGATTCGTTTTCTTTAGCGGAATATTTTCCTCGGATCTACCACCGTGTCGTGGCAAATTGTTTTTTTTTGGAACAATTATACGTTTGCGATTTCGATATCATAAGCATGTAAATGCTTCAAAGAATGTTGAAAGATTTATGTATTTAAATACATTCCGACAATATAAAATAGAAGACGAGGCGCAGCAGGCGGGGCGGTTCTTTCTACCATTTTCTTCTTATGAAATAATAAAATTTCTATTTCTATTAAAATTTCTACCATTTTTTTCTTATGAAATAATAAAATTATCTAGTCTCGTGTCGTCCGAAAACTGGTCTTTCGTTCCACTTGATTTAGTCATAAGCTCCGTGACATGTGATTATGGGACAACATGAAGTTTCTGGGCGAAACCTTAAATGCGGAATCATTATGGGTAACAAATTTTCACAGTTTTGTCCCTTTTTCCGCACCTCTCGTCTTTGATTTCCATCCGTTTCTTTGTCCCGCCCTCCTACTGAGCTTTCTTTTAGGTGTTTACAATTCTATTTTCGGCAATCGACCGCCGACTAGTTTTTTTTTCGAATATAAGAGATTCATGCCGCGCCATTGTAATCGTGTTTTTATCAAAGTTCATTATTCTATTTGTTTGTGAAATTAGCTTGTGAAATTAATTATAACGAGCTCACACATTTATTTCCTGTGAAAAAAGTTATTAGATACTTATTAGATTATTTAAAAATTAGAATAAAGTGATATAGTATTCGTTTACAGTATTTTTTAAGATTTTATAAAAGTAGTTTTATTCTCGTTAAAATCAGTTGAGTAGAACATGGCCAAAAGTCAATCAGTGATATAAAACATAAAGTAGAAAAAAAAAACATAAGTAAGAAACGCATATTTTTTTATTAGCAAAAGATGCTGTTTGTGTTTGAGAAAACTTCTAATTGGCTCTTAAAAAAATATTCTGGCTTCGCCGAAAAATCTTACGAGTTTCATTAAGCATGGACAAGTATGAGTAAACTCGATATACCTTATTCATATGTAATTAGAGAGACGAAGTTAGAAATGACGCAATTATAAAAGCACCATCCAAAGTCCCGCAATTCCTTATCGGTCTTAACGGCGGCGACCGCGAGGCGATTGCCAACGGAATTTCCGCGGGATTTAATTATACACGGGCATAAGTGAGGCGATCGTGGGCTAACGATGTTTACGAGCTTTCACCAAAGTTCCGAAGCGCACGGAGACGAGGACTCCGCCGCGGCTTGATTTAAGGCTTTATGGCGATAGTTTTGATTTAATCCTCTCTCGCGCGCGTGAACTCTCTTGCTGCTTGACGGCGATTTTAATCCTATCATATTTTGATTTGGCTGCTTTCAGCCGACGGAATTGGAGCATTTCTCGTCTTTTAAGTAGATATTTGTAATTTTTTTACAATTTTTATTGCTAATTAACCGTATTTATATTAACGGATAAGCTATTTTAATGGCTCATTAAGATGGCCATTTCTTACTAATAATAGAATCGTTTTGCAAAGCTCATGTTTTTAAAGGAATATATACACGTATGCGCGCGCGCACATATGCGTGTGCGGATATTAAGGAAGGATTTTGCGTTCAATGGCTGAATGCTGTGCACGTTCAAGCACTATTTCGTTTCAACGAAATGAGAAATTGCCGGGATACGTTGGTGCCCGGCGTGCGTTTCCAGGGTTAATACTAATATTACATCCTAAAGCAGATCTCTGAAGCGTCGCTTCTCCGCAGTAGCGATCTTCTTTCATCGGGAAGTGGTACTCAAAGGGAGAAGAAACGGCCGACGCGGGACAAGCGAGTGTTTAATATTTAAACACCGCACGACACCGTTCCTAAATATTTATATCATCTTCTTATGCCTCCTCATACCTCGCACCCTCGCGTTGTTCCCATGGTTGTTTGTGGCTTGGTAACGAAATTGCCAGCTTGAAACCGCCCCCTTTCTTTATCGTACCTCAGCTACTGTCTTTCTCTCTCTTTCTCTCTCTCTCTCGCTCTGTTTTCACGGATCTGTTTATTTTCGCGAGTCTCGAGGACGTTCTCCTTTTCCTCGACTTTGTTCGTGGAATGTAGCATGCTTTCATTTTGTTACCCCGAAATGTTCTCCTTTCAACATCCAAACGATCTGAATTTTATACAGTATACAGTATTACACAATTGTTTTATAATTACAATTTCCATTTCTCGTATCTTCAGCAAATTTAGAAGCTTTGTGCGGAATTATGACATAAAGTGAAGTTTCGAAGTTATTTTTAGAATTGAATCATTTACTTTTGCGTGACATGACTATGGAGAAACATAAATGATTATTATTAATTTCGCGGTTGGATAACAAGTTTCGAATTTACTACTTGTTTTTCAAAAAGAAGTCGAGCAACATATCGCTACAACAACCTGCCTGAAATAACGTGTTCTTAAAGCAGGAAATAGTCGACGCATAATATGAGACACGTTCTTCGATGAAAGATTAACACTCGATCGCTTGAATAAATTATTCGCGTTCATTATTTTTTTTTTTCTTATATCGCGACTCTTAATATACAGTTGACATTAAACTGAAATTAATCTACATTTAGATCGCTGTTGAATTTACAGCTGCCGTCGCCGTTCGGTGCTCATTAAACATGATGATTATCCGCGATTAATTATATCCCTCTCGTAATCTCGCGATGCTTTTATTCCTAATACGTTGATTAATGTTGTCGACTTTACGTTGGTGACTTGCATAAGCGACACCGTCTCGTCCGACTTTTGCGCAATTAATTCCGCCATAGTTCCTCGTGCCTGACCCTCTCCACTTCCTCCTCTCGCATGTCTTAATCAATGCGCGCGGAAAAATTGCTTCTTATTTCGCGAGCGTGTTAATAACGCGCGAGCGGTGCAAGTCGCGTGCAAGTTAATGATCAGTAATCGTCGTATGTGGGTTCACGATCGTCGCCCGGGCGATCATGATTATCGACGTATCCGCGTTAATTTTGTAGCTTTCATGAACCGTGGCCGACACGCTCTCTTAACTAATCGGTCCGCAACGATCGCGGGATATAAGGTCTGGAAAATAATTTCACGGATACAGCTGCGCGCGCGAGACCGAAAATGTACCGTGAAACAAGCACAGACAGGCAGGTAATCTAAATAAGAATCTTGTTCGCGGGAATTTGCAAAGTATCTTCTCCCGTCTTAAGACCCTGTATCTCGTTTAAATTTAGAGCGATCACACTTGTGTAGGAGCGACCGGCATCTAGCCGGTCACCGGTATCGTTTCCTCGGGAATTCTCGCTACTTTGATAACGAACAGCCTCCGAGAATACTCCATACGTAGCCGTTCTATCGCCATTGTTTTTAATGTCCATGCGCGAGAGTTAATTCGCCGACGTGTTACGATACTGTCCTCGCGACAATGGGCACATTACGTGGATTATATTAGATTACATAAGGGCGCATATATATAATAAAACGAGGATAGTGTGTAGGACGGTAGGTATACGTAATACAAAATTAGGGCATCGCTTCGTAAAGCTTTAATCCTTTAATTCTATAGGATACTCCTTTTATTTTGTGTCTTCATATGTTGTGTTCATTTGACATTAGCGTTTTGTTTAATATAATTTAAATTTTGTGTCTCACGCGTACGTTGACTTATTTTAATTTAATCAAAAAATGGCAATCATGCAAACAATAAATATTTGAAAATTCAATGTATAGAATAGAAATGTTTTCTGCAGAGTACATGTCAATTTTATATACTGATAGTAGTGCTATTTTTATTGCAAACTGATAATCATGGAACACATACTAAGTAAAAAAATGATATATTCTTTATACTACATTTTTTATATAAAACAATTTCAAAGTTGGAATTGCACGAAAGGTGAAATGTTTTTTTTTGTTTTTTATAATACTTGAAATTTCAACAGAAAATTAGTTTTTTATATTGCAAAACGTGTTAATCCTTTTTGGAGCAATTTAAAAAATTTAACATTAGTGTTTTCGCTCGTATACGATATCGATATAGCGAACGGCGCCAAAAGTTGATACATATGTGTGTGTAACAGCTTTAGTCTGTTATAATTTAATCGGGTAATAGAAATTTCAGATAATCCGCGTGCCATGGAGAAAGAGAGAGGAGAGAGAGATATATATATCCGCGCGATGTGCACATTGATTAGAAACGATTACGTCGTTCGCCAACGATACTCCGAATTTCTGTCGGGGGAATTCTGGAATTCTCCCTCCCTCTTTCTGCATATCGTATCCTGCGCCTGATAATACTCGCACAAACAGACGTCATTCATCCAGAGAGCGGCCGTAATGCTCTCGACGTCGCGTATGTATTGTATATTCAGATACGTAACGGACGGTGCATTGCGAATATTTGTCTTTTCATAAATATCGCAGCTGCGCCGCATTGAGTAAAATTTATATCAGCGTAGCGGCATGTAATAAAAATGGAGATAAAAATGGAGATGAGTATAACGATGAATAAAAATGGAGATGTCCATTCGCGAAAGGGCGCTCTGCGTTTTAAAATCTGGAAATGTCATCGCGTAATTTTACACGATTGCTGCTTTTTAAAGCAGCAGACAATGGTTAAACCAACGTAAAAGTTAATATTTATTACACATTTGTGGTTTTTTTTTATTATAAAAAAGAATATTGTGTCATATTTATAAAAATTTTATAATGTTTAGATGTTTATAGTGTTTCGCGAATATTAAATAATTAAATAGTGTTATAGAAAATATATAACGATTAAAGATTTTATTCTGCGATTATACAGAAAATTTAATCGGCTAATGCTATTCTATCGGATGCTACTATTCCAATTGCCAAATTTGTGATTTCTGTGACGCGATTTTCGGGCGACGATTTCTGCATCTGGGCCGACAGCGGCGTTCGCTTTCTCGATCGACCTCGATTCTCTTACGGACAGGTTTACCGGGAATTTGGGTCCGATAAATTCGATATACACGCGTCGACGACAATGCCAGAACGACCGAGTCGACTCGGCTCATCGTCGACGTCGGCGTGTATCGATCGTGTTACCATGACGAGCCCTACAGCCACGTGATTTCGATAATCCAGTAAAGTCGGGCACTTCCGATCCGAAGATCGAAGCACGTGATTTTACAGTTTTAGTCTGTTTTGCGCCGCTTTCGATTTGCTTCTATTAATCACGTAAGATACATATCTTCCTATCGACTGGATCTTGATATTCAGATGAAATCTAATAGCGCTCGCAAAATTGATTAGTACGATGTATCGCGTATCCTTTACGAATTATGCTTACATATGTGTAAGTGCATTATAATTGAATGGAGAAATACATAATTTGTTATTCCTCTTCTTACTCACGGATTTGTGTCAGAAAATTTTATATTTACTCTAATTGGATGGTCCCGAGTTTCGTTTGGAGTTTAATCTATTCTAGAGATGAATTTATGTATTAATAGTCTGTACTTTGTACATATTGAATAACGAATTTCAACATAGCAGACAATGCTATTTGCGGAATATTTTGCATTACTTGTTTTAATAAACCGTGATAAATCATATCAAGTGGGTATATTTCTATCGGATGAGAAAATCGATGAGCGCACGTTATAAATCGCAAAAAAAAACAGAACAAAAGTTTAATTTGAAACAAGTTTGACTAGTTTTGATGTCATCCATATTTCAAAGTTGCTCAGTCGTGTATTTTTGCGGACACATTGGTATTCGCGTTTGTATAAAATTGCGATTTCTATCTCGTTGCCGGCTCGAGATTTTTTAGAACATGTAATATGGATATTTTTTCGCTTTTTGAATTTTAGATAAATAATTTAGGTAGCAGTGTTGCGTGCTCGCGCGAGGCGAGCTATTATCAATATTTAATAAAGCCTCACCGAACGTTTGCACAAAATCTCTTATGAATTAATTTTACAATCTGCATACATATATGTATATCCAAATGCCCAAATAATTACTAGTCTAGGATATATATTTCAAAACATTTACTGTATAACAGAGTTTCACTGTTAATAATTATAGCATTAATTTAATAACTATATCCTTTGCAGTTAAGCGGAACAGTAGATGAGATTTTAAGAGAGATTACACGATCAATATATGCATTCGAGTGATTAATAGTCCAAAAGTCGCGTTAATTCGATTGTTGTGCGTCACTCCTCATTTTCGTTTCGTATCCTGCTATTAATTC
The DNA here is from genome assembly GCA_963971435.1 of Lasius platythorax. NCBI lineage: Eukaryota > Metazoa > Arthropoda > Insecta > Hymenoptera > Formicidae > Lasius > Lasius platythorax. The sequence goes on from OZ020539.1 coordinate 13,993,410, forward strand.
AATATTAAGCGTGTAATACACTCGCGCGCTTAGAGAATTAGATTTCATATTTTAACATATGTATTAAATATGCGAAGATCGCGCGCGCGCAGGAAGCTGGTATATCGAGATACGTCACGTGCAATATGGCCCCTATCTGCCAGTACATAATTCATCCGTTTACGTTTAACGCGCGAAAAATGTGTCATTAATCCTCAATTAGGTCGGTCGATAAATCAGTCGTGCGTCGCGCATCGCGGTACTTAACCCTCAGCAACCCCGAATGCATTAATCTGCCGGCGAATTAACAAGATCATCCTCGCTCAGGCGTAAATCCGTAAGCACCCGTTGCACGAGGCGTCCCATATCGACTCTATAATGCATGCTCGTATGCATATACGTATATACGCGGCCGTGTATACATTCTGGGTGTCCCGGAACTATTGCCGTATACATATATTCCCCGTGCAGTTTGCTCGGTCAATTTAAGATCGACTTGGTTTCAGAATTCCAGAATAATAATACAACGATTGCGTTATACATCGAAACGCATATTCATCAATATAAATTATTACTTTTAGAATCATACGGCAATATTCTCCATCGCTAATATTTTCAAGTTAGTAAACTTTTGGCTTGTACAACGTTTATAATATTTTTCCTTGCAAGCATCCCTTTAATTAACTTAAAAGAAGCTTCTTATTTTTTTTTCCTGCAATATCGAGCGGCGGAGCCTCGTCGAAACGTTGAAAGTTGAAAAAATAAAACATCGCGAAAAGAAATTATCCATTGAAACGTACATTTATCGAAGTAAAATCGACTTGAAATCAGTTACGGAGACGAGAGGAATGGCAACGGTAGTGCTCTGGGATAACCTGTACATTATATCTCGGCGCTGCTGTCTGTGCGCGCTCGAAGCTCGAGTAATTACGTTACTCGGCGAATTAATTAGCCAGCAGGCGACGGTTATCAATAGTTGCTGGAAGGGTACGCGCGCGGTTAAGCAGATATCGATCGGCAACGCGATCGACGCCGTTCGCGCCGCACCGTCGACACAGGCACTAACGATTGTCGATTGACGATCGGTTCTCTTTCATCCTAGCATTATTACTAACGTCTCATTTTCCGACACGTGCATCCGCGCATTTATCGCAGCTTTCGCGCGCGCGCGCATCTTTCTTCTTGCTACTTTAATTATGGGATCGCTCGATTAATCGATTAGCATTATCGTTCGCTGTGAGTGACTTTGCTGTTATCCAGCAATTTTTATAATACCAAATGCTCTTTCTGAGATGTTAGATTCTTTGATATTTGAGCATGATAGAAGCAAAGCTCATGCGTCTTAAATTTTACTCGCTATCAAGTTAATTAAGAGATCATAATCTTATCATTAGATGTCTTACCTATCTTCTCAGATAAAAATGTGTAGCAAAATTAACATTCAAATTTCTAGTTTGGTTTCAAAGTAAAAGTGAGAAACGATACGTATTTAAAAAAAATTTATACGCATATGAAAACTATTTATCTTAAATCTTGAAAAGTAAAAAAAATGCGAAATCTTATACATTTCTATCTGACTGTCGAAAAAGACCGTTAATTACATAACTTAATTAATTAATTTTAATCGAATTATCTTACGTGAAAATTACGTGCGAACGTAATTGTGATTAAAGTGCCTGCCGACGTGCATCGCGTCGGTGGGAAACTCGACGGAAACGCCTTCTCCTTCACGATGCCGGGAAACAAAGAACGTTTCAGTAACGCGAGGAGGCAGCAGGCGGACAAGATCGATCCTCGCCATTCTCGTTTCGGGGATAAGACCGTCTACCAGTCCACCTCGTCCCGCAGGAATTGCGCGCTTATGCGCCACGCTCCTTCGTGCATTCGCCATAGGCGTCATTCATCGCCATTGTGCTGGAAGTACGCTAATCAAATGCAAATCGGAATTGCATAACCCGCATAATGCAGAATTCTGCTACGCTCTCTGATCCTGCAAGAGAGTTCTCGTTTCTTCCGATTATTGTCATCTCATTAATCCTCCAATTCACAAAATCAAAACGTTTCACGTTTTACGATTATGAAACTTAGGGAGACTTCGTGAAAATGTCGAAGAAATTTATTTCGAAGAAACAACACATGTTAGGCATTGAATCGAATTTTAAAAATATATATAAATGTAATATTAAATAATTAATGAATTTTTTGACTCTAGAAATATTCAAAGAGCATATTTTTAATACATCGCTTTATGTATGTAAATGTAATGTAAATGTAATGTAAATATTAGTCTCGCGCGATTTCTATCGAGATTTCACCTTTGCATTTTCACCGCTGGATTAGCTAGCACGGGAATATCGAGATCTCTTTAAATGTGTTTCCTCAGCAGTTCTCGGCACGAGTTCTACCGAACTTTCGTAGCGTAGCGTGTGCAACCTTGGGCAATCGCTGAACAATAGAATTCTTTGTGCGATAGCGAGAAATACGGTCGAAGTTCCTTGCAGAGATTACGCAAAGCGTTTGCACTCGATAACAGGTGGCTCCAAAGTATCGTAAATACCAGTACCACATCGCCGTAAAAGAAATCCGGATATCGAACTATCCGACCGTGTTTAATACGGAACGATACACGTTCGCGACTAATCTGATCGGAGAAATTATTTGGAATATATTTTCAGATTTAGCAATCAGTCGAACTTAGCGTTAAAAAGAATAAAGAAAACTAAATCGTTCAATAATTTTATTATCTATTGGAAATTAAGATAGTTTGTAGATATATGTATGTAGATTCCATTTCATTGGAAAGAGCGTAAATGTAAAGTATCAAATCATATCATATATCGCATTTAATATGTCAGAGTAGATGAAATTAAATAATAAAGAGAAACCGTAAAAAAGGATATATTTGAAAATGAATGTCTCGAGCAATAACGAGGCAAGTACACGGAAAAAAATATTAGCTACCATAGCTAAATTTTAGGTGTCCCTATATTACACCTAAAATTTAGTTACCATAGTTAAAATTTTTAGGCATGGTAACTAAATTTCAGATGTAATATAGGGACACTAAAATTTAGCTATGGTAGCTAATATTTTTTTTGCGTATGTATTCGCTTAAAGCAGAATACGCGTGTCGCGCGTTAATACGTCCGAAAAATTTCACGTATAGTTTCATAAATGCGATTTTTGATATCGTAGAGTTAGTTCTTTACAGTATTCTACAGCGGAATATTTTTATTTAGAGTCGGCGCCTTTGTGCGAAACGTACCGGGACTCGCGCACGTCCGCTTGTAAACGTGAAAGACGGAGCTGTCCGACCGTAGTCTGCGCTTTTTCCACACACATACACACACACACATATACAGAAGGAGAAGATAAACCCATAATACGTTCTTGGAAACGGCCAACATCGTCGTCGTACGGCTCTCGCACGGTTCCGTGCGCGCGAAAATACGGTAACGGCGGCTGAAGCCGGATATCGCC